>JAESUZ010000478.1:0-73221 GCA_017311185.1 Proteles cristata cristata | reverse complement strand
TCAAGAGTCTCTCATAGCTTGCCTCCCTCCTTCCCTATTTTTTCCCTTCTTCACCCTCATGGTCCTCCGTTAGCTTCCTCATAATCCACATATATGTGCAAATATATGGTATCTGTCCCTCTCTGCCTGACTTACTTCGTTCAGCCTAACACCCACTAGGTCCATCCATGTTGCCACACATGGCCAGATTTCATTCTTTCTCACTGCCATGTAGTATTCCATTGTATAAATATGCCACATCTTCTTGATCCATTCATCACTTGATGGAAATTAGGTTCTTTCCATGTTCTCTCTCTCTCTCTCTCTCTTTTTTTACAAATAGTTTATTGTCAAATTAGTTTCCACATAACAACCAGTGCTCATCCCCACAAGTGCCCTCTTCCATGCCCATCCCCTCCTCCCCGCAACATCCATCAGTCCTCAGTTTTTGTCAGCATTCAACAGTCTCACATTGTCTCTCTCCCTTTCCCCCACCATTTCCCCTTTCTTCTCCTCCTTGTCCCTCAGTTAAGTTCCTCCTAATCCTCCTATACATGCAAACATCTGATATTTGTCCTTCTCTGCCTGATATTTCGCTCAGCATAACACTCTCAAGGTCCATGCATGTTGCTACACATGGCCAGTTTTCATTGCGTCTCATTGCCATGTAGTATTCCATCGTATAGACAAACCACATCTTCTTGATCCATTCGTCCGTTGATGAACACTTAGGCTTTTTCCATGTTTTGGCTATTCTTCACAGTGCTGCTATGAACATTGGGGTCCATAAAGTCTTTGCATCCCTTGCAAATTCCCAAGCACATGGGTCAGGAGTTCTAGTGTTAGTTTCCGAGGAACCTCCACACTGTTTTCCAGATGGGCTGCACCAGTTTACATTCCCACCAGCAGTGTGAGAGGGTGCCTATTTCTTCCACATCCTCGCCAGCATCTATACTCCCCTGATTTGCTCATTTGAGCCACTCTGACTGGCGTGAGGTGGTATCTCAGTGTGGTTTTGATTTGTATTTCCTTGATGAGGAGCGATGCTGAGCATCGTTTCATGTGTCTGTTGGCCATCTGGATGTCCTCTTTGGAGAAGTGTCTGTTCATATCTTCTGCCCATTTCTTCACTGGGTTGTTTGTTTTTTGGGTGTGGAGTTTGGTGAGTTCCTTATAGATTCTGGATATTAACCCCTTATCTGATATGTCATTTGCAACTATCTTTTCCCATTCCATTGGTTTCCTATTAGTTTTATGGACTGTTTCCTTCACTATGCAGAAGGTTTTAATCTTGATGAGGTCCCAATCATTTATTTTTGCTCTTGATTCCCTTGCTTTTGGGGATGTGTCAAGTAAGAGGTTGCTGCGGTGGAGGTCAAGGAGATTGTTTCCTGCTTTCTCCTCTAGGGTGTTGATAGTTTCCTGTCTCACGTTCAGGTCTTTTATCCATTTTGAGTTTATTTTTGTGCATGGTGTGAGAAAATGATCTAGTTTCATTCTTCTGCATGTTGCTGTCCAGTTCTCCCAACACCATCTGTTAAAAGGCTGTCTTTTTTCCATTGGATATTCTTTCCTGCTTTGTCAAAGATTAGTTGGCTGTATACTTTGGGTCCACTTCTGAGTTCTCAATTCTGTTCCATTGGTCTATGTGTCTGTTTTTGTGCCAATACCATACTGTCTTGATGATGACAGCTTTGTAGTAGAGGCTAAAGTCTGGGATGGTGATCCCTCCCGTTTTGGTTTTATTTTTCAGGATTACTTTGGCTATTCGGGGTCTTTTGTGGTTCCATACAAATTTAGGATAGTTTGTTCTAGCTTTGAGAAGTATGCTGGTGCAATTTTGATTGGAATTGCATTGAATGTGTAGAGTGCTTTAGGTAGTAATGACATCTTAACTACATTTATTCTTCCTATCCATGAGCATGGAATGTTTTTCCATTTCTTTGTGTCTTCTTCAATTTCCTTCATAAGTTTTCTATAGTTTTCCTCATACAGATCTCTTGTATCCTTGGTTAGGTTTATTCCGAGGTATTTTATGGTTCTTTGTGCAATTGTGAATGGGATCAGTTTCTTGATTTCTCTTTCTGTTGCTTCATTGTTGGTGTATAAAAATGCAACCGATTTCTGTACATTGATTTTTTACCCTGCAACTTGGCTGAATTCAAGAATCATTTCTAGTAGGCTTCTGGTGGAGTCTGTCGGGTTCTCTATGTAGAGTATCATGTCATCTGCGAAGAGTGAAAGTTTGACTTCTTTACCAATTCTGATGCCTTTGATTTCCTTTTGATGTCTGATGGCTAATGCTAGGACTTCCAGCACTATGGTAAACAACAGTGGTGAGAGTAGACATCCCTGTCGTGTTCCTGATCTCAGCGGGACAACTCTCAGTTTTTCCCCATTGAGGATGATGTTAGCTGAGGGCTTCTCATAGATGGCTGATGATGTTTAAGTAGGTTCTTTCTATCCCAACTTTCTCTAGAGTCTTTATTAAGACAGGATGCTGTATTTTGTCAAATGCTTTTTCTGCATCTATTGACAGGATCATATGGTTTTTATCTTTTCTTTTATTGATGGGATGTATCACATTGATTGATTTGCGAATGTTGAACCAGCCCTGTAACCCAAGAATGAATTCCACTTGATCTTGGTGGATGGTTCTTTTTATGTGCTGCTGGATTTGATTTGCAAATATCTTGTTGAGAATTTTTGCATTCTTATTCATCAAGGATATTGGCCTGTAGTTCTCTTTTTTTGCTGTATCTCTGGCTTGGGAATCAGAGTGATGCTGGCTTCATAAAATGAATCTGGGAGTTTTCCTTCGATTTCTATTTTTTGGAATACATTGAGAAGAATTGGGATTAATTCTGTTTTAAGATTTTTTAAAATGTTTTTTTTATTTATTTCTAGGAGAGAGAGAGAGAGAGACAGCGTGAGCAGGGGAGGGTCAGAGAGAGAGGGAGTCACAGACTCAAACAGGCTACAGGCTCTGAGCTTGCAGAAAGTACAGAGCCCGACGCGGGGCTCGAACCCACGAACCGTGAGATCATGACCTAAGCGAAAGTCGGACGCTTAACGAACTAAGCCACCCAGGCGCCCCTGATTAATTCTGTTTTAAATGTCTGGTAGAATTCTCGAGAGAAGCCATCAGGTCCAAGGCTCTTATTTATTGGGAGATTTTTGATAACTGATTCGATTTCTTCACTCGTTATGGGTTTGTTCAGATTTCCCATGTGAATCTTTTCCCGTGTGAATTTTGGTAGTGAGTGTGTGTTTAGGAATTTGTCCATTTCTCTTCGTTGTCCAATTTCTTGGCATATAATTTTTCATAGTATTCCATGATAATTGCTTGTATTTCTGAGGGGTTGGTTGTAATAAGTCCATTTTCATTCATGATTTTGTCTATTTGGGTGCTCTCTATTTTCTTTTTTATAAGTCTGGCTAGAGGTTTGTCAATTTTGTTTATTTTTTCAAAAAACCAACTCTCGGTTTCATGGATCTGTTCTGTTGTTTCTTTGGTGTCTATGTTGTTTATTTCTGCTCTAATTTTTACTATTTCTCTTCTTCTACTGGGTTTGGGGCATTCTTGTTGCTCTGCCTCTAGTTCCTTTAGATGAGCTGTAAGATTTTGGACTTGTGCTTTTTCTAGTCTCTTGAAATAGGCCTGGAGAGCAATGAACTTTCATCTTAGGACTGCCTTTGCCACATCCCATAGAATTTTTTTTTAATTTCTAGGAGAGAGAGAGACAGCGAGAGCAGGGGAGGGTCAGAGAGAGAGGAAGATACAGACTCTGAAATAGGCTCCAGGCTCTGAGCTGGCAGCCAGCACAGAGCCCGGTGCGGGCTTGAACCCACTAACCGCGAGATCCTGACCCAAGCGAAAGTCGGTCGCTTAACCGACCAAGCCACCCAGGCGCCCCCACATCCCATAGATTTTGAATTGTGTTTTCATTTTCATTTGTTTCCATATATTTTTTTAATTTCATCTCTAATTGCCTGATTGGCCCATTCATTCTTTAGTAGGGTGTTCTTTCACCTCCATGTTTTTGGAGGTTTTCCAGACTTCTTCCTGTGATTGATTTCAAGTTTCAAAGCATTATGATCTGACAGTGTGCAAGGTAGGATCTCAATTCTTTTATATTTATTGAGGGCTGCTTTATGTCCCAGTATGTGATCTATCTTGGAGAATGTGCCTTGCGCACTTGAGAAGAAAGTAAATTCCCTGGCCTCAGGATGTAGAGTTCTAAATATGTCTATCAGATCCATCTGGTCCAATGTGTTTTTCAAGTCCATTATTTCTTTAGTGATTTTCTGTCTGGTTGACTTATCCATTGCTTTAAGTGGAGTATTAAAGTCCCCTGCTATTAGCACATTCTTATCTATAAGATTGTTTCTGTTTGTGATTAATTGTTTTAGATATTTAGGTGCTCCCATATTCGGTGAGTAGACTTTTATGATAGTTAGTTCTTCCTGATGGATGGACCCTGTAATTATTATGTAGTGCCCTTCTTCATCTCTTGTTATTGTCTTTAATTTAAAGTCCAGTTTGTCTGATATAAGTATAGCCACTCGGCTTTCTTTTGATTTCCCATAGCATGATAGATATTTCTCCATACCCTTACTTTTAATCTGAAGGTATTTTCCAGGCTAAAATCAGTTTCTTGTAGACAGCGTATAGATGCATTTTGTTTTTTTATCCATTCTGCTACCCTATGTCTTTTGATTGGAGCATTCAGCCCATTTATATTCAGTGTTGTTATTGAAATATGTGGGTTTAGAGTCTTTGTATCTTTTGTAGGGTTCATGTTTGTGGTGGTGTCTCTGGAATCTTTGTTCCTTGCAACCTTTCCTTCAGAGCATCCCCCTCAGGATTTCTTGTAGGGCTGGCTTCGTGGTGACAAATTCTTTCAATTCCTGTTTATTTGGAAAGGTTTTTATCTCTCCTTCTAGTTTGAATGACAGGCTTGCTGGGTAGAGGATTCTTGGCTGCATATTTTTACTGTTCATCCCATTGCAGATCTCCTGCCATTCCTTTCTGGCCTGCCACGTTTCAGTAGATAGGTCTGTCACCACTCTGATAGGTTTTCCTTTGTATGGTAGGGCCCTTTTCTCCCTAGCTGCTTTCAAAATTCTCTCTTTGTCCTTGTATTTTGCCATTTTACTATGATATGCCATGCAGTTACTTCTGAGGGGAGTCCTCTGAGCCTCCTGTATTTCAACATTTACTTCCTTCCCCAGGTCGGGGAAGTTCTCTGCTATAATTTGTTCAAGGACTCCTTCGGCACCTTTCCCTCTCTCTTCCTCTTCTGGGATTCCTATGATACGGATATTGTTGCGTTTGACCCTATCACTGAGCTCTCAAATTCTTCTTTCCTGTTCCTGGATCAGTTTGTCTCTTTTTTTGTTAGCTTCTTGTTTTTCTATAATGGTGTCTTCTAAATCACTTATTCTCCTTTTTGCCTCTTCAATCCGTGCATGGAGGCCTCTAATTTATTATGTATCTCATTTATCGCATTTTCTAATCCTCATGCCTATTTTTATTTTCCATTCTGTCTGTAGCCATAGTTTCTTTGATGTCCCCTATGTTTTTTTCAAGCCCAGCTATTAATTTTTACCATTATTATTCTAAAATCTTGTTCAGTTATGCTGCTGATATCTGTTTTGAGCAGTTCATTAGCTGTCATTTCTTCTTGGAGTTTCTTTGGAGGAGAGGTTCTTTCCATGTTTTGGCTATTGTTGACAGTGCTGCTATGAGCATTGGGGTACATGTGCCCTTATGCATCAGCACTCCTATATCCCTTGGGTAAGTTCTTAGCAGTGCTACTGCTGGGTTATAGGGGAGTTCTATTGTTAATTTTTTGAGGAAGCTCCATACTGTTTTCCAGAGGGGCTGCACCAGTTGACATTCCCACCAACAGTATAGGGTGGTGCCCATTTCTCCACATCCTTGCCAGCATTTACAGTCCCCTGATCGATTCACTTTAGCCACTCTTACTGGCGTGAGGTGGTATCTCAGTGTGGTTTTGATTTGTATTTCCCTGATGAGGAGGTATGTTGAGCATCATTTCATGTGTCTGTTGGCCATCTGGATGTCCTCTTAGGAGAAGTGTCTGTTCATATATCTTCTGCCCATTTTTTCACTGGCTTATTTGTTTTTGCGTGTGGAGTTGATGAGTTCCTTATAGATATTGGATACTAGTCCTTTGTCTGATATGTCATTTGCAACTATCTTTTCCCATTCTGTGAGTTGCCTATTAATTTTATGGATTGTTTCCTTTGCTGTGCAGAAGCTTTTTATCTTGATGAGTTTCAGCAGTTCATTTTTGCTCTTGATTCCCTTGTTAAGCTCCATACTCTTTGTAGCAATAGTTTCTCTGATGTCTTCCATGCTTTTTTCAAACCCAGCGATTAATTTTATGACTATTGTTCTAAATTCTTGTTCACTTTTGTTGCTTATATCTGTTTTGAGCAGTTCTTTAGCTGTCATTTCTTCCTGGAATTTCTTTGGAGGAGAGTTCTTCCATTTCATCATTTTGGTTAGCTTTCTATCTCCTGTTAATTTTAAAAGCTTGTTATACACTCTGCCCCTGTGGGTGCTGCTGTATTAAAGGGGGCTCTTTGACTGACCAGGGCCTGTTCCTTCAGGTGTGTTCTCTGAATTTTGCCTCCTGGTTTCTCTTGTTGAGACTTTGGTTATTTTATTTCTATACTCATAATGGTATTTGGGACTTTCCGCCGTGTGTACTTTGCCTTGTTTCTTGAGATATCCCTGCCAGCCATGTATGGGATTTAACAATTTCCAGGATGCCAGAGGCCCACTCCTTCACGTGGAGGGGTCCCTGAAGGATGGACGGTGTCGGCGAAGGAGGGATGAGAGAAACACGAGATTCTTTCTGGTCTCCAGCCAGGCCTCTCCACGCTGTTCTGTTTAGTCCTCTTGAAAACTGGTCTGGATCAGTTTGTCTCTTTTTTTGAGTCAAAAAAGAGGAGGCAAAATGGCAGAGAATTAGGGAGCTCCATTTTGCTCGCCTGCATCTCTCAAATAGAGAAGGCCCGAAGCCATAGGACACTGAACTACAGGAGTCTGGTAGGAAAAGAGACAGAGTCCACTAAGAAGACAACCTAATAGGTGTGTGATTGAGAAATGGGGAAGATAAAAATGGGTCAGGACTCAGAGACACCGAGGGGAGGGATCCCCCTTCAAGGAGAGCCACAGAGAGAAGAGGGGAAGACAAAGAGTGGCTTAAACTGCTCATAGAACTGTCCCTAGAGAAGAGAAAAATCTCAGCGTTGGATGGAGAGGGATCCTAACATCCTATCCCTAAACGCAGGGCATTCAGACAGTAATCCTATTTCTGGCTGTGGCGCTATCTTTGGACGGGGTGCCTGGGAGGCGGAACCAGGAGAAACTGCTCCACTGCTCTCCTGGATTGATCTCTGGCTGGGAAGTGTCCCAGCCTGAAGAATTACATTTCAGGTGGTATCAATAAAGCGTGTGGACTAAGATCTGGAAAGGAGACGGAGTTTGGGGCATAGAACATGGCCCACGTTGGCTACGCTCATAGCACAGGGAAATTGGACCCAAAAGAGTAATTTGCAACACTTGGTTTGAGAAGGGACTGAGGCACCACAATTTTTCTCTCCACAACCACCAAGATGGGGCCTCAGGGAGTGGCCCATGGAACCACAGTGGAGGAGAGATCTGCCTACACCAAACCATGCCCATACGCACTAGACAGCTCCTTTGGTGTTTTGTTTTTTTGTTTTGTTTTTTGTTTGTTTGTTTTTTTTTTTTACCTGAGCCCAGGGCAAGACCAACAATGATGCATTGCCGTGATTATTTCTAGATCAATTCTTTCAATTCAGATGGTATTTTCCCATACCTCATTCTTATCCTTCCCCTCCACTAGACTGGGCACTCTAGACATTACTTTGTTTAAACAGTCACATTTAATGCATTTTCTAGATGCATATTCTACACCTCCGTCATTACCTTCCTCTCTCTCTCTCTCTCTCTCTCTGGAATAATCAGATTATATAGTTTCTTTGGGTAACATTATCTTCCTTTCTTTCTCCTTGCCTCCTACCATAGTCTCTTCTTTCTTTCCCTGAATTAAGCCTATTAGTCTCGCTGCCTGATCATTCTCCAATTTTGCTTTCTCCCTGACCCTGTCATTTCTCACTTTGTATATGCTCTACCATCAGCACTGCACACACTGTGCTCTTTATTTGTATCTGGGATTGCTGGTATTATGTGTTTAGACTGTCCTTTGTCTTTTGGGTTTTATTTTTCCCCTTTCAATTTGCTTGTTTGTTGGATTCGTCTGTGTGTTTGCGTGCCTTAGTTCCCTGTGTGTTGTCTGTCTGTTTTCCTTTCCAGTGCTATCTCAAGAAACAAGCCAAAGTACACATGGTGGAAAGTCTCAAATATCACTATGAGTAAGGAAATAAAATAATGAAAGTCTCAAGAAATGAGGCCAAGGGACACCATTAGAAGAACACTTCCTGAATGGACAGGCCCTGGAGAATCAATGACCTTTAATTTAGCAGTATGTGCAGGTGTATAGCACATAACAAGCTTTTAAGAGGAGACAGAAAGCAAGACAAAATGATTAAATGGAAGAATTCTCCTTTAATGAAATTCCCGTAAGAACTAACAGCTAAAGAACTGCTCAAAACAGATAGAAGTAACATAACTGGACAAGAATTTAGAAAAATAGTCATAAAATTAATCGCTGGGTTAGAAAAGGGCATGGAAGACATCAGAGAAGCTACTGCAACAAACTATACACCTTAAAAATACTTATGATGAATTAAAAAGTGCTATAAATGAAGTGCATAATAAAGCAGAGGCATACAATACACAGACTGAAGAGGCAGAGAGGAGAATAGGTGAATTAGAAGACACAATTATAGAAAAAGAGGAAGTTGCGAATGAGAGAGATTAACTGGCCCAGGAGCACTAAAGGAGAGTTCAAGAACTGAGTGATACAATGAAACAGAACAATGTACGTATCATAGGAATTCCATAAGAGGAAGAGAGAGAGAAAGGGGCTGAAGGGATACTCAACAAATTATAGCTGAGAACTTCCCCAATCTGGGGAAGGAAACAGACATTGAAATACAAGAGGCACAGAGAACTCCCCTCAGACATAACTTGAATCAATCTCCTGCACGACATATCATAGTGAAACTGGGAAAATATAAGGACAAAGAGAGAATTCTGAAAGCAGCTAGGGAGAAAAGGGCCCTAAAATACCAAGGGAAACCTACCAGAGTGGTGATAGACCTATCTACTGAAACTTGACAGGACAGAAAGGAATGGCAGGAAATCTTCAATATGATGAACAGAAAAAAATATGCAGCAAAGAATCTCGATCCAGCAGGCCTGTCATTCAGAATAGAAGAAGAGATAAAGGTCTTCCCAAATAAACAAAAATTGAAAGAATTCATCACCACTAAAACAGCTCTACAAGAAATCCTGAGAGAGACTCTATAAAGGAAATGTTTCCAGGAACCCAAGTTATCAGAGACACCAGCACAGGCATGAATCCTACAGAGAACACAATAACTCTAAACCCATATTTTTCAATAATAACACTGAATGTAAATGGGCTAAATGCTCCAGTCAAAAGACATAAGGTAGCAGCATGGATAAAAAAAACAAAACCCATCTATTTGCTGTCTACAAGAGACTCATTTTAGACCTGAGAACACCTTAGGATTGAATGTAGGGGATGGAAAATATCTATCACTTGCCCAGAAGTCAAAAGAAAGCAAGAGTAACCATACTTCTATCGGACAAACTGGAGTTTAAACTAAAGGCAGTAACAAGGGATGAAGAAGAGCATTATATAATAATTACAGGGTCTGTCCATCAGGAAGAGCTAACAATTACAACTGTCTACACACCCAATTCAGGATCACCCAAATAAATAAAACAATTACTCACAAACATAAGCAAACTTATTGAAAATAATGTGCTAATAGCAGGGGACATTAATACTCCGCTTATAGCAATGGATAGATCAACTAGACAGAAAATCACTAAAGAAACAATGGACTTGAGAGGAGGAGGCAAGATGGCGGAGAAGTAGGGAGCTCTGTACATTACGCCTGCACCCATCTCTCAAACAGAGAAGGCCTGAAGTCGTAGTATACTGAGCCACAGGAGTTTGGGAAGAGAAAGAGACAGAGTACACTGGAAAGGAAACCGCATAAGTGTGTGAGTGCGAACTGGGGAAGATAAAGCAGGACGGGACCCAGAGATACCGAGGGAGGGGAGGGAACCCAGCTTGCGAGCAGCTGCGGTGAGTGATTAACCAGCTAGTGCTGGTGAGCTGCAGCAAGTCCAGGGGAACGGAAAGAAAAGTTGAGATTGCTCATAGAACCGTCCCTGGAGAAGAGAAAAAAAACAAAACCTCAGCTTGGAAAGAGAGTGTTTTTAGCTCTGGGACCAGTTGCCCTGGTCCCTGAAGGCCTTAGGAAAACTGAACTGCCTAGCGCCCAGCACCATCCATTGTGACGGCGGCCCGGTGAACAGTCAGCAATGCCTGCGGCGGCGGCAGCAACACGGTGAAGCGGTCCCCGCGCCCTGTGAAGCGGCAACGGTGCACACAACAGCGGCCCGCTGAAGCAGGGGTGGCGCGCTGTAGCGACTCAGACTCTGAGGACCTGAATTTGCTACGTTCCATGAACACACTCGGGTTGTATCGCTGCTTGACCCTGGCAGATCTGAGGCTGCAACACTTCCCCCACCCCCACTCAACCCCCAGGCAACAGGGAAACAGCGACCAGCGGGACTGTTCAGGGCGGTATAATAAAACCCGCGGACTGGGACCAGGAAAGAGGCAGGTTGTGGGGCATAGAACTCAGCCCACCTTGGCTAAATCCTCAGTACAGGGCGATTGGACCAAAGAAGTGATTTGCAACGCTTGGTTGAGAAGGGACTGCGGCGACGCCATTCTTCTCCCCACAACCACCAAGGAGGGCCCTCAGGGAGGCCAGCGGACACAGTGGAGACAAGACCTGCCTACACCAAACCACGCCCATCAACTCCAGATAGCTGTTTTGTTGTTGTTGTAGCTGTTTTTACCTGAGCCTGGGTTTGCGTGTTTATTGGTTTTGTCTCTGCGTTTGTGTACCTGTGTTCCCTCTGCGGTTGTCTGTTTTCTTTGTCCAAGGCTACCTCAAGAAACAAGCCAAACTACACATAGTGGCGAGTCCCAAATACCACTACCAGTAGGGAAACAAAATAACCAAACACTTCACAAGAGAAACCAAAAGACACCATCCAAAGAACATTTCCTGAACATACAGGCCCTGAACAGTCAAAAAAGCTCTCTCTAATACAGCAGAACTCGCAGAGGCCGTGTGTACAACATTCCGTTAAAATTAATAAGAGGTAGAAAGCTAGCCAAAATGACGAAACAGAAGAACTCTCCTTCAAAGAAACTCCAGGAAGAAATGACAGCTGGAGAACTGCTCAAAACAGATATAAGCAACATAACTGAACAAGACTTTAGAACAATAATCATAAAATTAATCGCCGGGGTTGAGAAAAGCATGGACGACATCAGAGAAACTATGGCTACAAACAATATGGGGCTTATAAATAGTTATGGTGAATTTAAAAATGGCATAAGTGAGATACATAATAAACTGGATGCGTCCAATGCGCAGATTGAAGAGGCAGAAAGGAGAATAAGTGATTTAGAAGACACTATTATAGAAAAAGAAGAAACTGAGAAAAAGAGATAAACTGATCCAGGAACATGAAAGAAGAGTTCGAGAGTTCAGCGATACAATGAAACAGAACAAGATCCGTATCATAGGAATCCCAGAAGAGGAAGAGAGAACGAAAGGTGCTGAAGGAGTCCTGGAACAGATTATAGCAGACAACTTCCCCAACCTGGAAAGGGAAGTAGACGTTGAAATTCAAGAGGCACAAAGAACTCCCCTCAGACATAACTTGAATCGATCATCTGCATGACATATCATAGTGAAACTGGCAAAATGTAAGGAGAAAGAGAATTTTGAAAGCAGCTAGGGAGAAAAGGGCCCTAACGTACAAAGGGAAACCTATCAGAGTGCTGACAGACCTATCTACTGAAATAAGGCAGGCCAGAAAGGAATGGCAGGAGATCTTCCATGTGATGAATGGAAAAAATATGCAGCCAAGAATCCTCTATAGAGCAAGCCTGTCATTCAGAATATAAAGAGAGATAAAAGTCTTTCCAAATAAACAAATATTGAAAGTATTTGTCACCACTAAACCAGCCCTACACAAAATCCTGAGGGGGACTCTCTAAGAGAAGTGTTGCAAGGAACGCAAGATACCAGAGACACGGCTACAAGCATGAATCCCACAAAGGACACAATGACTCTAAACCCACATATTTCAATAATAACACTGAATGTAAATGGGCCGAATGCTCCAATCAAAAGAAATAGGGTAGCATATTGGATAAAAAACCGAAATCCATCTATTTGATGTCTACAGGAAATGCATTTTAGACTGGAAGATAACTTTAGATTAAAAGAAAGGGGATGGAGAAATATATATCATGCTACGGGAAGTCAAAAGAAAGCTGGAGTAGCTATACTTATATCAGACAAGCTGTACTTTATTTTTTTTTAAATATTTTTTATTTATTTCTAGGAGAGAGAGAGAGACAGTGTGAGTAGGGGAGGGTCAGAGAGAGAGGGAGTCACAGACCGAAACAGGCTCCAGGCTCCGAGCTGGTAGTCAGCACAGAGCCCGACGGGGGGCTCAAACCCACGAACCGCGAGATCATGACCCAAGCGAAAGTCGGACGCTTAACCGACTACGCCACCCAGGCGCCCCAGACAAGCTGTACTTTAAATTAAAGACAGTAGCAAGGGATGGAGAAGGGCATTATATAATAATTACAGAGTCTATCCATCAGGAAGAACTAACAATTATAAATGTCTATGCACCGAATATGGGAGCACCTAAATATTTAAAGAATTAATCACAAACAGAAACAAACGTATAAATAAGAATGTGCTAGTAGTAGGGGACTTTAATACTCCACTTAAAGCAATGGATAGATCAACTAGACAGAAAATCACTAAAGAAATAATGGACTTGAATGACACATTGGACCAGATGGATCTGACAGATATATTTAGTACTCTACATCCTGAGGCCAGGGAATTCACTTTCTTCTCAAGTGCACATGGCACATTCTCCAAGATAGATCACATACTGGGACATAAAGCAGCCCTCAAAAATATAAAAGAATTCAGATCATGCCAAGCACACTTTCAGATCATAATGCTTTGAAACTTGAAATCAATCACAGGAAGAAGTCTGGAAAACCTCCAAAAACATGGAGGTGAAAGAACACCCTACTAAAGAACGAATGGGCCAATCAGGCAATCAATGAAGAAATTAAAAAATATATGGAAACAAATGAAAATGAAAATACAACAATCCAAACTCTATGGGACGCTGCAAAGGCAGTCCTAAGAGGGAAGTACATTGCTCTCCAGGCCTATTTCAAGAAATTAGAAAAAGCACAAGTGCAAAATCTAACGGCTCGCCTAAAGGAACTAGAGGCAGAGCAACAAGAGCACCCCAAACCCAGTAGAAGAAGAGAAATAGTAAAAATTAGAGCAGAAATAAACAACATAGAGACCAAATAAACAGTTGAAC
The DNA here is from genome assembly GCA_017311185.1 of Proteles cristata cristata. Lineage (NCBI taxonomy): Eukaryota > Metazoa > Chordata > Mammalia > Carnivora > Hyaenidae > Proteles > Proteles cristata. The sequence goes on along the minus strand of JAESUZ010000478.1, from coordinate 59,564 downwards.
AGATCCATGAAACCAAGAGTTGGTTTTTTGAAAAAATAAACAAAATTGACAAACCTCTAGCCAGGCTTCTCAAAAACAAAAGAGAGAGCACCAAAAGAGACAAAATCATGAATGAAAATGGACTTATTACAACCAACCCCTCAGAAATACAAGCAATTATCAGGGAATACTATGAAAAATTATATGCCAACAAATTGGACAACTTAGAAGAAATGGACAAATTCCTAAACACACACTCACTACCAAAATTCACACGGGAAGAGATAGGAAATATGAACAGACCCATAACAAGTGAAGAAATCGAATCAGTTATCCAAAATCTCCCAACAAATAAGAGTCCTGGACCTGATGGCTTCCCTGGGGAATTCTACCAGACATTTAAAACAGAATTAATACCCATTCTTCTCAATCTATTTCAAAAAATAGATATCGAAGGAAAACTTCCGGACTCATTTTATGAAGCCAGCATCACTCTGATTCCCAAGCCAAACAGAGACCCAGCAATAAAAAGGGAACTACAGGCCAATATCCTTGATGAATACGGATGCAAAAATCCTCAACAAGGTACTTGCAAATCTAATTCAACAGCACATAAAAAGAATTATCCACCAAGATCAGGTGGGATTCATTCCTGGGTTACTGGGCTGGTTCAATATTCACAAATCAATTAATGTGATACATCACATTAACAAAAGAAACGATAACCACATGATCGTGTTCATAGATACAGAAAAAGCATTTGACAAGATATAGCATCCCTTCTCAATAAAGACCCTCGAGAAAGTCAGGATAGAAGGAACTTATGTAAACTCATGAAAGTCATTTTTGAGAAGCCCACAGCTAATATCATCCTCAAGGGGGAAAATCTGAGAGCTTTCCCCCTGAAATCAGGAACACGACAGGGATGTCCACTCTCACTATTGTTGTTTAACACAGTGCTGGAAGTCCTAGCATCAGCCATCAGACAACAAAAGGAAATCAAAGGCATCAGTATTGGTAAAGATGAAGGCAAACTTTCACTTTTTGTAGACGATATGATACTCTACTTGGAAAACCCGACAGACTCCACCAGAAGCCTACTAGAACTGATTCGTGAATTCAGCCAAGTTGCAGGGTACAAAATCAACGTACAGAAATCGGTTGCATTTTTATACACCAATAATGAAGCAACAGAAAGAGAAATCAAGAAACTGTTCACATTCAGAATTGTACAAAAAACCATAAAATACTTAGGAATAAACCTAACCAAAGATGTAAAAATCTGTATGATATAAACTTATGAAAGAAATTGAAGAAGACACAAAGACAAAAACATTCCATGCTCATGGATCGGAAGAATAATTATTGTAAAAATGTCATTACTACCCAAAGCAATCTACACATTCGATGCAATCCAAATCAAAGTTGCATCAGCATTCTTCTCAAAGCTAGAACAAACTATCCTAAAATTTGTATGGAACCACAAAAGACCCCGAATAGCCAAAGTAATATTGAAGAAGAAAACCAAAATGGGAGGCATCACAATCCCAGACTTTAGCCTCTACTACAAAGCTGTCATCATCAAGACAGTATGGTATTGGCACAAAAACAGACAGATAGACCAATGGATTAGAATTGAGAACTCAGAATTGGACCCACAAATGTATGGCCAACTAATCTTTGACAAAGCAGGAAAGAGTATCCAATGGAAAAAAGACAGCCTCTTAACAGATGGTGCTGGGAGAACTGGACAGCAATATGCAGAAGAATGAAACTAGATCATTTTCTCACACCATATTGGAAAATAAACTCAAAATGGATAAAGGACTTGAATGTGAGACAGGAAACTATCAAAACCCTAGAGGAGAAAGCAGGAAACAACCTCTTTGACCTCCACCGCAGCAATTTCTTACTTGACACATCCTCTAAAGCAAAGGAATCAAGAGCAAAAATAAATGATTGGGACCTCATCAAGATTAAAAGCTTCTGCACAGCTAAGGAAACAACCCAGAAAATTAATAGGCAACCAACGGAATGGGAAAAGATAGTTGCAAATGACATATCAGATAAAGGGTTGATATCCAGAATCTACAAGGAACTCACCAAACTACACGCCCGAAAAACAAACAACCCAGTGAAGAAATTGGCAGAAGATATGAACATTCACTTCTCCAAAGAGGACATCCAGATGGCCAACAGACATATGAAATGATGCTCAGGATCCCTCCTCATCAGGGAAATACACATCAAAACCACACTGAGATACTACCTCACACCAGCCAGAGTGGCTAAAATGAGCCAATCAGTAGACTATAGATGCTGCTGAGCATGTGGAGAAACAGGCATCCTCCTACACTGTTGGTGGGAATGTCAACTGGTGCAACCCTCTGGAAAAGAGTGTGGAGGTTCCTCAAAAAATTATCAATAGAACTCCCCTATGACCCAGCAATATCACTGCTAGGAATTTACCCACGGGATACAAGAGTGCTGATGCATAGGGGCACATGTATCCCAATGTTCATAGCAGCACTTTCAACAATAGCCAAATTAATGGAAAGAGCCTAAATGCCGATCAACTGACGAATGGATCAAGAAGATGTGGTTCATCTATACTTTGGAATACCACATGGCAATGAGAAAGAATGGAATCTTGCCATTTGTAGTAATGTGGATGGAACTTGAGGGTGTTATGCTGAGTGAAATAAGTCACGCAGAGAAAGACAGATACCATATGTTTTTACTTACAAGTGGAACAAGAGAAATTTAACAGAATACCATGGGGAAGGAGAAAGGGAAAAAATAGTTGGGGAGAGAGAGAGGGAGGCAAACCATGAGAGACTCTTGAATATTGAATATTACAAACTTGGACATTATATCTTCACATTCCACCTTTACAACCCAAGATTTTTTTTCTCCTAGTAGAGCAAAAGTTTATGCGAAAATCATGAATGGGGTAGTATGTTTTCAAATCAAAACCCAGGAAAAAGGTACGGATAAGAAATGTGTGGGATGAAAAATGGAGAATAAGATAAAGAAGTTGTGTTCAAAAATGCATTGACTTGGAAGGAGAGACCTATGGGGAAATTCCAATGAAGCTGAGGATGCCATACCCCTAAATTCTACTGCTTTCTTTGCCAGTCTTTCTACCCCTGCCTGAGAAAATTTACTTTAGTTTGCCAAAAAAAATCTTTAAGGGCCTGTCTTAAGATAGTATCCTTGCAAAGCACTGCTGACCCTCCTCAGGATCTGCACTGAAACTCTTCTTTGCTCCTAGACATATGCCTAGGCTCAAATCCCAGAAAACCTTGATGGGTAATCCACTAGAATGTGTGATGCACACCAAAATAGGTGCATGATTTTCCTAATTTATACAGACATAAATATGGGATATACGGGTGGGAATTGATTTTAAGGAGGTGGGTAATAGTGGAAGGAACATGAAGTTGAACCAGGACAAATTGATTTATATGAACTCACACTAAGCAAAGATTATGGATTCAATGATTTAGCTCAAGTTGTTAGAAATTACTCTAATGGTGTGGTTGCTTTGTTAGCTGAAAATTGATGAAAAGTGATCTATACTAAGTGAGGTTGAAATGTCAGAACTGCCCTATTATACTATAAAGATAAGGATCCAAAGGCTTGAGAAGGTGGGAATGTTAGAGTGGATTTGTTATTTAAGGTCTGCTCACCTACCCTGGAGGATATACTTTTCACCATGACTGTGAGAAATAAATTTATGAGGAGAATCCCAGCATCCTTGAAGAGCTCTGTGGTCAATCTTCTCTTGTAAGTCAAAAATTACAGTGTGAACTGTTGTTACTGAAATGGAATGGTTAAATGCAATTAGGATAATTGGATCCTAGGGTTGCAGGAGTCAAATAGAGAAAGTTGAGTTGATTGCTGTAATAGTGGAGTCAAAGCAGTAACCAGAATAGTCTAATTTGTAGAGACCTTTGACCATTTTCTGTTGATTATCATATCCCCAGAAAATAAACAGATGAGCAGTTTACTAAATTCTTACTTGATCTGTATAAGTAGGAGGTTTTAGTTTTAGTGAACAATGTCTAACTTGAATCATCAAAACAGAGACTCACTGCCTTTCAATCAATTCCCCAATTTAAGCCAGTTGACAGACCCAGAACCCTCTCAATGAAGGGAAGCATGTAATTTTAAGGAAGGACCCTGTATACTGCCAGAAATTTTTACTGTTATTTTTTCTCCCAGATTTCCCTAAAAGAAACTATGGCCATTTACCAGGTAATTATGCATTTGGGGAAAAAATGATCAAACATTTGGAGGATTACTAGATAGTGTCTCTGAACTGGCACTAATTCAAGAAGACTGTGAACATTACCATGGCCCACAAGTCAGGCCAGGGACTTATGGATGTCAGCTAAATCTAAACAATTTTAGGGGCGCCTGGGTGGCTCAGTCGGTTAAGCGTCAGACTTACCATGATCTCATGATTCATGGGTTCGAGCCCTGCATCAGGCTCTGTGTTGACAGCTAGCTCAGAGCCTGGAACCTGTTTCAGATTCTGTGTCTCCCTCTCTCTCTGACCCTCCCCTGCTCGCGCTGTCTGTCTGTCTCTCTCTCAGAAATAAATAAAACATCTAATAAAATAAAATACAATTTTAGCTTGGGTTCATCTCACAGTGGGTTTTCAAACCCATCCTGTGGTTATTTCTCCATTCCAGAAGGCATAATTGGAATAAAACTCCTCAGCAACTGGAAAAAACAACATATTGGTTCCTTGACTGTGGATTGAGGGCTATTATGGTAGGAAAGGCCACGTGGAAGCCACTAGAACTGCCTCCACCTAGGAAAATATCTCTGGAGAGATGGCAAAAATTAGTGCCACCATCAAAGACTTCAAAGATTCCCACCACTTCCTCATTCAATTTACCTATTTGGCCCATGCAAAACACAGATGGAACTTAGAAAATGACAGACAATTATTGTGAAGTTAACCAGATGATGACTCCAATTGTACCTACTATTCTAGATGTGGTTTTGCTGCTTGAGCAAGTAACACATCCTCTGGTACCGAGTATGCAGCTCTTGATCTGGCAAATGCTTTCCTCTTGATAGCCATTAGTAAATATAACCAGAAGCAGTTTACTTTTAGCTGACAAGGCTGACAATACATCTTTACTGTCTTATGTCAGGAGCATATTAATTCTCCAGCCCTATGTCATAATTTAGTCTGCAGTGACCTTGATCACCTTTCCCTTCCACAAGAGATCACATTAGTTCATTACATTGAGGACATTATGCTGGTTGGATCTGGTGAGCAAGAAATAGCAACTACTTTAGACACATTGGTAAGACATATCAGAGAGTGAGAAATGAATCTGACAAAAATTCAGGAGACTTCCAGCTCAGTAAAGTTTTCAGGTATTCATTGACATGGAGCATATTGAGATATCATTTCTAAGACAAAGGATAAGTTACTGTATCTGGCTCCTACTGCATCCAAAAAAGAGGAAATATGCCTAATTGGCCTTTTTAGAATTGAAAGCAGCATAATTTCTCATTTGAGTGTGCCACTCTGACCCACTTACTAAGTAACCTGAAAAGCTGCTAATTTTGAGTGGTATCTAGAACAAGAGAAGACTCTACAACAGATTCAGCCTGTCATGAATGCTTCTTTGTTACTTGATCCATAAAATCCAACTAATTTGATGGCACTTAACTTGTCAGTGGCTAGTAGAGATGCTGTTTGGAGGCTTTGGGAGACCCCTACAGCTGAATAGCATTGCTGGCTCTTATGATTTTGGACCAATACACTAACATCTTCTGTGAAAAACTACTTTCCTTTTGAGAAACAGATTTTGGCTTTCCATTGGACTTTAGTAGAGATGGAATACTTAACCACAGGTCACCAAGTAATCAGGCAACGTAAGCTGTCCATCATGAACTGCCCCACCAAGCCATAAATTTGGCCATGTTAAGCAGCACTCCATTATCAAAAAGAAGTGGTATATACAAGACTGGGATCAAATATGCCCTGAAAGCACAAGTAAGTTACATAAGAACATAGCCCAAATGCCCCAAATCTATATAGTTATGCCATGGCCAATGGTTTAATTACATGGTCAAAGACTTGGAAGAAACATGATTGGAAAATTGGTGACAAGGAGGTCTGAGAAACTGTTATGTGGATAGACCTCTCTGAATGGATGAAGAATGTAAGATATTATGCCCCATTTAATACACATCAAAAGGTAATCTCAGCACAGGAAAATTAGAATGGTCCCTTTTTGTGGATATCTCTTAGAGCATTTCTTTTTAATATCATGTCCTATGGTTAAAGTCAATGGAAAACTACAACCCAATTCAGGCAGGACTTCTAATATTCCAGACCCTTCAAGAATAAATGTTTGGGGGGCGCCTGGGTGGCTTAGTTGGTTAAGCGTCCAACTTTCGCTTAGGTCATGATCTCGCGGTTTGTGGGTTCGGGCCCCGCGTCGGGCTCTGTGCTGACTGCCAGCTCAGAGCCTGGAGCCTGTTTCAGTCTGTGACTCCCTCTCTCTATGACCCTCCCCTGCTCACGCTGTCTCTCTCTCTCTCCTAGAAATAAATAAAACATTAAAAAATGTTTAAAAAAAAGAATAAATGTTTGGGACACCTCACCAGGCAAACAATTACAATCAAAAAAGGGAAAAGGGAATATAGAATGAGTAGTAGCAGAAGGTAGTTAGAAATGCCAGCTATGACCATGTGACCAGTTGCAGAAATGAACAGTGTGGTAGTTATGAGTATTTTTTTTTTTAATAATTGACAGGTTAGCTTCACTACCAGGCTTCTCAGTATTGTCTCTATCTGCTATAAGAGAAGGTGTTTATCTTTTTTAAAGTTTATTTCTTTATTTTGAGAGAGAGAGAGTGAGAGAGAGCAGGGGAGGGGAAGAGAAAGAGGGAGAGAGAGAATCCCAAGCAGACTCCACACCATCAGCATAGAGCTTGATCCCACAAACTGTGAGATCATGACTTGAGCCAAAATCAAGAGTCAGCTGCTTAACCAACTGAGCCACCCAGGCGCCCCATTTATGTTTTTAATGGAGCTTCCAAAGGAATAACATTGGGTCGCAATTTACCTCAAATATTGTGTCAAGCCTTTATTAATGATAGTTGTGGTAGATATGGAAAATTTTGTAACAACTATAAACAAGTAGTTATCAATTTGGGTACAGAATTTCCCATGCAAGGAGAGGTTAGATTTCTCTATGAGATCAAATATGTTTTTTACAAAAATTGTTTTAACATTCAAGAGCTATGATTGTTTACTGTGAGCAGCCAGTATTGCAATTGTATATTGCAATATACATTCAATATATTCCATTGAATATTACATAAAACTCGCAGTTGGCATTATAAGAGGCTAAGTTAGAGAATAATTTTCAAATTGCTTGTATTCCCTGATTTTTTTAGACCTATCTTGGCACAAGAAATACATAGCATACGTTGCCTTCTTTGTAGATATTGATTAGAGGCCAGGGAGGGTATATGAGTCAGGGTACTACAGAGAAGCAGAACCTGCAGGGTGTGGGGATTGGGAGGGGGAAAGGGGGGGGACTTATTTTAAAGAACCGGTTCACTTAATTGCGGAGGCTTGGCAAATCCAAAATCTGATGGGGAAAGATAGAAGGCTAGAGACAAAGGAAAGTGCTGCAGTTTGAGTCCAAGATAGTCTGCTACCATAATTCTTTCTTACTCAAGAGAAGTCAGTCTTTGTTGTGTTAAGCCCTTCAACTAATTGGATGTGGCCCACCCACACTATGAAGGGTAATCTGCTTTACTTAAACTCCACTGATTTAAATGACAATCTCATCTCAAAGATACACTTTCACAGAAAGGTCCTAAATAATGTTTGAGCAAATATCTGGGCACTGTGATCTAGACAAGTTGATGCATAAAGTTAACTACCACAAAGGAGGTTCTTGGTAAAATAAAAATTGTCAATTTCTTTCCACCTCCATAAGCAGGGCTTGTATTGGAGGAGGCGAGAGATCATTATAATTAATTTTAAAAAAGAAGTCAATAGTTGTAAGAGTGTATATTGTTAGCATATTTTACATTTATCATCATCACGGGATTAGTAAAAACTATAGTTTTATGTCTGTAATCCCATAGGATTTGTTGGTATGGGTTCTAGATTACATTTTTAATTTAATTGCACAATTATGAATATCCTAGTTGTGATATTGGATACACATTATATCTATGAATTCCTTAAATAACACTTGCTAGATAGTGGCATCTTGCTCTATTTGCTTGGTGGCACTAGTTAATAATAGTGGATTTCACTTGATTTGAAATAAAAATTGGCTCATAGGGCTTAGAAGGCGCCTATGAGTCACCAGCAATATTACAGAGTCTGGCTTAAGTGGGACGATTGTTGACAGAAGTAGCAGAGATAGGAAATACAGTAGTGGTCTTATTATTGAAGCCTGTGGTCATGTTACTAAGATTGATCAATTGAATAACCAGAAAAGTGGTTCCCATTGTCCTCAATCTGAACAGTGCTGCCTGTCTCCCTGTGATATGCCTGTGGCATGCTAAGGTGATTCACACTGGGGAGGGTAGGAACTTCTCAAGTAAAGAAAGTGTACAGCAACAGAGTAGGGGTTAAAGTCAGAGGTCACCCACAGCCAGGAGTAGTAGATCTGATTGTCCCCTGTATATCACCCAAGGCAATTAGCTCCGCCTCCCAGGTGTCAGAAGCCATTTCAGATTTGTTCCACAGTGCCTTTAGTAGAGAAAAGTATGTAGGTGGCAGATTAGCATGCTTCTCTCTCCAGATACTGGTGAGTGGTTTGTTCCACTTACATTGGATGATGAGCAGACACAGGCTGAAGATGATTCCAGAATCAGTAGTCCATGTAAGGTCCTCATCAGTATTGAGGGAGAAAGGAAAGGTTAAAGTATCAGGTAAGTGATACTTTAATGTAAGGGCTACCACATCTGTGAATATTGATAATTGTGTTGTATCCAGTGTGGTTATATAAAATAGCAGAGGTTGCAGCATTTCTGTTTGTGGTTTCCTTATTTGTTGTGAATTTAAATATTGCATAGTTATGCCATGTGGGAGTTAGTTTAATGTAATCAGAACTATGAACAGTATTTTAACCACTTAGAAGACCATCATCCTCCAAGTTCACTCAATCGTCCTTATTTTAATTTTTTAATGTTTATTTTTGAGAGAGAGAGAGAGAGAGAGCATAAGCAGGGGAGGGGCGGAGAGATAGGGGGACACAGAATCCTTAGCAGGCTCCAGGCCCTGAGCTGTCAGCACAGAGCCAATGCGGGGCTCAAACCCACAAACTGCGAGGTCATGACCTGAGCCAATGTTGGACGCTCGACTGACTGAGCCACCCAGGTGCCCCATAATGGTCCTTATTTTAAAAGCCCATTATGTCTTTCTCTGATATTTGCTGCCATAGGACAATAGAGTAGGTTAAAAACCCTAGCAGTGTTCCCTTTGCTGTGAAGTGGGATTATTGATCTGAATGTCTAGCTTTGTAGCACCCCCAAAGGCTATAACAACCTGTTTCATTAACCTCTCAATAACACTAGAAAAGATTAGTGACTTACATGGGTTAGCCAATAAAGGACCTGTATGGGTATCTGCCATTGTTAAGGCATATTTGATGATTTCTGCTGATGCAGAGAAAGGCCCGATGAAGTTGATTTGTTAGTTTTGATGTGGTTATTCTCTGTAAATTTTTCCAGTGTCAAGACTTTTGGTATCTGGTACAGTCCCTGATGGCATAATAGGCATCTCCAACCATAGAGTAATTGGCTCTGTTTCAGTAAGGGCTTCAATTTTACTAAGTACTCAGTCTGTTACCAGAGGTTGCCTCTCTATGGGTGAATACCTTTGGGCCAAGTCTTGGAGCTTTTACACCAAAAGCCTATGCATAGCCATTTAATTATTCATTTGGTCCAGAGGCTCCCAGAAGCAAATTTGCAGTGGCCAAAACTTGTTGTTTAAGTCCTGTGCTCGAAGAATTAGTGGAGCTGCCAAAGTAAAAGCCTCCTTTATTTTATCTAGTGCCTGTTGTTGCTCAAGTCTCCATTGAAAAGTGAAAGACTTAGAGGTTTTTCAATAAATAGGGACGGCATTGGAGGTGAGGAACGAATTGGCATTAAAATCCAGACATTCCTGTTTGGCCTTCCTTTACCAATGTGGGAGACTGAAGTGTTAGATTTTTATCTTTTACCAGATTTTTAACCATTCCTCTTATAAGTTTCAAACATGGTCTCAAAATGTAACAGACTGAGAGGGGCCTTGGATCTTCTGTGGGGCAATTGCCCATTCCCTCTCAGTGAGGTGTTTGCTCACAGTTGTGATAACCTATAAGACAGAGTATTGGTCAGGTCCAATGAAAAAGATGTCATTGACATAATGCCAAAGCTGAGTTCTTAGTACAAAAGCAGGTCAAACATTTAGGTCCTGACTGCAAAGATGGTGCTTAATTGCAGGACTATTTAAATACCCCACAGGTAACCAAGAAATGGCATACTATTGGACTTCAAAGGTGAAGGTGAATTATGGTTAATTCCCCCCATGAAATTTTTATAGAAGAGAATATGTCAGCAAAGTCGATAACTGTAAACCATTTACCCATGTTGTATTAAATGTCATTCTTCAAGACAAAGATATCTGGTAAAGATGCTCTAATAAAGGGAACAACTTTGTTAACTCTCCATAGTCTAAAGTTACCCTCCTCTTATTAGTTGGAGTTTTAAGCAACCAATATTAGAGAATTAAAATGAGTTAAGGATCAATACCCTTTCTTTAAGTCAGCAATGAGAGGTCATAATCCTTTAGTACCATGGCTGATACTATGGTACATTTAGGACTCGTACCAGTAGGGGAAGGTTAACTGATTTCTACTTGGTACTGCCCGCCAATGGCATAAAAGCTTTAGGCTTGTTTCGTGAGATTACCTGCTGACTGAAGATGTCCGTTCTAAAAAAGGGGAAAAGGGTGGTGTTGAAGGAATGGGGATACGTAAGACAGAAGAATCTTTTAACAATAACTGGGACAATTTTAACAGTTAAGCAGATGAAATAGTTAATTCCCCCCCCTCTATTCTCTTTCCATGCTGGTCGCCTCTTGGGTGAAGGTGGCCCTTTAAAACATGAGTACTTCCTGGGATTAGGGAGATTTTGGTACCCATATCCAACAGAGCCAGCCAGTGTCATTTATTTTTTTGGACCCCATATCAAAGTTAACATAATAAAAGTGTAATTTTCTGCCAGAGAGGGCACTCCATGACCACTAGATCCCTACATAAAAGCAGGTCCCTGTACTGGCAGAGATCAAGAGCCGGTATGGAAAGTAAAGCTGCCTCCAAAGGGGAAGTCTGTAATAGGTTTTAATCTAACCCTAATATTGGTTACACTGATTTACCAAAGATTATCAATCAATTTAGGACATTTTCATTACTTAGGGTGCAATATAATCTCCTTCGTTCATCTCAGAGTACCCCTGTTTAAACTCAGGGTTCATGGTAAAATAGGGTTTGTTATTTATAAGACATCAAGTTTATGATATTGTGTTACAGCAGCCCAAATAGAGTAGGACACTCTATAAAATCTATTTGCTATCAGATCCTGTGTAACATTGTCCCTGATAGGCTTCCTTGACTATTCTTAGGTATTTTCCCTTAAATAAATTTTTTTCTGACAAGCAGTACACCTTTGTATTATTTCCTGAATTATTTGATCCTTATTTCAACTACGGTAAGATTCCAAGGTTTTCAGTATATTCCTTCTGTTTGAATGAGTTAGTTGGTGACCAAAAAAAGCCATCCAAGTATATAACAACAGAGATAAGGAATACTCTTTTTTTTTTACGAGCTCTATGTGGTCTTTATTTTTTTAATAGTTTATTATCAAGTTAGTTTCCATGTAACATCCAGTGCTCATCCCCACACGTGCCCTCCTCCATACCCATCACAGCCCTTCCCCTCCCCCTCACCCCCATCAGTCCTCAGTTTGTTCTCAGCGTTCAAGAGTCTCTCGCACTTTGCCTCCCTCCTTCTCCCCCCGCTATTTCCCTCCCTTCTCCCCCAAGGTCCTCCGTTAAGTTCCTCCTATTGCTCCTATACGTGCAAACATAAGGTAGGTATCCTCCTGTCCTTGACTTATTGTGCTCAGCATAACACCCTCGAGTTCCATCCATGTTGCTACACATGGCCAGATTTCATTCTTTCTATTGCCATGTAGTATTCCATCGTATAGATAAACCACATCTTCTTGATCCATTCATCCATTGACGGACACTTAGGCTCTTTCCATGTTTTGGCTATTGTTGAGAGTGCTGCTATGAACACTGGGGTACATGTGCTCCTATGCATCAGGAATCCTGTATTCCTTGGGTAAATTCCTAACATTACTATCGTATGGTCATAAGGGAGTTCTAGTGTTAATGTTGAGGAACCTCCACACTGTTTTCCAAAGGGGCTGCACGAGTTTACATTCCCACCAAGAGTGTAGGAGGGTGACCGTTTTTCCACATCCTTGCCAGCATCTAGAGTCCTCTGATTTGCTCATTTTAGCCACTCTGACAGGCCTGAGGTGGTATCTCATGTGATTTTAATTTGTATTTCCCTGATGAGTAGGGATGTTGAGCATCATTTCATGTTGTCTGTTGGCCATATGGAGGTCCTCTTTGGAGAGGTGTCTGTTCATATCTTCTGCCCATTACTTCACTGGATTGTTTCCTTTACGGGTGTGGGTTTCATGAGTTCCTTATAGATATTGGATACTAGCCCTTTATCTGATATGTCATTTGCAACTATGTTTTCCCATTCTGTCAGTTGCCTTCTAGTTCTATGGATTGTCTCCTTTGCCATGCAGAAGCTTTTAATCTTGATGAGGTCCCAATAGTTCATTTTTGCTCTTGATTCCCTTGCCTTTGGGGATGTGTCAAGTAAAAAATTACTGCGGTTGAGGTCAAGGAGGTTTCTTCCTGCTTTGTCCTCTAGGGTTTTGATGGCCTTCTTTCTCACATTCAGATCCTTTATCAATTTTGAGTTTACTTTTGTGAATGGTGTGAGACAGTATTCTTGTTCCATTCTTTTCCATATTGCTGCCCAGTTCCCCCAGCACCATCTGTTAAAGAGGCTGTCTTTTTTCCATTGGATACTCTTTCCTGCTTTGTCAAGATTAGTTGGCTGTACACTTTGGGTCCAATTCTGAATTCTCAATTCTGTTCCCTTGGACTATGTGTCTGTTTTGGTGCCAATACCATACTGTCTTGATGATGACAGCTTTGTAGTAGAGGCTAACGTCTGGGAAGGTGATACCTCCCGTTTTGGTTTTCTTCTTCAATATTACCTTGGCTATTTAGGGTCCTTTGTGGTTCCATACAAATTTTAGGATAGCTTGTTCTAGTTTTGAGAAGTATGCTGGTGCAGTTTTGATTGGGATTGCATTGAAAGTGTAGATTGCTTTCGGTAGTAATGACATTTTAGGTATATATACTCTTCCCATCCATGAGCATGGAATGTTTTTCCATTTCGTTGTGTCTTCTTCAATTTCCTTCATAAGTTTTCTCTAGTTTTCATCATACAGATCTCTTCTATCTTTGGTTAGGTTTATTCCCAGGTGTTTTATGAGTTTTTGTGCAAATGTGAATGGGAACAGTTTCTTGATTTCTCTTTCTGTTGCTTCATTGTTGGTGTATAAAAATGCAACCGATTTCTGTACATTGATTTTGTACCCTGCAACTGTGTTGAATTCATGGATCACTTCTAGTAAGTTTGTGGTGGAGTCTGTCGGGTTTTCTATGCAGAATATCATGTCGTCTGTGAAAAGTGAAAGTTTGACTTCTTCTTTGCCAATTCTGATGCCTTTTATTTCCTTTTGTTGTCTGATGGCTGATGCTAGGACTCCCAGCACTATGTTAAATAACAGTGGACTTCCTCTCGTGTTCCTGATTTCAGGGGGGAAAGCTCTCACTTTTTCCCCATTGAGGATGATGTTAGCTGAGGGCTTTTCACAGATAGCTTTAATAATGTTTAAGTAAATTCATTCTATCCCGACTTTCTTGAGGGTCTTTGTTAAGAAGAGATGCTGTATTTTGTCAAATGCTTTTTCTGCGTCTATCGACTGGATCATAGGGTTTTTATCATTTCTTTGGTTGATGTGATGTATCACATTGATTGACTTGCGAATATTAAACCAGCCCTGTAACCCAGGAATGAATCCCACTTGATCTTGGTGGATAATTCTTTTAGTGTGCTGTTGGATTCGATTTGCAAGTATCTTGTTGAGGAATTTTACATCCATATTCATCAAGGATACTGGCCTGTAGTTCTCTTTCTTCGTTGGGTCTGTGTCTTGCTTGGGAATCAAAGTGATGCTGGCTTCGTAAAATAAGTCCGGAAGTTTTCCTTCCATTTCTATTTTTTTGGAAGAGCTTGAGAGGAATGGGTATTATCTCTGATTTAAATGTCTGGTAGAATTCCTCAGGGAAGCCATCTGGCCCAGGGTTCTTATCTGTTGGGAGATTTTTGATAACTGATTCGATTTCTTTACTAGTTATGGGTCTGTTCAGATTTTCTAAATATTCCCGTGTGAATTTCGGTAGTGATTGTGTGTTTAGGAATTTTCCATTTCTTCTAGGTTGTCCAATTTGTTGGCATATAATTTTTCAAAGAATTTTATGATAATTGCTTGTTTTTCCTAGGGTTTGGTTGCAATAAGTCCATTTGCATTCACGAGTTTGTCTATTTGGGTGCTCTCTCTCTCTTTTTTTTTTTTTCTGAGAAGCCTGGATAGCAGTTTTTCAATTCTGTTTATTTTTTCAAAACACCAACTCTTGGTTTCATTGATCGTTCAAGTGTTTTTTGTTTTGTTTTGTTTTGTTTTTTTAATTTTTGGTCTCTATGTTGTTTATTTCTGCTCTGATTTTTACCATTTCTCTACTTGGTTTGGGGTGCTCTTGTTGCTCTGCCTGTAATTCCTTTAGGTGAGTTGTTAGATTTTGCACTTGTGCTTTTTCTAATTTCTTGAAATAGGCCTGGAGTGCAATGTACTTTCTTCCTAGGACTGCCTTTGTCACACCCCATAGAGTTTGGATTGTTGCATTTTCATTTGTTTCCATATATGTTTTAATTTCTTCTCTAATTGCCTGATTGGCCCATTCATTCTTTAGTAGGTTGTTATTCCACCTCCATGTTTTTGGAGGTTTTCCAGCCTTCTTCCTGTGATTGATTTCAGTTTCAAAGCATTATGATCTGAAAGTGTCCATGATATGATCTCAATTCTTTTATAATTCTTTTTTTAAATGTTTTATTTATTTCTAGGAGAGATAGAGAGAGAGAGGGTGTCACAGACTGAAACAGGCTCCAGGCTCTGAGCTGGCACTCAGCACAGAGCCCGACGCGGGGCTCGAACCCACGAACCACGAAATCATGATCTAAGCGAAAGTCAGACGCTTAACAGTCTAAGCCACACAGGCACCCCCTCAATTCTTTTATATTTCTTCAGGGCTGCTTTATGTCCCAGTATGTGATCTATCTTGGAGAATGTGCCATGCTCAATTGAGAAGAAAGTGATTTTCATGGCCACAAGGATGTAGAATTCCTAGTATATCTGTCAAATGCATTGGTCCAATGTGTCATTCGAGTCCATTGTTTCTTTAGTGATTTTCTGTAGGGCTGATCTATCCATTGCTGTAAGTGAAGTATTAAAGTCCCCTACTATTAGCACATTCTTATCTCTAAGATAAGATTGTTTCTGTTTGTGATTAATTGTTTTAAATATTTAGGTGCTCCCATATTCAGTGCGTAGACATTTATAATTGTTAGATCTTCCTAATGGATAGACCTTGTAATTATTATACAATGCCTTTCTTCATCTCTTGTTATTGTCTTTAATTTAACGTCCAGTTTGTCTGATATAAGCATAGCTACTCCAGCTTTCTCTTGACTTCCCGTAGCATGATAGATATATCTCTATGCCGCTATTTTTAATCTGGAGGTAAATTCCAGTCTAAAATGAGTTTCTTGTAGACAGCAAATAGATGGATTTTTTTTCCATTCTGCTACCCTATGTCTTTTTTTGTAGCATTCAGCCCATTTACATTCAGTGTTATTATTGAAATATGTATGATATTAGTCATTGTGTTCTTTGTAGAATTCATGCTTGTGGTGGTGTCTCTGTTGTGTTGCGTTCCTTGTAACACTTCCGTCAGAGAGCCCCCCTCAGGATTTCTTGTAGGGCTGGTTTAGTGGTGACAAATTCTTTCCATTTTTGTTTATTTGGAAAGACTTTTATTTCTCCTTCTATTCTGAATGTCAGGCTTGCTGGATAGAGGATTCTTGGCTGTATATTTTTTCTGTTCATCACATGGAATATCTCCTGCCATTCCTTTCTGGCCTGCCAAGTTTCAGTAGATAGGTCTGTCACCACTCTGATAGGTTTCTCTCTGTATGTTAGGGTCCTTTTCTCCCTAGCTGCTTTCACAATTCTCTCTTTGTTCTTATATTTTGCCAGTTTCACTATGATATGTTGTGCAGATGATCGATTCAAGTTACGTCTGAGGGGAGTACTCTGTGCCTCTTGAATTTCAACGTCTACTTCCCTCTCCAGGTTGGGGAAGTTGTGTGCTATAATTTGTTCCAGGACTCCTTCAACACCTTTCCCTCTCTCTTCCTCTTCTAGAATTCCTATGATATGGATCTTGTTCCGTTTGATTGTATCGCTGAGCTCTCAAATTCTTCTTTCATGTTCCAGGATCAGTTTATCTCTCTTTTTCTCAGTACCTTCTTTTTCTATAATGGTGTCTTCTATGTCACTTGTTTTCCTTTCTGTCTCTTAAGGCCGTGCATTGGACGCCTCCAGTTTATTATGTATCTCATTTAACGCATTTTTAATTCATGATAACTATTTTTAAGCTCCATATTGTTTGTAGCCATAGTTTCTCTGATGTCCTCCATGCTTTTTAAAGCCCAGCAATTAATTTTATAATTATTGTTCTAAATTCTTGTTCAGTTAAGTTGCTTATATCTGTTTTGAGCAGTTCTCCAGCTGTCATTTGTTCCTGGAATTTCTTTGGAAGAGTGTTCTTCCGTTTCTTCATTTTGATAAGCTTTCTATCTCTTGTTACTTTTAAAAGCTTGTTGTACATTCGGCCCCTGCGAGTTTTGCTGTACTAGAGAGGGCTCTTTGACTATTCAGCACCTGTCTGTCCAAGAAGTTTCTTTAGATGGTGTCCTTTGGTTTCTCTTGTGGAGCGTTTGGTTATTTTGTGTCCCTCCTTGTAGTGATATTTGGGACTCTCCACCATTTGTAGTTTGGTTTGTTTCTTGAGGCAGCCTTGTATTACCCTGGATTCTTGTATTCAGCAACTAGTCCAGGCCTATTTGAAGAAACTAGAAAAAATGCAAATACAAAACCAACAAGCACCTAAAGGAAATAAAAGCAGATTAACAAGAGCAGTCCAAACCCAGTAGAAGAGAAATAATAAAAATCGGTGCAGATATAAAAAGTATAGACAATATAGAAACCGAAGTAACTGTTGAACAGATCAATAAAACCAAGAGTTGGTGTTTTGAAAAAATAAACAGAATTGAAAAACTGCTATCCAGGCTTCTCAGAAAAAAAAGAGAGAGCACCCAAATAGACCAAACCATAAATGAAAATGGACTTATTGCAACCAAACCCTAGGAAAAACAAGCAATTATCATAAAATTCTTTGAAAAATTATATGCCAACAAATTGGACAACCTAGAAGAAATGGAAAATTCCTAAACACACAATCACTACCGAAATTCACACGGGAATATTTAGAAAATCTGAACAGACCCATAACTAGTAAAGAAATCGAATCAGTTATCAAAAATCTCCCAACAGATAAGAACCCTGGGCCAGATGGCTTCCCTGAGGAATTCTACCAGACATTTAAATCAGAGATAATACCCATTCCTCTCAAGCTCTTCCAAAAAAATAGAAATGGAAGGAAAACTTCTGGACTCATTTTACGAAGCCAGCATCACTTTGATTCCCAAGCAAGACACAGACCCAACGAAGAAAGAGAACTACAGGCCAGTATCCTTGATGAATATGGATGTAAAATTCCTCAACAAGATACTTGCAAATCGAATCCAACAGCACACTAAAAGAATTATCCACCAAGATCAAGTGGGATTCATTCCTGGGTTACAGGGCTGGTTTAATATTCGCAAGTCAATCAATGTGATACATCACATCAACCAAAGAAATGATAAAAACCCTATGATCCAGTCGATAGACGCAGAAAAAGCATTTGACAAAATACAGCATCTCTTCTTAACAAAGACCCTCAAGAAAGTCGGGATGAAAGGAATTTACTTAAACATCATAAAAGCCAAATATGTGAAGCCTTCAGCTAACATTATCCTCAACGGGGTCAAAATGAGAGCTTTCACACTGAAATCAGGAACACGAGAGGGATGTCCACTCTCACCACTGTTATTTACCATAGTGCTGGAAGTCGTAGCATCAGCCATCAGACAACAAAAAGAACTAAAAGCATCAGAATTGGCAAAGAAGAAGTCAAACTTTCACTTTTCACAGACGACATGATATTCTGCATAGAAAACCTGACAGACTCCACCAAAAGCCTACTAGAACTGATCGATGAATTCAGCAAAGTTGCAGGGTACAAAATCAAAGTACAGAAATCCGTTGCATCTTTATACACCAACAATGAAGCAACAGAAAGAGAAATTAAGAAACTACTCCCATTCAAAATTGCACAAAAGCCCATAAAATACGTGGGAATAAACCTAACCAAAGATAGAAGAGATCTGTATGATGAAAACTAGAGAAAACTTATGAAGGCAATTGAGGAAGGCACAAAGAAATGGAAAAAAATTCCATGTCATGGATTGGAAGAATAAATATAGTTAAAATGTCATTACTACCCAAAGCAATCTACGCATTCAATGCAATCCCAATCAAAATTGCACCAGCATACTTCTGAAAACTGAAACAAACTATCCTAAAATTTATCTGGATCCACAAAAGACCACAAATAGCCAAGGTAATATTGAAGAAGAAAACCAAAACGGAAGGTATCACCTTCCCAGACGTTAGCCTCTACTACAAAGCTGTCATCATCAAGACAGTATGGTATTGGCACAAAAACAGATACATAGACCAATGGAATAGAATTGAGAACTCAGAATTGGACCCAAAAATATATAGCTAACTAGTCTTTGACAAAGCAGGAAAGAGTATCCAATGAAAAAAAGACAGCCTCTTTAACAGATTGTGCTTTGAGAAATGGAGAGCAACGTGCAGAAGAATTAAACTAGATCATTTTCTCACACTATACACCAAACTAAACTCAAAATGGATGAAGGACCTGAACATCAGACAAGAAACCATTAAAATGTTTTCCCATTTCTTTGTGTCTTCTTTAATTTCCTTCATAAGTTTTCCACAGTTTTCATCATACAGATCTTTTATATCTTTGGTTAGATTTATCCCTAGGTATTTTATGGTTTTGGTTTGGTTTTTTTTGTGTGTGTGCAATTGTAAATTGGATAAGTTTCTTGATTTTTCTTTCTGTTGCTTCATTTTTGATGTATAAAAATGCAACCGATTTCTGCATGCTGATTTTGCCTCCTCCAACATTGCTGAATTCATGGAACAGTTCTCGTAGGCTTCTGGTGGAATCTGTCGGGTTTTCTATGTAGCGTATCATGTCGCCTGTGAAAAATGAAAGTTTGACTTCTTCTTTGCCAATTCTGATGCCTTTTATTTCCTTTTGTTGTCTGATGGCTGATGCTAGGACTTCCAGCACTCTGTGAAACAACACTGGTGAGAGTGGACATCCCTGTTGTGTTCCTGATCTCAGGGAGAAAGCTCTCAGTTTTTCCTCATTGAGGATGATGTTAGCTGAGGGCTTCTCATTTTTATGATGTTTAAGTTCCTTCTATCTCGAATTTCTCAAGGGTTATTATTAAGAAAGGATGCTGTATTTTTTCAAATGCTTTTTCTGCATCTATTGACATGATCATATGGTTTTGATCTTTTCTTTCGTCGATTCACATTGATTTGTGAATATTGAACCAAGCCTGTAAACCAGGATGAATCCCACATGATCATGGTGGATAATTCTTTTTATGTGCTGTTGAATTGTTTGGCAACTATCTTGTTGAGGATTTTTGCATCTGTATTCATCAAGGATATTGGCCCGTAGTTCTCTTTTTTTGCTGGACCCCTATCTGGCTTGGGAATCAAAGTGATGCTGGGTTTGTACAATGAGTCTGGAAGTTTTCCTTCCATTTCTATATTTTGGAATATCTTGAGAAGAACGGGTATTAATTCTGATTTAAATATCTGGTAGAATTCCCCAGGGAAGCCATCTTGCCCAGGGCTCTTATTTGTTGGGAAATTTTTGATAACTGATTCGATTTCTTCACTAGTTATGGGTCTGTTCAGATTTCCTATCTCTTTCCGTGTGAATTTTGGTAGTGAGTGTGTGTTTAGGAATTTGTCCATTTCTTCTAAATAGTCCAGTTTGTTGGCATATAATTTTTCATAGTATTCCTTGATAATTGCTTGTATTTCTGAGTGGTTGGTTCTAATAAGTCCATTTTCATTAATTATTTTGTCTATTTGTGTGCTCTCTCTTTTCTTTTTGAGAAACCTGGCTAGAGGTTTGTCAATTTTGTTTATTTCTTCAAGAAACCAACTTTTGGTTTCATTGATCTATTCAACTGTGTTTTTGTATTCTATATTGTTTATTTAGGCCCTGATTTAAAATTTTCTTTTAATGTTTTATTTGTCACAGAGAGAGAGCGAGACAGCGTGAGTAGGGAAGCGTCAGAGAGAGAGGGAGACACAGAATCTGAAACAGGCTCCAGGCTCTGAGCCAGCTGTCAGCACACCCACAAACCATGAGATCATGATCTGAGCCGATGTTGGACACTTAACCCACTGAGCCACCCAGTGGCCCCAATGGCCTGATTTTTATTACTTCTCTACTTCTACTGAGCTTGGGCTGCTCTTGTTGCTCTGCTTATAGTTCCTTCAGATGCGCTATTAGGTTTTGTATTTGCACTCTTTCTAGTTTCTTGAAATAGGCCTGGAATGCAATGTACTTTTGTCTTAGGACTGCCTTGACCACATCCCATAGAGTTTAGATTGTTGTATCTTCGTTTTCATTTGCTTCCGGATATATATATTTTAATGTTTTATTTATTTTTGAGATACTGATAGAGACAGCTTGAGTAGGCGAGGTTCAGGGAGAGAGGGGACGCAGAATCACAAGCAGGCTCCAGGCTCTGAGCTAGCTGTCAGCAGAGCGTGATGCGGGGCTCGAACCAACGAACCGTGAGATCATGACCTGAGCCGAGGTCGGACGCTCAACCGACTCAGCCACCCAGACGCCCCTGTTTCCATATATTTTTAAATTTCTTCTCTAATTGCCTGATTGACCCACTCATTCTTTACTAGGGAGTTCTTTAATCTCTGTGTTTTTGGAGGTTTTCCAGACTTTTTCCTGTGATTGATTTCAAGTTTCATAGCGTTGTGATCTGAAAGTGTGCATGGTATGATCTCAATTCTTTTACATTTCTTGAGAGCTGCTTTCTGTCCCAGTATGTGATCTATCTTGGAGAAAGTGCCATGTGCACTTGAGAAGAAAGTGATATCGTTGCCTCAGGATGTAGAGTTCCTAATATATCTGTCAAATGCATCTGTTCCAATGTGTCGTTCGAGTCCATTGTGTCTTTAGTGATTTTCTGTCTAGTTGATCTATCCACTGTTCTAAGTGGAGTATTTAAGTCCCCTGTTATTAGCACATTCTTATCCATAAGATTGTGTCTGTTTGTGATTAATTGTTTTATGTATTTGGGTGCTCCCATACTCAGTGCATAGATATTTATAATTGTTAGCTCTTCCTGATAGATAGACCCTGCAATTATTCTCTAATGACCTTCTTCATTCCTTGTTAATGCCTTTACTTTAAAGTCCAGTTTGTCTTATATAAGTACGGCTACTCCAGCTTTCTTTTGACTTTCAGTAGCATGATAGATATTTCTCCATCCCCTTACTTTCAACCTGAACGTGTCCTCAGGTCTAAAATGAGTTTCTTGTAGACAGCAAATAGATGGATATTTTTTTTTAATCCATTCTGCTACCCTCAGTCTATTGATTGGAGCATTTAGTCCATTTACATTCAGTGTAATAATAGAAAAATATGAGTTTAGAGTCATTGTGTTCTTTGTAGGATTCATGCTTGTGGTGGTGTCTCTGGTATCTTGCGTTCCTTGCAACATTTCCCTCCTAGGGTCCCCTCCTCAGGATTTCTTGTAGGGCTGGTTTAGGGTGACAAATTCTTTCCATTTTTGTTTATTTGGGAAGACTTTTATCTCTTCTTCTATTCTGCATGACAGACTTGTTGGATAGAGGATTCTTGGCTGCATAATTTTCTGTTCATCACATTGAAGGTATCCAGCCATTCCTCTCTGGCCTGCCAAGTTTCATTAGATAGGTCTGTAACCACTCAGATAGGTTTCCCTTTGTTTGCTGGGGCCCTTTTTTCCCTAGCTGCTTTCAGAATTCTTTCTTTGTCCTTATCTTTTGCCAGTTTCACTATGATATGTCGTGCAGAAGATCGATTCAAGTTACATCTGAGGGGAGTTCTCTGTGCCTCTTTGATTTCAATGTCTCTTACCTTCCCCAGATTGGAGAAGTTCTCTGCTATAATTTCTTCAAGGACTCCTTCAGCGCCTTTCCCTCTCTCTTGCTCTTCTGGAATTCCTATGATATGGATACGGTTCCATTTGATTGTATCACTCAGCTCTCGAACTCTCCTTTCGTGTTCCTGGATCAGTTTATCTCTCTTTTCCTTGGCTTCCTCTTTCTCTATAATTGTGTCTTCTAATTCACCTATTCTCCTCTCTGTCTCCCATCCGTGCATTGGACGCCTCCATTTTATTATGCATCTGATTTATAGCATTTTTTAATTCATCACAACTATTTTTAAGCCTTATAGTCTTTGTAGCAATAGTTTCTCTGATGTCTTCGATGCCTTTTTCAACCCCAGCAATTAATTTTATGACTATTTTTCTAAATTTTTGTTCAGTTATGTTGCTTATATTTGTTTTGAGCAGTTCTTTAGCTGTCATTTCTTCCTGGAATTTCTTTGGAGGAGAGTTCTTCCGTTTCGTCATTTTGGTTAGCTTTCTGTCTCTTGTTAGTTTTAAAATCTAGTTATGCACTCTGCACCTGCGAGTACTGCTATATTAAAGAAGGCTCTTGGACTGTCCAGGGCCTGTCCGTTCAGGAACTGTTCTTTGAATGGTGTCTCTTGGTCTCTCTCGTTGAGACTTTGGTTATTTTATTTCCCTCCTCGTAGTGGTATTTGGGACTCTCCACCATGTGTACATTGGCTTGTTTCTTGAGTTAGCCCTGGAATGGAAAACAGACAGACAAACACACAGGGAACAAAGGCACGGAAACGCACAGACAAACCCAACAAACAAGCAAACCAAAAGGGAAAAAGGAAAAGAAAAAAAGAAAAGATAAAAGAAGTAAAACAAAAGACAAAGGACAGTTTAAAAGCATAAAACCAGAATTCTCAGCTACAAATAATGAGCAGGGTGTATTCAGTGCTGTTGGAAGATCATATACAAAGAGAGAAATGACAGGGCAGGGTAAAAGCAAAATTGGACATGACCAGGCAGAGAGACTAAGAGGCTTAATTCATTTTTATTAAATAGTTTGTTGTCAAGTTGGATTCCATATAACACCCAGTGCTCATCCCAACGAGTGCCCTCCTCTGTGCCCGTCACCCCCCCCTTTCCCCCACGCCCATCAGCTCTTAGTTTGTTCTCAACATTCAAGAGTCTCTCCTGGTTTGCTAAGAGGCTTAATTCAGAGAGAGAAAAAGAATATGCTAGGAGGCGGAGAGAAAGAAACGAAGATAATGTCACTCAGAGAAACTATATAGTCTGATTACTCCAGAGAGAGAGAGGTAGAAAGGTAGCGGTGGAGGTGTAGAATATACATCTAGAGAATGTATTAAATGTGACTGTTTAAGCAAACCAATGACCAGAGTGCCCACCCCAGCAGAGGGGAGGGAAACAAATGAGACAAGGGAAAATATATCTGAATAGAAAGAATTGATCTAGAACTAATCACGGCAGTGCATCCATGTTGGTCTTGCCCGGGGGCTCTGGTTTAAAAAAAAAAAAAAAGCAGCTCTGTAGCGGGGATGGGCGTGGTTTGGTGTAGGCAGGTCTTAGCCCCCACTGCGGTCCGTGGGCCTCTCCTTGAGGTCCCACCTTGGTGGTTTGGGGAGAAAATTGGCGGCGCCCCTGTCCCTTCTGGAACCAAGCATTGCAAATTACTCTTTTGAGTTCGATCTCCCTGTGCCTCGGGCGTAGCCAAGGTGGGCCTTGTTCTATGTCCCAAGCTCCGCCTCGTCTCCAGGTCTTAGTCCGGGCGCTTTACTGATACCGCCGAAAATATAATCCTCCAGGCCTGCCTGCTTCCCAGCCAAGGATCGAGCCGGCTGAGCAGCGGAGCAGTTTCTCCTGGGACCAGGGCACCCAGCCCAAAGTCAGCACCACCGCTAGAAGTAGGATCACTCTCTGAATGCTCTGTGGTTAGGGATGGGATGGTAGGATCCCTCTCCGTCCCGAGCTGAGGTTTTACTCTTCTCCATGGACAGTTCTATGAGCCCTTTCAGCCGCTCTTTCTCTTCCCCTCCACTCTCCGTGGCTCCCCACTATGGGGGTTACCCTCCCTTCCCTCCGTGTCTCCGGGTCCCTGCCCGTTTTTGTCTTCTCTAGTTTGCACCCACGCACCTATGAGGCTGTCTCTTTTCCTCCCAAACTCCTGCAGTTCAGTGTCCTATAACGTCAAGCCTTCTCTGTTTGAGAGATGGGGGCAAGTGAAATGTACGGAGCTCCCTACTTCTCTGCCATCTTGCCTCCCTCTAAAAGTGTAGAGCTTTTTTTAATGTGTAGGAAAAAAAATTTTCTTCAAATTTGAGGAACTTCCATTATTTTTGAATACTTTTTTCTTCTGTCCCTCTCTCTCTTCTCTTCCTGGAATCTCCATTGCATATATACTGGTGTTTTTCATGGTGTCACATATTTCTCTGAGGCTCTGTTCATTTTTCTCCATTCTATTTATCAATCTTTTTTCAATTTGCATAATATGTTTTGTTATGCCTTCAAGTTGGCTGAATTTTTTCTTCTGCTGCCCCAGAACTACATTGAGCTCCTTTTTCCATGTTTTATTTCACTTCTTTTACTTTTCAATTCCAAAATTTCCATTCAGTTTTTTTAAAATTTGTTTTTCTTTATTGATATTCTCTATGTGGCGAGACATTGTCATTACGCATTCTTTTAATTCTTTAAGCATGACTTCCTTTAATTCTTTGAACATATTTGTACTGGCTGCTTTTCTTCTAAGTCCAACATCTGGCCTCCTCAAGAAAGTTTCTATTGCCTGCTCCCCCACACCCCTGTTTATGGATTACACTTTCCTGTTTCTTTGCATGTTTCATAATTTTTTTTTTTTGTTGTTGAAAACTGGGCATTTCAGATAATATATTGTAGCAACTCTTGATACTGCTACTGACTTTCCTGAACTTGTTTGGTGAAGTCTATTCCCTGCAGTATATGACCTTTATGTCGCTCCTCAGAAGTTATTACAGCGCTGGACATATACACAGCATCACCACCACTGTGGTTTTACCTGGGCTCTCGGGTTCTTTCACTGAGATCCCCATTTAGCTTCTGGCTAATCTGTCTCTAGTGGTATCACACCCAACTATTAGCCTCCACTAATTGTTACTTAATTCCATTATTGTGTTTTTAATGATGCCTGTAGGCACAAATTGTTCCACAATCTGATCCAATTAACTTTTTACTCCATTGCAGGGGCAGGGGGTTATCAGTCTTGGAGGTGTGCTTAGGCCCCAGAATAGTACTTCTTATTTCTTTCCGTGGGTTTTTTCTGTTACATTTCTATCTGGTCTACCACTCTACAGTTGCTACTAGAATTATGGAGTCCCAGTTCCCTCTTAATTGCTCACCACTAAGAATGTCGTTGTTTCGGGGAGTACCCTCAGGGAAGAACTTTTCCACTCTCTTTTCCAAATAAAGTTAGTCCATTTAGGGAGAACTAAAGTGCTCTCCATTCTTTACTCTGTCTTTCCTCTGGGCAGAATTTCTGCTTCACTGCACTTGACCTGGAAGTGGGGATCACAACTAACAATTTCAAGAGTAATACCCCTGTTTTGTGAAGAGGGTGCTAGAAACAATGATAGCTACTGCTTTTCTCATCTTGTCTTAACCTAGCATGGAAGCTTCATCCTATGAGGGAGCTGAGGCAGAGAGGGAAACAGAGACACATTACTCTTGGCCAGCCACACTAGGAAAAGTCGGGTGGTAGAAAAAGCTTTCCAGTCCTCTTGTCCCCACCAGTCTAGTAAAAAGCCTCTACAACACAGAACTAGAGGATAGGGATAAGATTCTAGCACCTTCCCCTGCCAGGGATCCAACTGTAGCCCACTATTAGAAGACAGAGCTACCTGTCACACAGAATAGAGCTTTATCACACTGAGCTGGAAGTGGACAGAGATGGGAACAAGGCATGGTGAAATGCCATAGACTCTTGCTGTTCTAACCAAGATTTATTAGATTCTTGAACAAATATTGCTTCATTGTCTGTATGACATTAAGACAACTTTTAATAAACATACTTTTTCACCAATTATGGTTCTTGCATTAGAAAATGGGTCTACAGAGGGGTACCTGGATGTCTCAGTCAGTTGGGCATCCAATTTTGGCTCAGGTCAGGATCTCACGGTTTGTGGGTTCAAGCCCCGCATCAGGTTCTATGCTGACTGCTCAAGCCTGGAGTCTGCTTTGTATTCTGTTTCCCTCTCTCTCTGCCCCTCCCCCCAACTCTCCTCTCTCTCTCTCTCCTCTCTCTCTCTCTCTCTCTCTCTCTCAGAAACAAATGAACATTTAAAAAATTTAAAATGAAAAAGAAGTTGGGTCTACAGAGCTTATTATACTCCTATTCCCAAACTGGAAACCTCTCTGTTAGGTTTGTAAATACTTCCCACAGTGACTTCTTTCCTTCTGATCCAAGACTCTGCCCCAGACCAGGAGGTCTCCACCTGAGCAGGGCAGTGGAAAAAGTCTGGACTCTGGGGGTAGAAATTGGATCCAGGACCTCTGTAAATTTGTCTACCCTAGTGGCCCACCCCTAAAGATCAGGCTGGGGGTGGAGAACCAGAGGGTACCAGTCATGGAAAGGCTTCCACCAAGGCTGTCCCCGAGGAAGTGGCAAGAGGTGGGGGTTCAGGGCCCACAAAAGGGAGACACTACAGGTCCCTATAACAAGGCGGATTGGACCAGCGCCCTTAGCCCTTGAGGGAAAGAGCCACAGTGAGGTTGACTTGGGCTACAAGGGACAAAGCACTTTCTAAGGGTAAAGTACAGAAAGGGCTCCCCCAGGAAGAAGTAAGGCCCCTGTCATCCCGAGGTTATTATCTAAGCAGAGAGCAGAGGGCCACGTGCAGAGGAGCCTCTGGCAATCAGCAAGGCATTGGACCCCAGGACCCTTGGGGGTCCATGGACCCTAAAATGCTCTGATCCTCCCATCTTTGTTTTCTTTTTAAAATAGTTTATTGTCAAGTTGGTTTCCATATAGCACCCAGTGCTCATCCCCACAAGTGCCCTCCTCCATGCCCATCACCCCCATCCCCTCCCTCCCACCCCATCAATCCTCAGTTTGTTCTCAGCATTCAAGAGTCTCTCATGGTTTTCCTCCCTCCCTTTCCCCCACTATTCCCCTCCCTTCTCCCCCACAGTTCTCCGTTAGGTTCCTCCTAATCCTCCTATACGTGCAAACATATGGTAGCTGTCCTTCTCTGCCTGACTTATTTCGCTCAGCATAACACCCTCGAGTTCCATCCATGTTGCTACACATGGCCAGATTGCATTCTTTCTCATAGCCATGAGGTATTCCGTCGTATAGATAAACCACATCTTCCTGATCCATTCGTCAGTTGATGGACACTTAGGCTCTTTCCATGTTTTGGCTATTGTGGAGCGTGCTGCTATGAACATTGGGGCACGTGTGCCCCTGTGCATCGGCACTCCTGTATCCCTTGGGTAAATTCCTAGCAGTGCTATTGCTGGGTCATAGGGGAGTTCTAGTGTTAATTTTTTGAGGAATCTCCACACTGTTTTCCAGAGGGGCTGCACCAGTTTACATTCCCATCATCACTGTAGGAGGGTGCTCGTTTCTCCACATCCTTGCCAGCATCTAGAGTCCTCTGATTTGCTCATTTTAGCCACTCTGACTGGCATGAGGTGGTATCTCAGTGTTGATCCTCCCATCTTTGAAGAACAAACCCTGCCCTGTCCTGACAGGTTCAGAAGCACCCCCAGAGAGTAGGGCCCTTTCCTGAGGTTTCAAAAAGAGCAGCATTAGCATTCATTAGTGCTCTAATTGGCATTTTAATTGCCAGTCTCACTCTCTGCCTTTTAGTCTTTACAGTGAGGACCTGGTGCAGAGCCCTCTCCCTATTCCTCCCACCCTCCTTCTCCCTAGGGATCAGCTCAGAGTTGTGCCTCACTTTCCGTCACCCACTACCCACATCTCCCAACAAAGCCTGGAGGCTGGGATGAGCTTCTCCAGGGCATCTGCATTACACTTTCTCTCCCTCCCCCTACCAGTGAGCTCAGGAAATTGGTTTTAATCCACCAGGCTCCAGTTGCTTAGCAACAGAAAAACCTGCTCCTAGCAACCAGAAGCCACAAAGATGCTGCAGGAGGGGGTTGTCTCGGCCCTGCTCTTGCTCAACTCCTGACTGCTGGCCTCCCTGATGTGTTTCTCATCGAGTACACACACCCTTCCTTTCTCAGATGTCAGGTCTTGAAAGCCTGATCTCTGGGGCAGCTGCCTTGACCTCAACCCCCACCCATTCTTCCTGCCTGGAGCCTCTCTGAATCCTACCTCCCAGCCCAGCAGAAGGCAACTCATGACTACAGTAGGGTGGCTCTAGGCAGTGCCCTCACCTTCCAATGACCAGTGACAGAGATCACTGGCTGTATAGGTTCCTCCAGTCTGTCCTGGTGGGTGGGAGTAGGGTGGGCCAGGCTCCTTTCACTCTGGATGAGAGCAATTCCTGCCCTGGGTGTAGAGCACTGTGAATTGTAATCCCAGCCCACCTGGGCCTGAAAGGAGGCAAGGGATAACCCCCCACTTATACAGATCAGAAAACTGAGAGTCAGATGGGCTCAGACCCACACATTTCAGTGACAGCTGGGTCCGAACTCAACACAGTCAGCATCCATGACACTGCCAGGCCACTGTGCAGCCCCAGAGGCTTCTGCTTCCACTCCACAAAAGACAGACAGGACAGGGTTCTGCACCACGAAGAAGAAGCCTTCTGCCCTCCTGCGTTTTGGGATGGCCCCAGCTCAGGGTGATCATCAGTGCAGATTTCCCATTTGATGAGCTGCTTTTCTAGAATTTTTTAACTTAGTAAGAGTTCAGGAGTGTCTCCCAGGAGACACTGAATCAGAATTGTGACTCAATGAATGGGGGCTACTGGTATCTTAATCTCAGACTCACTGGATTTCACAGGAGGTGCACATGCACGCATTCCTCTACCCCTTCTGTAGGGCCTCGAGCTCTGACAACAGGGCTGCCCCCTAGAAATAAACCATGGAAAGTGGGGGCTGTGGGAAACTGGCATCTAACGAGGGACCCCCATCCCCATCTCTTACCCTGAGCCAGGTCCCTAGGCAGGGACAAGCCTTTCCCTGGGCAACCTCTCTCTACCCCCTCCCCCCACCCCTAACTTCTTGCTTTTCCCTCCCTTTCCTCATTTCTCCCTCCCAAGAAAAGGGCTTATGGCTTCCATCGCCTGGCAACCAAAGGACTGCCACAGGCTGGGAAGAGCAGCACAAATGCTGCCTATTGAGGGGGCTGAAATGAGGGGCAAAATCTCTGTCTCCAGTCATCAGCCTCTGCCAGCAATGTCGCTGGTGCTCACAAATTTTCTTAAATTTGCAATCTCGCTGTGCTCTATGATAAAAAGCTTCCAAAATCAGACAGATAACCCGCATTTGGATAAATATCTCCTTGATCCACCCTTTTCTATTTCATATTTAAAGCCTTTTGTTATGGAAAATCTCAAGCCCACACACAAAGTAGAATGGCATAATGAACCCTCCTGTGCACAACGCCCAGCATCAGCAATTATTAACTGCTGGCCAGATACCATATCATTGCATCTGCAAGTATTCAGTATGTGGCTCTGGCCTTGGAACATTAGAATTGTCTTTTTAACATAACTACAATGTTATTTTAAAGTAATGAACAGTAATTCCATGATATCACCATATACCCAGTCAGTGTTCACATGTCAAATGTCTCATCAGTATCATGAAGGGTTGGTCTTTTTTTTTTTTTTTTTCCAACAGTTTACTTGGGTCAGGATCTAAATAAAGTCTACACATCAGTCTATAGATTCCACTTCCTGAATATTGTAAGGGAGGAAAAACTTTTCCTCTACTCTCTCTTTTTTAAATGTCTTATTTATTTCTGTGAGAGAGAGAGAGAGAGAGAGACAGCATGAGCAAGAGAGGGTCAGAGAGAGAGGGAGACACAGAATCTGAAACAGGCTCCAGGCTCTGAGCTGGCTGTTAGCACAGAGCCCGACATAGGGCTCAAACCCATGAACCGTGGGATCATGACCTGAGCCAAAGTCGGACACTTAACTGACTGAGCCACCCAGGCACCCCTCCTCTACTCTCTTAAGCTCACTAACTGAGGTGTGTAAATTGAACTGATAAAACACAGACTAACAGGAGGGGAAAACCAGAATTTCTTTACATGGGGAACCTCCATACACATGGCAGAACTGAGTGATGATAACTCAAAGGACTGATTGGCATTTGGGGCTTAGATACCATCTTAATAGGTGAGTCTGGGAGAGAAGAAAGGCACTTGCTGGAAACCAAATGCCTTTTTGGAGATAAATGGGTTTTCAGGAGAACAAACAGCTGTTAGGAAAGTTTGTGATAATGTTAGTCTCTACAGGTCTGAGTGGCCTTTCCGTCTCCTTCAGGGCCACAAAACCCTCCTGGAGAAGAGATTTGGGGTAAATTTTATTCACGGTCTACCTTCTGGGAGTAGATGGCCTGAGAAGGAATTTATGACGCCTCATTTCCCAGAAGTTGCTGCTTTTAGTCAGATAAGGGAAGCTCCAAGAAGGCTTCCCCCCCGCCCCCCGTTATCCGTTGAATCACAAATACCTTCAGCTTAAACTAATCTTTATAGCAACTCTAGGGTTCCAAGTGGGTACCCATAACATAGTGACATAACAAGGAATTGAAATTACCCTGGGAACCATTGACCCCTGGGCTCTTCATAGACTTTCTGTGAGCTCTGCTTTGAGCTGTGTGAGGCATTATTAGTTCCCAAATCTTAAGATGAGGAGATTGAGATTCAAAGTGGTGAAAGGAAGAGGTCAAGGTCCCCAGCTAATGAGGCACTGGTCCCGGCCAGCAACTCATGCCAGGAGTCCAAACTCCTAACTGTATGTGTCCTGGCAACCATATACTCTGTCTGCCCCCACCCCTAACCTGTCCTGCCTCCAAAGAGGTAAGAGAAGGCTTTTAGAAGGAGTTAGGGAAGGGGCGCCTGGATGGCTCAGTCGGTTGAGCATCCAGCTTCGGCTCAGGTCATGATATCAGGGTTCATGGGTTTGAGTCACATGTCAGGCTCTGCGCTGACAGCTCGGAACCTGGAGCCTGTCTTCAGTTTCTGTGTCTGCCTCTCTCTCTGATCCTCCCCTGCTCAGGCTGTCACTGTCTCTCCTCTCTCTCTCTCTCTCTCTCTCTCTCTCTCTCTCAGAAATAAATCAAGCATTTACAAAATTTTTTTAAAGAAATATATTTTTTTTTAAATGAGGGGTTAGGGAGGGCCCCTCCTGACCTCCCCTTAGTCCAGGTCCTACCCAACATCTGTGAAAGAAAGACCCATGCAATCCCACCTCTTCTCACTGCCCTGGCCCATTTCTTTCCTCCCAAGTATCTACCTTTGGGTGCATGTGCCTCAGTCTCCCACTCACTCATAAGCTCCCTGAGTGCAAGGACCTTGGCTCTGGATATTGGTGACCCACCCCACCTAAGGCTTACCCAGAAGCATTTGGAACGTGCTCTCTGAAGGGGGGCCTACTCACTGACTGCCTGAGTCAGGGGCCTTCTGGAGAGTGGCTGTGCTGGAAATACAGTTGAGTCTTTGGGAGGAGAGTTCTGGGACCCCCGGAAGGAGCAGCCATCAGACACTGCAGAGTGAAAGTGGTCTCTCTTGTCCTCAGAAGAAGTAAGGGAGTGCCCAGGGAGTAGCCAGGCATCCTGAAGACAGGGTTATTTGGCCTCACCTCTCCCTTTTATAGACCATTCATCCTCTGAAGGCATCAGGAAGCCCTCCTCTGTGCAGCAAAGACACTCCAGAGAATTGGCTGGGTTGTGTTGTGGCTGAAGGAGCCCTCTCATCTTGGAGCAATGAAATGTGCTCTGGCTGGAGAGCCCTGACGGCAGGTGTGGGTCTCTGCTCTTTCATCATGCTGCTCGGTGACCCTGCACAGGCAATTTCCTCCCTGTGGGTCCCAGTTTCCTTATCTATACAATGAAAGGGTTGGACCAGATGATTCGTAGGGGCCCACTAACTTCCACATTTCTATGACCTCCAGGAAAGTGAGACCCATAACATTCCTCCGTAAATGGTTACTGTTCTTAACTATCTTTACAGTCAGGAGGGTCTTCCTGCATGTTTCCTACTGTCTTGAGCCTTGTTTCCCCCGGCCAAGACCCATGCCTGGATAAGCATGTTCATTGTCCCAGGAGTACCTGGGTGGGTAACAGGCATTTGTATAGAATAGAATGCACAATGGAAGTCACAATGGTGGGAGAGTGGGGCTGGAGCCCTGCATTCCCTCCTCCCAGTCACAGTAGTATTCAGAAGGCAGCAGTGTTCAGACATCATGGAGATGAACAGTTGTGACACTGATCAGCTCCTTGCCCTCCATGTAGCCCAACTTCCCCATTTTCCAGACAAGGAAACAGGGACTTGCCCAAGGTCACAAAACTAAACTAAAACCAGTTTATGAAACCCACCATCAGGGAGCTCCCAGGTTCTCCTGGGGGGACGCACACACATACACCCATGCCACGGGAGAAGAGGTCACAAATATGTCTGGCTACCAAGCACCTGACCCCCTACCTTGGGGTCTACCTTGACCCCCCCACCAGGAGCCACTGAGTCTCCCAGCTACTTTATTTATTCAACAAGTAGTGACCAAGTTACTGGGAACCAAACTGTGAACAAGCGGGATGTGGTCCCTGCCCTCTCAGAGTTTGCAACCTAGCTAGGCAGGCAAGTGCTCAAGAGAAGATTCCACCCCAGGGAATTAACCCCAGGCTAAAGGAAGCCAGGGGCTGTGGGAACCCAATGGAGCCCATCTCAGGGTCTCAGGAGTAGTCCTGTGCTACAGGCACTGTCCTGGCTGTGCCCATTTCTCAGTTCTGGTTGGTTAGGAAGGTAGCCAGGGGGAGCAATTGGTCTCCCTTCTTCAGGTCAGGCAGGCATAGTCATGGATGTGGATGACCCTCGGGAACTTTTCGTTATTTCAGCAAGAAGTGGGCAACTTCTGGGGCTTGGAGGAGAGGTGAGGCTCCCCTTCTATAGACAGAGGTTCTTGAAGTAATGACTGGGATCCTCAAAAATCACTGTTGAGTGTTCAGTGGCTCTTCTGAACAGAAATTGCATATGAACTTGGCCCCCTTTTCCTTGTTGGTTGTGGTGATGTGAAGTGTGGGTTGTGGGGACTCATAACATGTCAGAAGTTAAATGTTCTGAAAAACAAATTTCCCCTACTCATTCGGAGGGCCAAGTTGTTTTCTTCTTCAAACCTGTGTTTGTGATTTAGCTTCTATTGATCTTGACAATTAATATAAAGGGCACCTGAGCAAGGGCACTGAGCAAGGCTGCCCTTTTTCTCCCTCCTTGGTGCTCTTCTCCTATGCGTGTGGCAGGAAGTGGCACAGGAAGCAGGGGGTGGTGGTGAAGGTAGGGAACGTGTCCTGTGGATTCTATATTTACTGAGCCCAATGACATGTAGAGACGTTTAAGTGACACTTTCAGGGAACAAAATATAAGGAAATGCCTTGTTTCAGCTGCCTCGTCATTCCTATTGTTTGGTTTCTGAGTCTTTTTGCTTCCAGGCTGTTTTGCAAGTGCTGAGCTATTAAGGAGCCTCATGTTTTCTTGGATCACAGAGGGAAGGGCCCTCTTGTCCCTTGCGCCTTTCCTACTCCAGGCTTTCCATCCATGTGTAAGTTCTCCCTTTTCTCCACTGGCCCTGATGTGGGGCCTGTACCCATGGAAAACAGTCGACCTCACTACTTTTGGGCCCAGGGTGCTACTTTTCTTTATTTCCTCATAATGAGACCCACCCCTGACTAACCATTAGTGAGGGAGAAAGTACAAGTGTGCTGCATCAAGCCCCTTCTTTTTCAGAGTTTGGAAGTGATACCCAGAGAACACAGGGCTCTTGCCCTTGTTTCAGAAGACACACGGCTACTCCTAATGAATTATAAAGGTAAGTTTGGATATTTAGAGAAGATACCATAGAATACTAATCCTCCATTATTATTCACTCAACATGTTTTTATTGATTGCTTGGCATGTGGCAGACACCATTCCAGGTACAGAATACAGCAATGAAAAGAAAATAGATGAAATTTTCTTCCCACAAAGATCTTACATTCTTATAGAAGAAAACAAATACTAAATAAATCAATAAGAATATATATAATATGTTCCAAGAAACATAGTGTGGGTATCTATCTATCTCTATATTTGGCCATTAATTCCTGCCTCTTTGAGGAAATGACATTTGAGAAAGAACTGGAGAAAATTCAGGGAACAGGCCATATGATTATCTTCGAGAAGATGGTCAGGTAGGAAGAACAACAGTTATATTTTCCTGAGACATGTTTGAAGAAGAACAAGAAGACTAATGTTCCTGCAACAAATGTGAGGTACTTAGAATTTTAAGAGATGATGGCAGAGAACTGGTGAGTCTGATTATATATTGCAGTGGAAGCCATGGTAAGGAAGTTGGCTTTTATTTAGTGAGGTGGAAAGCCACTGCAATTCTGGGAGAGGAGGAAAATTACATCATCTAGTCATTAACTGGATTTCTCAGGTGACTGTGCCCAGAATGGACTGTTTGTAGGCAAGGACAGAAGTAATGAGATAGCTTAGAATGTTATTGCAATGAGACCTCTTATTTATGTTACTGTGCGACAACAGATAAACTTGTCAACTTCCATTTCTGGATAATTCAGTCCTCTACATTTGTGTTGGCATCTAGAGAAGTACTGAAACTTGCATTAGGCTCCTATCCCTGTGCTCTTTCTGTTTCCCTACGTAAACTTTCATTGTCATCCCAATAAGAAGAGAATAAATGATGGAAAAGGGAATCACTGAAGGATTGGTTCTCAAGGTTGTAGGAATAAAACTAAAAAGAAAGTGGAGGTAAATTGTAGAGAAAAGCCTATAAAAATACTGGTAAGTTTTATTACTCTTTGCTGAGAGATATTGGACTTCCTGATCAGTAACCTTTTCTAGAGACCTATTATAGATAAATGATAGTGTTAAAATATGTTAATAATGCATCTTTAGATATTTGAAAGCCTTGGTCAGGAACCCAAAGGATTCCCCAGCACCTGACTTTTTTGTGTTTTAAAGTTGGAAATTGGGAAGATTCAAGAGTAAAAGTCACACACAGATTTTAGCCTAATGTTGAGGATTAATCTTTCCTTATGGAAAGAAAGCAAAATTCCTCAATTATTAGTAACAAAAGCTCTTTCCATGACCTAACTTTTAGTCAGGTTCCTCTGAAACTTCAACCTTTGAACTTATATGTTCATCTTTGCATTGCCCAATTTTAGCAAAAACCCTCCTAAATTGGTTTTAAAAGAATCTCCATATTCAATATATGATTATTCTTCATATATGATTAAATTCTTTATATTCCACCCTTAGTATCTGACCACATTAGCCTTTCACCAGCAGGAATCCTGTCAAATCACAATCTTCCTTTACTTCTGATGCTTTCTTATAGTAATTTTCTACACACTGCCTGACTCCCACTACCAATGCAATAGGCACTTGAATAAAATCTTCCTTACCATCTTTTAACAAGTGTTGGAATAATTTTTCTTTGACATTAATGTGAAAGACAAAGGCATTTGACAATTAAAGAGATTAGTTAATTAGGCTATTGTAATAAGGAAGTGTTCATTTCTGTGGAAGAATGTCTCAAAGAAAAGGACAGGGGCCTGGGTTTTATAGAGGCAGATAAACTAGGGAGCTATGAGGAAAGGTGGACAGCAAATTTTGTCTAAGTTATGAGGAAGAATGGAGGGGAATACACAAGGGCAGCATGGTCCTTAGTGGTTAGCCATTTCTCAGATCACAAAAGGATAGGGGGATTATTCAACCATCTCTGATCTCCAAGAGCACAAGGTTCAGATACAGCTAAACATTGTCACTAGTTTTCTTTTATCACCTTGATTTAGGAAAAAAAATTTCAGACTGTATTATTGTCTGAAGCTTTTAAGATAATACTATGCAGTAAACACATGGTAGCATATGCATTAACATGTTTCATTAATACATTTCTGGAAGAATAAATAAGAAATTGTTGTCAGTTCCTTTACCTTTGAGGAGAAAACCTGGGGAGCAAGATGGTGAAGGAAAACATTTCTTTTTATCTTTCTATTTTGTTTGAATTTTTCTCACCATATGCATATATTTATTTTATTATTAAAAGTACTATCTTTGGGTGGCAATGAAGATGGCAGACATTCACAGTTAACATGCATAACAAAAACAGCTAATAATCTATCAAAATAAGAAGAGGAGCCTGCTTGGAGAAACTTGCAAGTAGAGGCTCTCACAATACTACAAAGCCAGTGGTCTGGGATCAAGATGCCATTGACAAGAAATGCTCCTTTCCTTGTAATGTCTCCATCCAAGGGTACATTCTCTATGGTGTGGTGACCAGAGTGAAGATTCAGAGGACCATTGTCATCTGCCAAGATTACCTCCACATCCAAAAATATAACTGTTTCGAGAAATGCCACAAGACCATATCTGTGCACCTGTCCCCCTGCTTCAGGAATGTCAATATTGGCAACATTGTCACAGTGGGTCAGTGACAGCCCTTCAGAGAAACTGTGAGCTTCAACATGCTCAAGGTCACTAAAGCTTCTGGCACCAAAAAGCAGTTCCAGAAGTTCTGAGACTAGACCTCTTCCCACACCTCAAAACAAAACAAAGTTATTTTCCCAGTCAAAAAAAGAAAAAATACTGTCATTGAAAATTTATGTGGGCATTGGGTTATGGGTCTTCTGTTTCTTCTTAATATTTTTCTGCATTTCAAAACCTAACAAATAATTTTTAAAGAGTAATATAGGCAAATTTTTCTGAAAGTTTGGCCTGTTAAAAGCAGCCCCATGAGAGAAAGAGATTGCCAGGTGGAAGTATTTGAATTGCACTGGGGGTTGGTCCCTGGATATTTTTGCTCTTCTTGCCTAGGTAAGGGACAAAAAGTTATTACGGTATCAAGTTTCTCAATTTCTTCTCTCTCCCTAAAGGAAGTAAAGAGATTGAATCTTTCCACTTTAGCAGCCCCAACCAGGAGACCAATTCCCTACCAGGTAAGTTCTTAGACCTTCTGCAATGTAGAAATAGAAAAATAAACTGAGGAAAACAATATCTCAAAGACCAGCAAAAAAGATAAAGTATGTAAAAAGAGAGAAGCTAAACTAACCTACATAATAAAGAATAAGAAAATATTGGGGAGAAAAATGGGAGGAAACAACATTATTTGAAGGTATTTTTGCAGATGAAAGGCTCCAGACATGTTAGGGTGGGGTATGTAATAAAATTGAAAAGAAGAGAGAGGTTATAAAAAGGATTGCAGGTGGGGTGCCTGGGTGGTTCAGCCGGTTGAGTGTCCGACTCTTGATCTGGGCTCAGGTCATGATCCTACGGTTGGTTAGTCTGAGCCCCGCCTTGGGCTCTGCACTGACAGCATGGGGCCTGCTTGCCCCTACCCCACTCATTCTCTCTCTCTCCTCTCTCTCTCTCTCTCTCTTCAAAATAAATAAATAAACTTAAATTTTTTAAAATATTGCTGATATGTATAAATTCTATTCTATTTCATGTTCTGAAAGGAACATAAGATAAACATGTAAAATATTTTTAAATTATTTAAGATTTTTTGAATGTGCTTCCTTGAATACTACTCCTTGCAACAATTGTACCTAATGGAAGCAGTATTTATAATGATTATCTTTGGGGGAATTTTCCATGATAATGGAACTATGGAGTCATATTCAACTCTACCTAAATCTAAACATGCCTTAAATTTGAGCCAAAAAAGTCCATTTCTATCATTCAGATTGTTACAAAAAAAATCACACAAAGAAATTAAGATGAACTCAGCATGAGCTGCAATGGTATTTGAAATATTCTCTTAAAAAGAGAGGGATTTGCTCATTTTAGCCACTCTGACTGGTGTGAGGTGGTATCTCTAGATGCTGGCGAGGATGTGGAGAAACGGGCACCCTCCTACACTGTTGGTGGGAATGTAAACTGGTACAGCCCCTCTGGAAAACAGTGTGGAGGTTCCTAAGGAAACTAACAATAGAACTCCCTATGACCCAGCAATAGCACTGCTAGGAATTTACCCAAGGGATACAGAAATGCTGATGCATAGGAGCACATGTGCCCCAATGTTCATAGCAGCACTCTCCACAATAGCTAAAACCTGGAAAGAGCCTAAGTGTCCATCAACAGATGAATGGTTCAAGAAGATGTGATTTATCCATACCATGGAATACTACATGGCAATGAGAAACAATGAAATCTGGCCATGTGTAGCAACATGGATGGACCTTGAGGGTGTTATGCTGAGCGAAATAAGTCAGGCAGAGAAGGACAAATATCATATGTGTGCACGTATAGGAGGATTAGGAGGAGCTCAACAGAGGACCAAGGGGGAGAAGAAGGGCGGAAATGGTGGGGGAAAGGGGAGAGGCAAACCATGAGAGACTCTTGAATGCTGACAAAAACTGAGGACTGGTGGATGTGGGGGGAGGAGGGGTGGGCATGGAGGAGGACACTTGTGGGGATGAGCACTGGGTGTTATGTGGAAACTAATTTGACAATAAACTATTTGTAAAAAAAAAAAAATAGAGAGGGATATGACGAGAGCTGAATTCTTTCCCTTAGAGTCCCTGGGTGCAGTGACCTTCAAGAGGCAGTATTCCAAATGGAATATTAGAACTGTGCTTGCTGAGCAGTTTCTAAATAAAATTTCCTGTGATAAATCCCAAGGGAAGGTGACCCACATACGGCTGTATGTATACATGTGTTGTCTAACTCAATGTTGTTTACCTTTTGTTTTTTAAAAATGTAAAACTTGTTTTTGCAAATGAAAATGTTCATATAATGTAAATGTAAGACTTGCAAAAGTTTTCTGTAGAAAAGTTTCAATAAGAGGTTGGAGGCAAGATTGTGGAGAAGTAAGGAGCTCCGTATATTTCGCCTGCACCCATCTCTCAAACAGAGAAGGCCTGAAGTCATAGGACACTGAGCCACAGGAGTTTGGGAAGAGAAAGAGACGGAATACACTGGGAAGGCAACCTCATAAGTATGTGAGTGCGAACTGGAGAAGATAAAAGCGGGACTGGACCCAGAGATACAGGAGGGAGGGAGGGAACCCGGCTTGCGAGCAGCTGCGGTGAGGATAAAACGGCAAGTGGTGGCGTGCTGCAGTGAGTCCAGGAGAAAGGAAAGAAAAGCTGAGATTGCTCATAGAACCGTCCCTGGAGAAGAGGAAAAAAAACCCTCAACTT
Organism: Proteles cristata cristata; assembly: GCA_017311185.1. NCBI lineage: Eukaryota > Metazoa > Chordata > Mammalia > Carnivora > Hyaenidae > Proteles > Proteles cristata. Next base: position 19,582 of record JAESUZ010000478.1, on the reverse strand, counting down.
GGAAAGACAGTGTTTTTTAGCTCTGACGGGGGTGCTGACTTTAAACTAGGTGCCCTGGTCCCAGAAGGTGCCAGGAAAAACTGAACTGCCGTGCGCCTGGCACCATCCATGGCGGCAGCGGCCCGGTGAAGCGGCAGCAACGCCTGCGGAGGCGGTCCTGACATCGGGTGAAGCGATAGTGGCGCGCGTCCAACAGCGGCCCCCTGAATCAGCAGCGGCAGCGACCAGGTGAAGCGGTACCAGCACCCGGTGAAGCGGCAGCTGCAGCGACGACCTGGTGAAGCGGTGCCAGCGCCCGGAAAAGCAGCAGCGTAGGCGCACTGCAGCGACACGGACTCTACGGACCTGAAGTTGCTAGGCTCCCCGAATGCACTCGGGTTGTATCCCTGCTTGACCCCGAAGGATCTGAGGCTGCGACACTTCCCCCACCCCCACTCAACCCCCAGGCAACAGGGAAGCAGTGACCTGCGGGACTGTTCAGGGCAGTATAACAAAGCCCGAGGACTGCGACCTGGAAACAGGCGGGGTGTGGGGGCATAGAACTCAGCCCACCTTGGCTACATCCTCAGCACAGGGAGATCGGGCCGACGAAGTGATTTGCAACGCTTGGTTGAGAAGGGACTGGGGCGACGCCATTCTTCTCCCCACAACCACCAAGGAGGGGCCTCAGGGAGGCCAGCGGACACAGTGGAGACAAGACCTGCCTACACCAAACCACGCCCATCCCCTCCAGATAGCTGATTTGTTGTTGTTGTAGCTGTTTTTACCTGAGTGTGGGTTTGCGTGTTTATTGGTTTTGTCCGTGTGTTTGTGTACCTGTGTTCCCTCTGTGGTTGTCTGTTTTCTTTTTCCAGGGCTGCCTCAAGAAACAAGCCAACTACACATGGTGGAGAGTCCCAAATACCACTACCAGGAGGGAAACAAAAGAACCAAACGCTCCACAAGAGAAACCAAGAGACAGCATCCAAAGAACACTTCTTGAACAGACAGGCCCTGAACAGTCAAAGAGCCCTCTCTAGTACAGCAAAACTCGCAGGGGCCGAATGTACAACAAGCTTTTAAAAAAACAAGAGATAGAGAGCTAAAAAAAATGACGAAATGGAATTACTCTCCACCAAAGAAACTCCAGGAAGAAATGACAGCTAGAGAACTGCTCAAAACAGATATAAACAACATAACTGAACAAGACTTTAGAACAATAATCATAAAATTAATCGTCGGGTTTGAAAAAAGCATGGAGGACATCAGAGAAACTATGGCTACAAACAATATGGAGCTTAAAAATAGTTATGGTGAGCTTTCTGCCCGTGGACGCCGCCGAGTAAGCATCGATAAAGTCTCCCCTCCCACCGCCGTCATGTCTAAGTCAGAGTCTCCCAAAGAGCCTGAACAGCTGCGGAAGCTTTTCATCGGAGGTTTGAGTTTTGAAACAACCGATGAGAGTCTGAGGAGCCATTTTGAGCAATGGGGAACGCTTACGGACTGTGTGGTAATGAGAGATCCAAACACCAAGCGCTCCAGAGGCTTTGGGTTTGTCACCTATGCCACTGTGGAGAAGGTGGACGCGGCCATGAATGCAAGGCCACACAAGGTGGATGGAAGAGTTGTAGAACCAAAGAGGGCTGTCTCGAGAGAAGATTCTCAAAGACCTGGTGCCCACCTAACTTTGAAAAAGATTTTTGTTGGTGGCATTAAAGAAGACACTGAAGAACATCATCTAAGAGATTATTTTGAACAGTATGGGAAAATTGAAGTGATCGAAATCATGACTGACCGAGGCAGTGGCAAAAAGAGAGGCTTTGCTTTTGTAACATTTGATGACCATGATTCTGTAGACAAGATTGTTATTCAAAAATACCATACTGTGAACGGCCACAACTGTGAAGTAAGGAAGGCTCTGTCTAAACAAGAGATGGCTAGTGCTTCCTCCAGCCAAAGAGGTCGAAGTGGTTCTGGAAACTTCAGTGGTGGTCGTGGAGGTGGTTTTGGTGGGAATGACAACTTTGGTCGTGGAGGAAACTTCAGTGGGCGTGGTGGCTTTGGTGGCAGTCGAGGTGGTGGTGGATATGGTGGCAGTGGGGATGGCTATAACGGATTTGGTAACGATGGAAGCAACTTTGGAGGTGGTGGAAGCTATAATGATTTTGGCAATTACAACAATCAGTCTTCAAATTTTGGACCCATGAAAGGAGGAAATTTTGGAGGCAGAAGCTCTGGCCCCTATGGTGGTGGAGGCCAATACTTTGCCAAACCACGAAACCAAGGTGGCTATGGCGGTTCCAGCAGCAGCAGTAGCTATGGCAGTGGCAGAAGGTTTTAATTACTGCCAGGAAACAAAGCTTAGCAGGAGAGGAGAGCCAGAGAAGTGACAGGGAAGCTACAGGTTACAACAGATTTGTGAACTCAGCCAAGCACAGTGGTGGCAGGGCCTAGCTGCTACAAAGAAGACATGTTTTAGACAATACTCATGTGTATGGGCAAAAAACTCGAGGACTGTATTTGTGACTAATTGTATAACAGGTTATTTTAGTTTCTGTTCTGTGGAAAGTGTAAAGCATTCCAACAAAGGGTTTTAATGTAGATTTTTTTTTTTGCACCCATGCTGTTGATTGCTAAATGTAATAGTCTGATCATGACGCTGAATAAATGTGTCTTTTTTAAAATGTGCTGTGTAAAGTTAGTCTACTCTGAAGCCATCTTGGTAAACTACCCCAACAGTGTGAAGTTAGAATTCTTTCAGGGTGATGCCAGGTTCCATTTGAAATTTTATTTGCAACCTGCTTGGGCACAGAATACATTGTCTCCACAAACATTGGTGTGGTTGAACTGACAGTTAATGTGTTGTGACCTGGAGTTCACCGTTAAAAGGGTCACCCAAGCAAAGTCCTGGAGTTTATTTGGTTATTAATATGATTGTTGGCACATCCTATGCAATATATCTAAATTGAATCATGGTATCAGATAAAATTATAGATGGGATTAAAGCTTTTGTGTATCCATTATCATGTGTAATCAATAAACGATTTAATATTCTCTTGAAAAAAAATAGTTATGGTGATTTTAAAAATGGGTTAAATGAGATACATAATAAACTAGAGGCATCCAATGCACGGACTGAAGAGGCAGAAAGGAGAATAAGTGAGTTAGAAGACACCATTATAGAAAAAGAAGAAACTGAGAAAAAGAGAGATAAATTGATCCAGGAACATGAAAGAAGAGTTCGAGAGCTCAGCTATACAATCAAACGGAACAAGATCCGTATCATAGGAATCCCAGAAGAGGAAGAGAGAGGGAAATGTGCTGAAGGAGTCCTGGAACAAATTATAGCAGACAACTTCCCCAACCTGGAGAGGAAAGTAGACGTTGAAATTCAAGAGGCGCAGAGAAATCCCCTCAGACGTAACTTGAATCGATCATCTGCACAACATACCATAGTGAAACGCAAAATGTAAGGAGAAAGAGAGAATTTTGAAAGCAGCTAGGGAGAAAAGGGCCCTAACATACAAAGGGAAACCTATCAGAGTGGTGACAGACCTATCTACTGAAACTTGGCAGGCCAGAAAGGAATGGCAGGAGATCTTCCATGTGATGAATGGAAAAAATATGCAGCCAAGAATCGCCTATCCAGCAAGCCTGTCATTCAGAATAGAAGGAGACATAAAAGCCTTTCCAATTAACAAATATTGAAAGAATTTGTCACCACTAAACCAGCCCTACACGAAATCCTGAGGGGGACTCTCTGAGGAAAGTGTTGCAAGGAATGCAAGATACCAGACACACCACTACAAGCATGAATACCACAATGGACACAATGACTCTAAGCCCACATATTTCAATAATAACACTGAATGTAAATGGGCTGAATGCTCCAAACAAAAGACATAGGGTAGCAGAATGGATAAAAAAACCCAAATCCATCTATTTGCTATCTACAAGAAACACATTTTAGACTGGAAGATACCTTCAGATTAAAAGTCAGGGGATGGAGAAATATCTATCATGCTATGGGAAGTCAAAAGAAAGCTGGAGTAGCTATACTTATCTCAGACAAACTGGACTTTAAATCAAAGTCAATAACAAGGGATGAAGAGGGGCATTATATAATAATTACAGGGTCTATGCATCAGGAAGAACTAACAATTATAAATGTGTACGCACTAAATATGGGAGCACCTAAATATATAAAACAATCACAAACAGAAACAAGCTTATAGATAAGAATGTGCTAATAGTAGGGAATAAATACTCCACTTACAGCAATGGATAGATCGATCAGACAGAAAATCACTAAAGAAACAGTGGACTTGAATGACACATTGGACCAGATGGATCTGACAGATATATTCAGAACTCTACATCCTGAGGCCAGGGAATTCACTTTCTTCTCAAGTGCGCATGGCACATTCTCCAAGAGAGATCACATACTGGGACGTAAAGCAGCCCTCAATAAATATAAAAGAATTGAGATCCTACCATGCACACTTTCAGATCATAATGCTTTGAAACTTGAAATCAATCACAGGAAGAAGTCTGGAAAACCTCCAAAAACATGGAGGTGAAAGAACAACCTACTAAAGAATGAATGGGCCAATCAGGCAGTTAGAGAAGAAATTAAAAAATATATGGAAACAAATGAACATGAAAATACAACAATCCAAACTTTATGAAAACACAACAATTCAAAATCTATGGGATGCGGCAAAGGCAGTCCTAAGAGGAAAGTACATTGCACTCGAGGCCTATTTCAAGAAATTAGAGAAAGTGCAAGTGCAAAATCTAAAGCTCACCTAAAGGAACTAGAGGGAGAGCAACAAGAGCACCCCAAATCCAGTAGGAGAAGAGAAATAGTAAAAATCAGAGCAGAAATAAACAGCATAGAGACCAAAGAAACAATTGAACAAATCCATGAAACCAAGAGTTGGTGTTTTGAAAAAATAAACAAAATTGACAAACTGCTAACCAGGCTTCTCAAAAAGAAAAGAGAGAGCACCAAAATAGACAAAATAATGAATGAAAATGGACTTATTACAGCCAACCCCTCAGAAATACAAGCAATTATCAGGGAATACTATGAAAAATTATATGCCAACAAATTGGACAACTTAGAAGAAATGGACAAATTCCTAAACACACACTCACTAACAAAATTCACATGGGAAGAGATAGAAAATCTGAACAGACCCATAACTAGTGAAGAAATCAAATCAGTTATCCAAAATCTCCCAACAAATAAGAGCCCTGGACCTGATGGCTTCCCTGGGGAATTCTACCAGACATTTAAAACAGAATTAATACCCATTCTTCTCAATCTATTCCAAAAAGTAGAAATCAAAGGAAAACTTCCAGACTCATTTTATGAAGCCAGCATCACTCTGCTTCCCAAGCCAGACACAGATCCAGCAAAAAAAGAGAACTACAGGCCAATATCCTTGATGAATACGGATGCAAAAATCCTTAACAAGATCCTTGCAAATCGAATCCAACAGCACATAAAAAGAATGATCCACCAAGATCAAGTGGGTTTCATTCCTGGGTTACAGAGCTGGTTCAACATTCGCAAATCAATGTGATACATCACATCAACAAAGAAAAGATAAAAACCCTATGATCCTGTCGATAGATGCAGAAAAAGCATTTGTCAATATACAGCTTCCCTTCTTAATAAAGACTCTCGAGAAAGTTGGGATAGAAGGAACTTACTTAAACATCATGGAGGTATGATGCATACTATTATTGCAACCTTTTTTTTTACAAATAGTTTATTGTCAAGTTGGTTTCCATATAACACCCACTGCTCATCCTCACAAGTGCTCTCCTCCAACTCTCCATGTCAATATCTTTAATCTTTTCTGTTGGGTGATCAGATTCCTCACAGTCATTCAATCTTTCCCCTGCAGTAAATCAAAATAGCAATAATCTCAAGAGACTAGGATGAGTTAGGTATCAATATTGAGTATGTAAACTTTCATTTAAGTGAATTATACTCTTTTAAGTGTAGTACTTCTCATTTCAGTTGTGCCTGGGTTCCCTACTCCAGAAATTGTTTTACTGTCTCTAAAGAGTGCATACCCAATCTTTAGTCAAGATGGAAGTAAGGAAGTTGACTGGCTGTGTTCAGTGAGGTGGGGATCCAGGGATCTAACTGGTGAAATTTAGACAATCAACCATCAATTTTTATGATCATCTTCATTCTCATTTTCAGAAGTACCCAGTGTTACCAATTCCTGACCCTTTTGGGGGTTTCTTAGGGTGAATTGGATTATTTTTCAGTTTTTTCCATTGCTTGGGATTCAGCTTTCCCAGGTGTGCAAAGTCAGTTTCATTGTTTCCTTCTCCCACAATTACGTTACTCTTATTTGTCTTTCTCTCTCTAGGTCTTATTAGACTTATACCTTCATAGTATCCCATTACTGTCATTTTTGTGAGTTGGGGAATATCTGGTCCACCATCTCTAACTGAAATTTCCGTATTGTATCATTTTTCAATTGTTCTGGGTGACATCTGTCCCCTTCAAGACCTTCTAAAATTGGGAGGTTGTGGCATAATTACAGATAATTTGGTGTTAAGGTGGAAAAGGGATTGTGGATAGGAGAACAAGTGTAGAAATTTCTGTAGTGAACAGCTCAGACTCCACAGGTTGAACAGGGTGTACTGCATTCATTGGGAACAACTGACACCAGCACCTTCAGAACTATATTTAGTTGCATATCATATACATTCTCCATGAGTTAATTAGTATAAACTATCATGCTTAGCATGGGGCAGTTTCTAATTTGCCCAGCCAGGAGGCTGTTGGAAGAAGAGGTGAGGTACGCCTAACAGGGATTGTGTTTAGAAAACTTTGATATCAGGGGTGACTGGATGGTTCAGTTGGCTAAGCGTCAGACTCTCGATTTTGGTTCAGGTCATCATCTTACAGTTTGTGGGATCCAGCCCTGCGTTGGACTTTGTGCTGACAGCACGGTGCCTTCTTGGGATTCTTTCTCTCCCTTGCTCTCTCTTTCCCTCCCCCTTTCTCTCTTTCTCCCTCAGAAAAAAACTAAATAAACAAACAAAATAGAAAACTTTGATACCAGTTTACTTATCAAGCACAAGTAAAACACAGACAGAATATCAAAATTAACCTGATCGCCTGGCTTCAGCAATTATCGAATCATGGCCAATCTTGCTTCGTCTATATCTCCACTCATCCTCCTCCCCTTCTCTTCTCCACTGTAACCTTTGGAATATTTTGAAACAATTACAGACATAGAACGTTACCTGTAAAATTTTGATATATAGTCATATGTACTTCCAAAAGCAAGGATTCTCCTTTTTAAATACAATATTATCATCAATCACACATTTCAAAATCAACAACAATTTGAGTAATTTAAAAGGGAAGCTGTGAGCTAGAAGTAAGGTTTCCTTCATCCATGAATAGAATTAATAGTATCAGATAGCATTACATGATCCTGATCTTCCTGGAACGTTCAAGAAGAATTAGTCATTTAAGGGACCATATTCTTTTCTTTTTAAAAAAAGTTTTTTATTTAAATTCCAGTGAGTTAACATACAGTGTAATACTAGCTTCAGGTATAAAATAGACTGATTCGACACTTCCATGCAACACTCATTGCTCATCACAAGAAGTGCACTCCATTATCTCCATCACCTATTTATCCCACTCCCCCACCATGTCCTCTCTGGTAACTACCAATTTGTTCTCTCTATAGTTTAGAGTCAGTTTCTTGATTTGCTTCTCTGTGTCTTCTTTTCCTTATGCTCATTTATTTTCTTTCTTAAATTCCACATTAGTGAAATCATATGGTATTTGTCTTACTCTGGTTGACTTATTTGGCTTAGTATAATACTCTCTAGCTCCATCCATGTTGTTGCACATGGCAAGATTTCATTCTTTTAAGATTTCATTCTATGTATCATGGAATAGTATATAATAGTATACCACCTCTTCTTTATTCATTCATCAGTTGATGGATGTTTGGGCTCTTTCCATAGTTTGGTTATTTAATAATGCTATTAACATTGCGGTGCATGTATCCCTTCGAATTAGTATTTTTGTGTTCTTTGGGTAAATACCTAGTAATGCAATTGCTGGATTATAGGATAGTTGTATTTTTAAAAAATGTTTGTTTGTTTGCTTATTTATTTAGAAAGAGGAGGGAGTGGCAGAGAGAGAGTGAGAGAGAGAATCCCAAGCAGGCTCCATGTTGAGCATGGAGCCCAATCCAGGGCTCAATCCAACAACCCTGGGATTATGACCTGAGCCAAAATCAAGAGTCAGATGCTCAACCAACTGAGCCACCCAAGAGCCCTTATTTTTTAAGAAGATTTCTGTTTTCTTTTTTTTAATTTTGAGAGAGATAGAGAAAGAGCGCTCATGTTGGGGAGAAGGGCAAAGGGAGAGACAGAGAATCCCAAGCAGGACTCAATCACATGACTCTGGGATTCTGACCTGAGAAGAAATCAAGAGTCAGATGCTCAACCAATTGAGCCACACATGTGCCCATATTTTTGAGTTTTTAAGAAGCCTCCATTCTGTTTTCCAGAGTGGCTGCACCGGTTTGCATTCCCACCAACAGTACAAGAGTGTTCTGCTTTCTTCATATTGTCTCCAACACTTGTTTTTGTGTTTGTGTGGGTTGTTGATTTTAGGCATTCTGACAGGTGTAAGGTGATATCTCATTTTAGTTTTATTTGTATTTCCCTGATGGTAAGTGATGGTGAGAATATTTTCATGTGTCTGTAGGCCATTTGCATGTTTTTTCAGAAAAATGTCTATTCATGTTTTCTGTCCATTTTTATTTTTTTTTAATGTTTATTTATTTTTGAGAGAGACAGAAACAGAGACAGAGGAGGAGAGAAATGAGCAAGGTGAGGAACAGAGAGAAAGGGAGACATAGAATCCAAAGCAGGCTCAAACTCACAGAGTCCTGACATTGGGCTCGAGCTCACGAACCAAAAGATCATGATATAAGCCGAAGTCGGAAGTTTAACTGCCTCTATCTGCCCATTTTTTAATTGGATCATTTGTTTTTGTGGGTGTTGAGTTTTCTAAGTTATTTGTATATTTTGGGTACTAACTCTTTTTTAAAGTTTTTTTTTAGTGTTTATTTTGAGAGGGAGAGATAGCATGCACAGAGTAGGGGCAGAGAGAGAGGGAGAAAGAGTATCCTAACCAGGCTCTGAGCTGCCAGCACAGAGCCTAAAACAGGTCTCAATACTATGAACTGAGAGATCATGACCTGAGCGAAAATCCAGAGTCAGATGCTTAACTGACTGAACCACCCAGGCACTCCTGGATACCAATTCTGTAGGTTGTCTTTTAGTTTGTTGTTTCCTTTGCTGGGCAGAAACTTTTTATTTTGATACTGTCCCAATAGTTTATTTTTGCTTTTATTTCCCTTGCCTCAGGAGACATATCTAGTAAGAAGTTGCTATAGCCAGTGTCAAAGAGGTTATTGCCACTGTTCTCTAGGATTTTAATTGTTTCCTATCTCACATTTAGGTGATTTATCCATTTTGAATCCATTTTTGTGTATGATGAAAGTCCTGTTTCTTTGTTCTGCATGTTGCTGTCCAGTTTTCTCAGCACCATTTGTTGATGAGACTGCCTTTTTCCCATTGGATATTCTTTCCTGTTTTGTCAAAGATTAATTGAACATATAACAGTGGGTTCACTTCTGGGTTTTCTTTTTTTTAAATGTTTTTTTAAAATTTATTTTTGAGAGAGAGGGAGAAAGAGTGTGATCAGGGGAGGGGCAGAGAGAGTGGAAAGGAGAGAATACCAAACAGTCTCCACATTGTCAGCACAGAGCCTGACATGGGGCTTGATCTCACAAACCACGAGATCATGACCTGAACAGAAATCAAGAGTTGGATGCTTAACTGATAGAGCCACCCAGGCGCCCCTCCTTTCTGGACTTTGTATTGTTCTATTGATCTATGTGTCTATTTTTTTTGCCAGTACTATACTATTTTGATTACTACTTTGTGATATATAGCTTTGAAATATAACTTGAAGTCTGGGATTGTGATGCCTTCAGCTTTGTTTTTCTTTTTCAAGGCTGCTTTGGCTATTCAGGGTCTTTGTGTTTCCATAAAAATTTTAGAATTATTTATTCTAGCTCTGTGAAAAATGCTGATGGTATTTTGATAAGCATTGCATTAAGTGTGTAGATTGCTTTGGGTAGTATAGACATTAAAAAAATTTTTTATTAGGTTTATTTTTTTTTATTTTCAGAGAGACAGAGACATCATGAGTGGGGGAAGGTCAGAGCAAGAGGGAGAAAGAGAGAGAATCCCAAGCAGGCTCTGCGCTGTCAGCACAGAGCCCAATGTAAGGCTTGAACTCATGAACCATGAGATAATGACCTGAGCCAAAATCAAGAGTCAGATGCTTAACTGACTGAGCCACCCTGGTGCCCCTGGGTAGTATAGGCATTTTAACAATATCTGTTTTTCCAATCCATGAGCATGGAATGTCTTTTCCTTTCTTTTTGTCCTCCTCAATTTCTTTCATCAGTGCTCTACAGTTTTCAGAGTACAGGTATTTCACCTCTTTGGTTCAGTTTATTCCTAGGTATCTTATGCTTTTCAATGCAATTGTAAATGAAATTGATTCCTGGCTTCTCTTTCTGCTCCTTCATTATTGGTGTATAGAAATGAACAGATTTCTGTACATTGATTTTGAATACGGAGACTTTACTGAATTTGTGTATTGATTCTAACAATTTCTTTGTGAAGTCTTTTGTGTTTTCTGTGTAAAATATTGTGTCTTTTGCAAATAGTGAAAGTTTGACTTCTTCCTTGCTGATGTGGATTATTTTTTTTTTCTTTTTGTTGTCCGATTGCTGTGGCTATGACTTCCAATACCATGTTAAATAACAGTGGTGAGAGGGGACATCCCTGTCTTGTTCCTGACCATAGAAGAAAAGCTCACAGTTTTTCCCCAATGAGGATGATAGCTGTGGGTTTTTCATAGTAGCTCTTAATATGCTGAGTTATGTTCCTTCTAATCCTACTTGAATGAGGGCTTTTATCATGAGTGGATGTTGTACTTTGTCAAATGTTTTTTCTGCATCTATCGAAAGGATCATCTGGTTCTCTTCTTTTATTAATGTGGTGTATCATGTCAACTGATTTGCAAATATTAAACTCCCTTGCAATCCAGGAATGAATCCCACTTGATTGTGGTGAATAATTCTTTTAATGTACTGTTGGATTTGGATTGTTATTATTTTAATGAGAATGTTTGCATCAATCTTTATTAGATATATTAGCCTGGAGTTCTCTTTTGTTAGTAGAGTCTTTATCTGGTTTTGGTGGAGGGTAATGCTGGCCTCATAGAATTAATTTGGAATTTTCTTTCCATTTCTATTTTTTGAAATAGTTTGAGAAGAATAGGTATTAACTCCTCTTTAAATGTTTGGTAGAATTCCCCTATGAAGCCATCTGGCCCTGGATTTTTGTCTGTTGGGTGATTTTTTATTATTGATTAAATTTCTTTGAAGATTATCAGTCTGTTCAAGTTTTCTATTTTTCTTGTTTGTTTTGGTAGTTTATATGTTTCCAGGAATTTGTCCATTACTTCCAGATTGTTTAATTTGTTAGAATATAGGTTTTTTTTTAATTCTCTTACAATTATTTGTATTTCTGTGGTGTTGGTTGTTCTTTCTTCTCTATCATTTGTGATTTCATTTATTTTTAAAATTTTTAATGTTTATTTTTGAGGGAGAGAGATACAGAGCATGAGCGGCGGAGGGGTAGAGAGAGAGGGAGACACAGAATCTGTACCATGCTCCAGGCTCCGAGCTGTTGACACAGAGCCCAATGCGGAGCTCAAACCCACAAACTGTGAGATCATGACTTGAGCTGAAGTTGGACACTGAACCAACTGAGCCACGCAGGCGCCCCTGTGATTTCATTTATATGAGTCCTTACTCTTCTTTTTGATAAGTCTGGCTATGGGTTTATCAATTTTACTAAGTTTTTCAATCAACCAGCTCTTGTTTTCTGTTGATCTGTTCTATAGTTTTTTGGTTTTTTAAGTTTCTGTATCATTTATTTCTGCTCTCATTTTCATTTCTTTCCTTCTTCTGGCTTTAGGCTTCATTTGTTTTTATTTTTGTATCTCCTTTAGGTGTAAGGTTTTGTTGGGGTTTTTTTTTTTTGTGAGATTTTTCTTGCTTCTTAAGGTATGCCTGTATTACTATATACTTCACTCTGTGGACCAATTTTGCTGTATCTCAAAGGTTTTGGACCGTGTGTTTTCATTTTCATTTGTTTTCATGTATTTTTAAATTTCTCCTTTGATTTCCAAGTTGACCCATTTATTATTTAGTAGCATGTTGCTTAACCTCCATGTATTTGTGTTTTTCCAATTTTTTCTTCTGGTTTCCTAGTGGTTTGGTCAAAAAAAATTCATGGTAGGATCTCAATGTTTTTGTATTTGTTGACACATGGTTTGTGACCTAGTATGTGATCTACAAATGATAATTTCACATGTACTCTTCAAAAGAATGTGTTTTCTGCTGTTTTAGAATGGAATGTTCTGAATATATTTAAGTCCATCTAATTCAGTGTTTCACTCAAAGCCATTATTTTCTTGTTGATTTTCTGATTAAATGATCAGTCCATTGCTATAAGTGGGGTGTTGAAGTCCCCTACTATTATGGTATTATTAGCCATAAATTTCCTTATGTTTGTGATTAATTTATTATATATTTGGGTGTTTCATGTTGGGGGCATAAATATTTACAGTTGTTAGAGCTTCTAGATGGATAGACCCCTTAATTACGATATAATGCCCTTCTTCATCTTCTTGTTAGTCTTTGTTTTAAAATCTTGTTTGTCTGTTATAAGTATGGCTATGCTGGCTTTCTTTTGATGTCCATTAGCATAATAGATGGTTCTCCATACCCTTTCTATCAGTCTGCACGTCTCTACATCTAAAATGAGTCTCTTGGAGCACCTGGCTGGTTCAGTCGTGAAGCGTCCGACTTGGGCTCAGGTCATGATCTCAGGGTTCGTGGGTATGAGTCCCGCGTCAGGCTCTGTGCTGACAGCTAGCTCAGAGCCTGGCGCCTGCTTCGGATTCTGTATCTCCCTGTCTCTCTGACCCTCCCCTGATCATACTCTCTCTCTCTCACACACACACACACAAATAAATAAAACCATTAAAAAAAAAATAAAATGAGTCTCTTGTAGGCAGCATATAGATGAGTCTTTTTTTTATTATTCATTCTGATACCCTATGTCTTTTGATTGGAGCATTTAGTCCATTTACATTCAGGGTAATTAAAAGAAATTTTTTTTACATTTATTCATTTTTGAGAGAGACAGAACATGAGCAGGGGAGGATCAGAGAGAGAGAGGGAGACACAGATTCTGAAGCAGTCTCCAGGCTCTGAGCTGGCTGTCAGCACAGAGCCCGACGTGGGGGCTCGAATCCACGAACGGTGAGATCATGACCTGAGTCAAAGTCAGTTGCTTAACTGACTGAGTCACACAAGTGTCCCAAAATTCAGGGTAATTATTGATAGATATGTATTTAGTGCCATTTTATCACTTATTTTGTCATTGTTTCTGGAGATTTTCTCTGTTCTTTTCTTGTTTTTGTCTTTCCTTTCTGCTCAAAGAGTCTCTTTTAATATTTCTTGCAAGGCTGATTTAGTGGTCATGAACTTCTTTAGTTCTTGTTTGTCTAGGAAACTCTATCTCTCCTCCTATTCTGAATGAAAGTCTTGCTGGATAGAGTATTCTTTCCTGCAGATTTTTCCCATTCAACACTTTGAATATAACATGCCAATCCCTTCTGGCTTGCCAAGTCTCTGTTGAGAAATCTGCAGCTAACCTTATGGGTTTTCTAAGGGACCATATTTTAAAAATTCTAATTTAGGGCATTATATTCAAGCCCATGCATTCCTGATTTTACACAGTCCATAAGAGACTTGGAGAAAGTAGGCTATGAGTGGAATATTGTACACTAAACAAATAGCCTCAGATTGATCAACATACCGTGATTTGTGTTCAGTAAATGGTGGATTGTCTGGAAGAAAGCCAGGGGCTTTTACTTATAGGTCGAAGTAGTATAGTGCCTAACAAAGGAAAATAAGAAGACATCTTTCTATTAGGATTTTTTCCAAATATATATAAAAAGGATTATAAGGGAACACTAAGAATAACGATATGCTAACAAAGTAGATAACCTTGATGAAATAGACAAATTGCTAGAAACACACAAACTGCTTATACTGACTCAAGAAGACATAGAATATATGAACAAATCTATAACAATGAAGAGATAGAATTTGTGACAAAATGATTATAACTATGACCAAGTGGAATGTCTCAGAAATGCAAAGGTGGTTCAATATACAAAAATAAATTAATATAACCTATATTAAGAGGATTAAGGGGGAAAACCCACAAGAGTATTGATGCAGAAAAAGTATGACAGAGTTCAACACCTTTTTCTGTTAAAAACATGGAACAAATGAGTTATTTCAAATTGCTTTTCTTTTTCAGAGATTTTCTGCATCTTTTTACATGTATATTCCATATGATCTAAGGGATCAAGTTGTCTAGTTCAAAACAACAATCAAATAAAGAAACCACGTGAATATATTTGTTGGTTTCTCGTTAAATTTGTAAATTAGGAAAAATTGACATCTTTATAAATCATTTACTGAAAACTGTTGTCATGAAATAACATGCATACAGCATATTTTAATATGTACAGAAATAATAACTAAATCAACATTCATTTACTCATAATTAGAGATACAACTAGAAGTATTTTTAGAAATTTTTAAATGTTTTATTTATTTCTGAGAGAGAGAGAGAAACAGCATGAGCAGGGGAGGGTCAGAGAGAGAGGGAGACACAGAATCTGAAGCAGGCTCCGGGCTCTGAGCTAGCTGTTAGCACAGAGCCCGATATGGGGCTCGAACCCATGATCTGTGAGATCATGACCTAAGCTGAAGTTGGTGGCTCAACCGACTGAGCCACCCAGGTGCCCATAGAAGTATTTTTGTTATTATTATTTGTTTTTGATTGTAAAATTCATATAACATAATATTTACCATCTCAACTCATTTCCCAGCTTCATTAAGGTATAATGGACACATAAAATTACATATATTTACTTTTTAATGTTTTTATTTATTTCTGAGAGAGAGAGAGAGAGAAGCAGCGTGAGCAAGGGAGGGTAAGAGAGAGAGAGAGACAAAGAATCTGAAGCAGGATCCAGGCTCTGAGCAAGCTGTCAGCACAGACCCCGACGTGGGGCTCGAACCCACGAACCATGAGATCATGACCTGAGCTGAAGTCGGACGCTTAACCAGCTGCACCACCCAGGTGCCCCCCAAAATTACATATATTTAAAGTATATATCTTGATGATTTAATGTCCATATACATTGTAAAATGATTACCACAATCAAATTAATTAACCCATCACCTCAAAATATCCTTCTCTTTTTTTGTGGTGAGAATACTTAAGATCTATTCTCTTAGCAAGTTTCAAGGATACAATACAGTATTATAACTATTGTCACCATGTTGTACATTAGAATGTTTGTACCCTTTGACCAATATTTTCCCATATGCCTCACCTCCCATTTATAATGAATATACAACATTATATTAGTTTCAGGTGTATAACACATTAATTTGACAATCCTATACACAATGCTACATGATAAATGTAGTAACCACCTGTCACTATACAACATTACATTATTATTGACTATATTCTTTATGCCGTACTTTTCTTCATGATGCACATTTTCTTCATCCATGCAACACTTAGGTTGTCTCCATATCTTGGCTACTGTGAATAATGCTGCAATGACATGAGGGTTCGGATATCTCTTTGAGATCCTGTTTTTGTTTCCTTTGGATATATGCCCAAAGTGGGATTGCTACACATCATACGGTAGTTTTACTTTAAAATTTTTTGAGGGAACTTCATTCATACTGTGATCCATAATGGCTGTATCAACTTACATTTCTATCAGTGTACAAGGGTTCCATTTTCTCCACATCCTTGCCAACATTTGTTATCTTTTTTCTTTTTTATATTAGCAATTCTGTGAGATAACATTTCAATGTGATTTTGATTTGAATTTCTCTGATGGTTAGTGATATTAAGCACCCTTTCATATACTGTTAGTCATTTGTATGTCTTTGGAAAAATGTCTATCCAAGGCCTTTGTCAATTTTTTTAATCAGGTTATTTTTTGCGATTGAATTAATTGTATAAGTTTCTTGTATATTTTGGATATTAACCCTGTATCATATACATAGTTTGCAAACATTTTTTCCCATTTTGTAGGTTGCCTTCTCATTTTGTGAAACCATGTAAAATTTGCCCTTATATGTCTGGGCTATTTCACTTAGTATAACGTCCAGAGTTCATCCATGTTATAATATGTGTCAGAATTTCCTTCCTTGTTAAAGCGAAGTAACTCCATAGTATGTATATGCCACATTTTGTTTATTCATTCATTTGTCGATTGGCACTTTGATTGCTTCCACCACTTGGCTATGAATTTTATATGCTACATACAAATATCTCCTCAAGAACCTACTTTCAATTATTTTGGATACATCTCCAAAAGTGGAATTGCTGGATCATATGGTAATATTATTTTTAATTTTTTGAGGTACTGTCATACTAGATTTTTATTTTTATCTTTGAAAAGTGTTTTCAAAGTTTATTTATTTATCGTGAGAGAGAGAAAGCACACAAGCAGGGGAGGGACAAAGAAAGAGAGAGAGAACAAGAGAGAATACCAAGCAGGCTCCACACTGTTAGCATAGAGCCCCATGTGGGGCTCAAACTCATGAACTGTGAGATCATGACCCGAGCTCAAATCAAGAGTTGGACACTTAACCAACTGAGCCACCCAGGCACCCTGAAAAGGGTTTTTTTTTAATGTTTGTTTGTTTGTTTGTTTGTTTATTGAGGAGAGAGGAGAGAATGAGCAGGGAGGGGCAGAGAAAAAGGAGAGAGAGAATCCCAAGCAAGCTCCACACTGAGTGTGGAGCCCAACATGGAGCTTGAATCCCATGACTGTGACATCATGACTGAGCTGAAATCAGGAGTCAGTCACTTAACTGACTAAACCACCCAAGCACCCCAAAAAGTTTTTATTTTCATCCTCAAAGCCCAGAAACTCATTACCTTTGGAGCAAGAAATTTTTCATCACCAATGTATGTAGTGAACTTCTTTATTTTAGGCATTCACTAAATTAAAACCTGAGTCATTACTACCCTCAAATAATACATCATTCTCATCTCTAGTGTCAGTGACATTATTATTTCTACAACAGTGCACACAATTTTCACTGCTTTTCATTTCTTCCTTATAGCTGACCTAACATCTTGTATCATTTCTCTCTTCTTGAAGAACATCCTTTAGAATTTCCATTAGTTCTAGTCTTCTGGTGGCAAACTCTTTAAGTTTTTGTTTGGAAATGTCCATTTTTAAGTTACCCCTACTATTTTTGTCATGCTCAGTCATTTAATTACTTTTTATCCATATTTTTATTATGAAAAATTAAAACACAGAAAAGCTGAAAAGAATAATGCAGTGTACTCTATATATACACTATGTGGATTCAACAAATGTTGACATCTCATCATATTTGATTTGATGTCAACCTTTTGCATGTGCACGTGTGTGTGTGCATGTATAAAATCCCTGAGGACTTCACAGCGATAGAAAGCAAAATGGTGGTTACCAGGGACTCGGGGGGGGGGGTGAGATAAAAGAGGAGTTATTGTTTAGTAGATATGGAATTTCAGTTTTGTAAAATGAAAAATTTCTCGTGATCTGGCACAAAAATGCAAATATGATTAACACTATTGAACTGTACACTTAAAATGATTACGATGGTAAATTTTACATCATACATATTTTATCAAGGTTTCTTAAAAACCTTGGAAAAATTTGTCTATGGATATCTAAGGTACAACAAAATACATGGCTCTACAAATGCATGGTAAAAAGAAAAAGTGGGGGAAAGTATGATACGAGGATAGTCATCAATCACAAAGTTAAGTCTTGCAGCATAGTCCAAGTGGTCTAGCTTGTACTCTGTTATGAATACAGTGGCTTTGAGTCGTCTGCATTTAAAGTGGGGCAATGGTCTAATAAGCTATAGAGGAAGGGGATATTTTACTTCTGGTTCACTCTCATCCCCGGGGTGCAACTTTTTGAGGTCTGCTGCTCCAGGCTATATTTGCCCTCAAAACTACTCTTCTACTTTCCCTGGCTTCCAGCGTTTTGGAGAAAAACCTCCATGATTGGGAGAAAGAAAGATGCCAAGGTATTTCTCTGTACTTTGGGCAGCTTCTCTGGCACTGGCTCCATTTTCTTTGTGGCTCCAGCTGGATAGGTCTGATACAGTTTTAGCTTCCACTATATGATTCCTAAGTTTCTGTGACATTGTCTCTTAGCTCTCTCCAACCCAGGAGTGATTGTAGCATCTTGCTCTTATTAATCTGTGGCATCTGTTCTAATTTTGGGTCCTCTATCACCTGTGTGACTAGTTCTCTGCAGTACATTTCTTCTGCTGTAAATATGTGATGTGATTTTGCTTTCCTTATTAAGTCCAATATAAATGAGCTATAGTTTACCAGAGCTCTCATCCTCCGTGGACCCTGAATTTCAACATTTGTCCCCTAAAATCAAAAGTCACAGTTCAACTTCTCAAGCACCTCTTTCCATTCACAAATATAAGATTATCAGAGGTAAACCTGATTAACAGGTCCATCTCCACTTCTCAGAATTCCTGTCTTTTCCCAGAATCTCACTATCTTGTTAACACTAATACATTTACAGAGATGGTGCTTTATATTTTGACCAGCTTTTTAAGTTGACTAATAGACATCTTGGTCTGAGTTGCCTATTCCACCATTACTGGATGCAGAAGTAGAACTGAGAGATGGGGAAAAAGAAAACCTGATCCTGAGGACACTGATTTCTTGTTTTCAGCCATCCCTGAAGCCTCACCAACCACCTACTTCCATTACATGCAACCCTAGTTTCCTTTCTGCTAAAGCCAGGTTTAGTCAAGTTGTCTGCAACTAGCAACTAAGAAATTTTTAATTTATACTCTAGTAATTTTATTTAGGATTTTTCTAGTTATCTTATTTTTTTGCTAACACCTAAATTTTCTATCAGGGATATGCTCTTTTCTTATGCTCTGGAATAGCCAATAAAATATGAAATATATTCTTTTGAAATAACACTAAAACCATCTGGATTACATCATTTTTATCATGGTAACTATCAACTTAGTAGTAAATATTGCATAATTATGCCATTTTTTAAAATATATTTTTTCACTAATATCTTAAAGTGCATTTAGTGTAAAATTATAATCATTGTTCTCTTATTTTAAAAGCTGTTAGCAGGTACTGTGTGTTCAATTTTTATCATGTCCCAGACATGTACCAAGCAATTGATACATAAAACCTCAAGTAATTCTTTTTATTTTTTTTAATATTTTTATTTTTATTTATTTCTAGGAGAAAGAGAGACGGCGTGAGCAGGGGAGGGTCAGAGAGA
>JAESUZ010000477.1:0-42261 GCA_017311185.1 Proteles cristata cristata | reverse complement strand
ACTGAACTGGCCCCCAGCCCCCAACCCCCAGCCCCCAGCCAGCCAGAGCACAGCCCCACATAACGGATCAGAGGTGGAAGACTCGACAGGCATTACGAAGCCCACTCAGCAGGCCAGATCCTGTGCATCTTAATTAAAGGCTATTATTTAAGGGATATAAATTCCTTGACCTCCCTTTTTCTTATGTAAGTTCAACCATATCATAGCTTAATAATATGGCCACTGAAGGGAACCGAAGCAAATGAGTAAAAACATCCACAAACATCCTGGGTTATTTAGGAAAGGACCCTTACACAACTTGAGTTCTATTACAAAGAAAAACTTTTCTTTCTCTGCTTTGAAACTATGGCAGTGATTTTTAAGAGTCAAAGTTTTACTTGTTGAGAAAATATACCTATATGTCAGGATAAACAGAGCAATTTTAAGCTCTTTGATGGCAAGGGCCAAATTTTAAGCACTTTTACCCATAGAAGGCTGTGAACATGAAGGACAATAGAGCTCAACCTGTCTTTTGAAAAAACAGAAAACAACAGAAAACAAAATCTGAATAAATCAAAGAGAAGTTCTGCCACACGCAGCTATGTAAGTCACTTACGTTCTCTGCTAAGATGTCTAAGAAGCCTTCTAGCCCAGAAATTGCAAGATATTCATTCTGACCACAGTACAGATGTAACTGTAAAAACTACCATCTATGGGGCCCCTGGGTGGCTTAGTCGGTTAAGCGTCCGACTTTCGCTTAGGTCATGATCTCGCGGTTCGTGGGTTCGGGCCCAGCGTCGGGCTCTGTGCTGACTGCCAGCTCAGAGCCTGGAGCCTGTTTCAGTCTGTGACTCCCTCTCTCTCTGACCCTCCCCTGCTCATGCTGTCTCTCTCTTTCTCTCCTAGAAATAAATAAAAACATTAAAAAAAAGTAAAAAAAAAATAAAAAAAAAACTACCATCTATTACTCTCTTATTAAGTCTATTTCTGACTCTTTTACATTATTTCTTAATTATGGTACAAATGGTTTCATCACAATCTTGTAATGAGATCTATATTCCACTTCTCGGTGGCTATTACGGCCAGCTTTCTCTACATGCTGTGATCGTACATTCCCACATTCTGTGTCATCACAGTAACTGTCTGGCTTCATTGGAGATGCACAATCAAACTGCCCCACCTGCCCTGGGCAGGAGCTCTGACTCGCCAGGGGCCAAGCTCAGGGGCTACCAGGGCTCAAGGTGAGTCTCAGAGGAGGCGAGCACTGAAGACTTCTACAAACTGCACTAGAGACACTGGAGGGGCACACCCCCCTTCACACTTGTCATCCTAAATGGGAGATGGGAGGAAAAACCCATTAGCTTATGAAGAACTACCTGAGGCTTAACCCCTGAGTGGAAAAGCTCTTGAAAACCTGTCAGGCTAACAACTGGCATGCAAACAAAAAGCTCAAGTAAGACCTACCTAAGGATTTCTCATCTGCGTGGGCTAAGGCCAGACTTTCAGATATGTAACCAAAGCTTCAAACACAAACTGTTCTACCAGAGATTCTTCTTCCCTGTAAAATAAAGAATATTGATCTCACCTAGGAAAACAATAAAGCAGAAGTGACAACAGAAAAAAGTGATGTTATCAAAAAATGCATACATTAAATTTGATTTTAAAAAATGGCTCAAATGTTTTGAAACCTATAACCACCAAATACTTTTCAAAGAAGAAAACTTTCTCAAGAGCAGATCAAAAACTACATAAACCAAAGATGCAATACTGGCTTTTTATCTGCATACAAGTACCCTTCCATCTGTGGAACTGCTCATAACACATACCTTAGGACCACTGTTCTGACCACACTTCCACACACCTCATTAAAATTAACAGAAAAAAAGATCTCCTACCATATGCACATTCTTTCAAAATCAGAGAATTTCAAAAGCCCTCATAGTGTCCAAAAGCCAGTCAACTTCAATAGTGAACACTAAGCCTTTTAGAACCACATCAGGCAAATGGAAATAATTAATTCAGTCAACAATGTCTGTGGACTATATTCTTATACACAGTAAACTCATGGATGGGTGAAGGGCAGAGGCCAGATCTCTTTCTGGAAAATGTGTTCCTTAGTAACACAGGACAATAAATGATTGAATAGAAAATGACAGGGCTAGGCACTGAATCTGAGAGAGGTTCAGAGAAAAGGCTGAATTGAAGTTCTTGTGTGATGCACGGCTGGGTCACTGTGCAGCCCACTGGGAAGGAGCACGTTCCCAGAACAAATGGAACTGGAGCGAGGTGCCGGAGGACGGAGCACTGACACAAACAATTACAAACTGGTGTTTGGTTTGGCAGGCGTACCGTCCTCATTTCGTTGTTTCTTTTTAAGTTTGAGTCCTAAGAAGGACAGTGTCTGTCGGAACTCCACAAGCTCCACATCTCCCCCAATGTCGCACATACACATCTGGCGCTGAAAACAGAGGGCAGTACCGACAAATGTATGGTATGGGCAAAGATGTGGAGGCAAGATGGAAAACACAGGAGACAGCAAGCAAACCAAAAGAACTAGAAGAGGTTCATTTGGAAGAGCAGTTTGGGATGACACTGAAAAAGTTGGGGAGGTCTTAGAATGCCGGGCTGAGTTCAACAGCTTAGGTAAAAGAAGGTAAGCAGAGAAATGGCACGACAAAATAACTCAGAACTGTGCTTCCTAAGAAAGGTGGGCAAAACAGTTTATCAGCATGCAGAAAGGAGACAGTAGAATTTGTCTTTATATTATTCAACATGGAAGATCTCAAAAAACTTGTCTCTCATGCACATTTTCTCAAAAAGCCTGTTGGAATGTGATCCAACAAATCAGAATGCACAACAGAGGAAAAGAAAACAAAAGATCAAACACAGAAAAGAAGTAAAGGGGATATTCAAGAGGAGAGGCCAGTTATCCAGACACGACAGGTGAGGAGATACCCAAGAAAGAGACTTGTTAACAGCTGTCTCCACCAAAACACTGTGTTATGGATTTTTCAACCTGGAAGGAATATGGCCCCAATTCCACTCTTGACATGATCAGGTAAAGTTCTTCTGTCCATGTTCAGCCTGGATCAGCTGACAGTGCTCATTCATTCCACAAGAGAATTTTGCTTTAACACGCTCCTGACACATGGGGGTGGACTCCTGGGAACTGAGATGGGGCAGTTCAAGGGCTGTCCACACCCTCAGACGATATTTCTCCCTGATGTCAGCTAGTGGTCCACTTCACCACTGTGGAGAGCTGTGCTTCCCAAAACTAACGTGAGCCTTGTCACTCTATTTCTTTGGAATGGGCTCCTGTTCTCCCTCTTGGAGCTATAGCTGACTAGTCTCCACAGAGCGGATTATCCCAGGATACTTCACCTAACAGTGAAAACACTGACCTTTACTGCTTTTCTTTTTTTTGTTTTTTTTTTTGTTTTATTTATTTCTAGGAGAGAGAGAGACAGCGTGAGCAGGGGAGGGTCAGAGAGAGAGGGAGGCACAGACTGAAACAGGCTCCAAGCTCTGAGCTGGCAGTCAGCACAGAGCCCGACGCGGGGCTCGAACCCACGAACCGCGAGATCATGACCCAAGCGAAAGTCGGACGCTTAACCGACTAAGCCACCCAGGCGCCCCTGACCTTTACTGCTTTTCAAACTGTGAGAGTGTTATCAGTTAGGGTACATACGTACAAAATGAAACAAATTAAGAAAGGGGA
This sequence comes from Proteles cristata cristata, assembly GCA_017311185.1. Classification (NCBI taxonomy): domain Eukaryota; kingdom Metazoa; phylum Chordata; class Mammalia; order Carnivora; family Hyaenidae; genus Proteles; species Proteles cristata. The sequence continues at coordinate 38,564 of JAESUZ010000477.1, read as the reverse complement.
ATAAGTAATATAAAGGAAGAATGATTAGCTTAGTGCAGAGGAGAGTCTAAAATTCTGAAAACACTCTACTTCTTAACCTAGGTGGTGAGTCTACAAAAACTTGCTTTATTATTATTCAATAAACTTTACAGTTTTTCTTCAACTGAGGCATAACTGACTATATGTCAGTTATGTTTATATTACTTCCAGGAGCACAACATGACGCCTCTGTATTTGTGAACACTACAATATGATCACCACAGTAATCCTTTCAAAATTGGAGCCAATCCTCTCAAACTCTGCTACTAAATAAACTATGTTTATGGAATATTGTAAATCCTTTGTTGTCTTCGCCAGGAGATTCCATCTTAAGAAACCACTGTCGGGGTGCCTAGGTGGCTAAGTCAGTTAGGCGTCCGACTTCAGCTCAGGTCGTGATCTCACGGTTCGTGGGTTTGAGCCCCACGTCCGGCTCTGTGCTGACAGCCAGCTCAGAGCCTGGAGCCTGATTCGGATTCTGTATCTCCCTCCCCTGCTTGCGCTGTCTCTCTCTTTCTCTCTCAGAAATAAATAAACATTTAAAAAAAAAGTTAAAAAAAAAAAAGAAGAAGAAAGAAACCACTTTCTTTGCTCATCCTTAAGATGCAACTCTTCATCCATTCAAGTTTGATTATGAGATTGCAATAATTCAGTCACATCTTCTGGCTCCACTTGTAATTTTAGTTCTCTTGCTATTTCTACCACATCCAGTTACTTCCTCCAGGAAAGTCCTGAACCCGTCAAACTCATCCATGAGTGTTGAAACCCATTTCTTCCCAACTCCTATGAATGTTGATGTTTTCATCTCTTCCCAAGAATCATGAATGTTCTTAATGACATCTATTACAGTGAATTCTTTCTAGGCTTACAATTTACTTTGCCCAGATTCATCTGAGGAGTCACTCTCTATGGCATCTATGGCCTTAAGAAATATATTTCTTAAATAAAAAGACTTGAAAGTCAGGACACCTGGCTGGCTCAGTGGAGCATGTGACTCCTGATTTCAGGGTTGTGAGTTCAAGCCCCACACCGGGCATAAAGCTTATTTAAAAAAAAAAAGCAGGGGGGTACCTGGGTGGCTTAGTCGGTTAAGCGTCTGACTTTCGCTTAGGTCATGATCTCGCAGTTCGTGGGTTCAAGCCCCGCGTCAGGCTCTGTGCTAACTGCCAGCTCAGAGCCTGGAGCCTATTTCAGAGTCTGTATCTCCCTCTCTCTCTGACCCTCCCCTGCTCACGCTGTCTCTCTCTCTCTCTCTCTCTCTCCTAGAAATAAATAAAAATATTAAAAAAAAAAAGACTTGAAAGTCAAAATTACTCTTTGATCCATTAACTGCAGAATGGATGTTGTGTTGGCTGGCATGACAATATAATCTCATGGTACCTCTCCATCACAGCTCTTGCGTAATCAGGTGCATGGTCACTGAGCAATAATATTTTGAAAAGATCTTTGTTTCTGAGCAGTAGGTCTCAACAGTGGGCTGAAAATATTCAGTAACCAGATTGTAAACAGATGTATTGTCATCCAGGTTTTGTTGTTCCTTTTAGAGAGCACAGATAAGAGTAGATTTAGCATAATTCTGAAGGATCCTATGATTTTGGAATGGTAGATCAGCACTGACTCTAACTTTTCACTAGCTATGTTAACCCCTAACAGGAGAGTCAGCCTGTCCTCTGAAGCCAGGCATTGACTTCTCTCTTGCTATAGAAGTCATAGATGGCATCTTCCAATAGAAGGCTGTTTCATCTCATTGAAAATCTGTTGTTTAGTGTAGGCATCTTCATTAATTATCGTAGCCAGATCATCCGGAGAACTTAGCAGCACTTGCTGCTTCACCTTGCACTTTAATGTTATGAAGATGGCTTCTTTCCTTAAACCTCACAAAGCTCTGCTAGCTTCAGACTTTTCTTCTACAGCTTCCTCACCTCTCTCAGCCTCCACAGAACTGGGGACAGTCAGGGCCTTGCTCTGGCTTAGGCTTTGGCTTCAGGGAGTTTTGTGCTGCTTTGTTCTTCTATCCAGACCACTAAAACTTTCTCCATATCCGCAATAAACCTGTTTCACTTTCTTATCATCCAACTGCTCACAGAAATGGTAGCTTTAATTTCCTTCAAGAATGTTTCGTTGACATTCACTACTTGCCTAACAGGTGTAAGCAGCCTAGCTGTCGGCCTATCTCAACTTTTGATGTGCCTTTCTCATTAAGCTTAATCATTTCTAGCTTTTGATTTAAATCAAGAGACATGCAACTCTTCCTTTCACTTGAACACTTAAAGAGGCCATTATAGAGTTATCAAGTGGCCTAAGTTCAATATTGTTGAGTCATAGGGAATACAGAGGCCCAAGGAGAGGGAGAGAGATGGGGGAACAGCCAGATGGTGAAGTTGTCAGAACACAGACACCATTTATCAGTTGTCTTACATGGTACCAGTTCATGGCACCCCAAAACAATCACAATAGTTACATCTAAGATCATCCATCAGAGCTGATGTTCACCATGCCTGATACAGGAAAAATAAAAACATTCGAATAATGTGAGAATTTCTAAAACATGGCATAGGGACACAAAGTAAGTAAATGTTGTTGGAAACATAGAACCAATAGTTACTTAAACTCAATTTCTAAAAAATGCAGTATCTGTAAAGAAAATAAAACAAAGCACAATAAAATGAGGTATGACTTATTTATCACTGGAAGTTTGTACCTATTGACCTCTGTCACCCAGCTTGGCTACCCCTCTTGCTAGCCTGTGGCAACCAGGTTTGTTTGTTTGTTTTTTGATTCCAAAAATAAGTAAAATCATAGGGCATTTGTCTTTCTCTGTCTGACTTCTTTCACTTAACACAATGCCCTCAGGTCTATCCATGTTTTTACAGATGGCAAGAAGCCTTTTGTTTTTATGGTTGAATAAAACTCCATCGTATACATTTACCACATTTCCTTTATCCATTTATCCATGTTGTACACTTAAATAAATATGCAGTTTTCATATCTAGGCTAATTTAAATAATGCTGCAAAAAGCACAGAGGTGCATAAATCTTTTTGAATTAGTGTTTCAAATACCCAAAAGTGGATAAATACCCAAAAGTGGAATTGCTGGATTACATGATACTTCTATTTTTATTATTGAGGAACCTCCATACTGTTTTCCATAGTGGCTATGCCAATTTACATTCCTCCCAGCAGTGCACAAGAGTTCCCCCTTTTCTACATCCTTGCTAACACTTGATGGGGTGGCTGAGTGGCTCAGTTGGTTAAGCGTCCGACTTCAGCTCAGTCTTAACTGTCATGATCTCACAGTTCATGGGTTCAAGCCCCACGTCAGACTCTGTGCTGACAGATAGCTCAGAGCCTGGAGCCTGCTTCAGATTCTATATCTCCCTCGCTCTCTGACCCTCCCCTTCTCACACTGTCTCTCTCTTTCTCTCTCACAAATAAATAAATACATTAAAAAAATTTTTTTAATTAAAAAAAAACACTTGTTATTTGTCTTTTTCATAGCGATTTTAACAGGTGTAAAGTGATATCTCATTGTGGTTTTAATTTGCATTCCCTGACGATTAGTGACACGGAGCACCTTTTGCTGACTTTTCATTTTACTGATGGTTCCCTGTGCTATACAGAAGCTTAGCTGAGAGAGTCCCACATGTTTAGTTTTGTATTTGTTGCCTTTGCTTTTGGAGTCAGAGCCAAAACATCATCACCAAAACTGATGTCAAAGAGCTTACCTGCCTATGTTTTCTTCTATGAATTTTATGGTTTCAGGTCTCCCATTCAAGTGTTTAATCCATTTTAAGTTAATTGTTGTATACGGTGTAAGATAACACTGTAGTTTCATTCTGCAAGGAGCTGTCCTGTTTCCCCATCACCAACATGTACTGAATAGACTCTCCTTTTCCCATTGTTTATTCTTGGCTCCTGTGTCAAAACTTAACTGACCATGATTACCTGTGTTTATTACTAGGCCCTCCATTGTGTTCATCTGATCTGCCTGTTTTATGCCAATACCACACTGCTTTATTACAGCTTTTGTAGTATAGCTTGAAATCACGGAGCATGATGCCTCCAGCTTTGTTCTTTCTCAAGATCGCTTTGGTTCTTCAGTGTATTTTGTGGTTCCACACAAATTTTAGGATCATTTGTTTGGTTTCTGTGAAAAATGCCATTAGAATTTTGACAGGGATCTGCATTAAATGTATTGACTGCTTTGGGGAGTATGAACATTTTAACAATATAAATCCTTCCAATCCATAAACATGGTATATCTTTCCATTTATTCATGTTTTCTTTAGTTGCTTGCACTAATGTCTTATGGTTTTCTGTGGTCTTACATTTCCTTGGTTAAATTGATTCCTAGGTATTTTACTCTTCTTGATGTACTTATAAACAGGACTGTTTTCTTTATTTCACTTCCTGGTAAGTGGTTATTGAAGGACAGAAATGCAACAGATTTTTATATATGGATTTTGTATCCTGCAACTTTACTGAATTCATTTATTTTTTTATTTATTTATTTTTTTTAAATATTTTATTTATTTCTAGGAGAGAGAGAGAGAGACAGCGTGAGCAGGGGAGGGTCAGAGAGAGAGGGAGTCACAGACTGAAACAGGCTCCAGGCTCTGAGCCGGCAGTCAGCACAGAGCCCGACGCGGGGCTCGAACCCACGAACCGCGAGATCATGACCTAAGCGAAAGTCGGACGTTTAACCGACTAAGCCACCCAGGCGCCCCTGAATTCATTTATTAGCTCTAACAGGTTTTTGGTGGAGTCCTTAGGGTTTTCTATATATTGTATCATGTCATCTGAAAACAGTAACATAGTCACACTTAAGTTTTCAACGCTCTCCTCTATATATAGATTTCACAGTCTAAAATGCTAAAAAAATAAAATTAAAATAACCTAGTGGCTTCAAAATCTAGTCAATTTTCATTTAATGTGCACATGCACATACACACAGAAATTCCTATCCATCCATCTATATCCATCATCTCTCTATCTCTATCATCTACCTTATTTTTACAATTGCTTCCTTTACATCTTCAAAGCTGAACTGCCATTTACTGAGAGAAGCTATCTGGACCAAAGAAAGCCCCTCATTATAGGGAGGATGTAGTCATCATCTACCACTACTTAAAAGAACTGATTTCAGCAACAAGTTTATAATTATCTATGTGACTAATTATTAATCTCTTTTTTTCAAATGCAACCCTCGCGAATGGCTATTATCTTTATTTCACTAGCATTTGATTCAGTGTACAATATTCTTAAAAAGTAATAACAGATAAATGAACAAACACTACTACAACCTTAGTTCAGGGACTAATGATCTTTTTCTTGGACTTCTGAAACATTCCTGGCCCTGTTTTATGTCACTATGTCACTGTTTTATGTCACTTAGATCCACTCTCCATATAGCTATGGGCAGGTGAATTTTAGAAGGAAATTTAACCATGCAGCTCTCTGCTTCAGGGACTTGCTGTCACTAGAAGTGACCTACCTTTTTCAACTCTATGAACAAAGGCTCCTGGCCAGTCTCACTATGTTCCTTTCCAAACTTCAAACTCCACAGTCGAGGAATATAAAATGTCTTCATCTCCTTATATGCCATCCTATTTCTTCTCCCTACCCCATACCTTTCATCTGAAATGCTTTGGCTGATTCCCATTTATCCTTTAGGCTTCATCTAAGTATAAATGCTATAGCAAGACTTCTTTAACTTACTCAAGTTGGATTAGTTACTCCTCTTCTAACACCCGGGATTATGTCTTCTGTTGCATTTACAAGACTGCCATGGTATTATGTTTGTATGTATTTCTCAGTAGTTTCCGAGCTTCCTGAATGCAAACTGCATTTTAATTCATTTTTTAATCCCCAGAAAACAGCACCCCATCTGACACATGATTAACTAAATGCTTGATACACAAATACACTGATCACATAAACACCAGTCACTTTTCAAAATCACTACTAAAAATTTGAAGAACTTGTTTTATACAAGCCTGTCATGTGGCTTACTTACCTCAATTCTCTGTAGATATTATTAAAGGCAAGTGATGCTCCTAGCCTCTTGAAGGCATTGGGGTGAAGTGCAAAGCTGTACAGTCGCTTGAAAAGTGATTTGGTGTTTACGGGACTTTTCTCCTGCTGTTGCGGCGTTGTCTGCTTAATGGACCATTGGAGGAATTCACGAATGCACCGACCACAAAAATCTCTTCAAGTACTGTCAACAGGGTCTACAATGCCATCCTACAACAAAACATATGATGACAACTGAACTCCCTGGTCTGCTCTGGGTATAACTACAGCATGTTGGGAAAATTAATTTAAAACACTACTCAAGAAAAAATAAACAACAGAAAACCAATCTGACTGTCTAGAATCTAGACTCGAATAACAATGTTCTTTTGACAAAATGAAAACACTTTCCTTTAAATAAACTGAAAAATCCATGAAAAAATGAGAGACTATTTTAATTATCTAACAACAAAACAGTCCCTCCTTTCCCTGAAGAAACCCATCCGAAGAGTCTTTCTTGCTGACTTTACCTCATAATAGTATCTGAAATGCCTTACTGAGGTTAAAGAAAAGAAGATCCTTCTCAGGTTCCAAGGGAATTGTAATGCTACATAAAAATCATATGGAGATGTGGTCTGAAAATATAACTTTCTGTAAGAGCAGTCTCCATGAAAGGCACAGTCTCTAAATACCTGAAAAAAATAAGCAGCTAAGGAAATTTGAATGTTTTTATTCCTGTGTAGACATAATTCCCTCTTACATATGTACAGGAAAGATCTAACTTGAAAACCTATATTGAACACTGAAATAAGGGAGTTCTGCCAAACATCCCCAGTTATTTCCTACATGCAAAATCTCTGATTATAGTGCTTATTGGAATTCAAGAAGCCATTAACTGTGGAAATGTGAAGAGGTGATATTTATTGCTTCTCAGAGCAGAGGTAAATAATGCATGTGCTGACATTATGGAATCAGCAATTCTTACTGGGAAACCTATAGACACGCTTTCACTTGAATGCTGTACCAACTTGACATTTCCTCTTTTACCTTTCCTTTCCTCAACTATCTCACTTTACATTACTATGACCTTACCTGATTTCTTTCTGAAACTCTTAAGTCCCCTTCAATGATCAAGAGGGGAAGAGAAACAAGAAACTTCAGAAGAGAAACATTAGAACAAATCCATCTGAAGTGCAAATAAGCCACAAGTTAAATTTAATTAAATATGTTTACTATAGTCAGGATTCGCTGGTAGACACTGCAGGGAATTAAACCACAGATATCATGTCACCATCCTAATAGAAAACGCTCAGTAACTCCCACTACCCACAACACAGCATCCAAGTAGGGTACCACTGAGAGTGGAAAGACCCTACTAAAATTATACACACAACAGGTACAATCAGGACTGTCTGGGGCAAATTGGAGCACGTGTTCTGCTGCTCTGTGCAGCGCATCTTCCCAGCCCACCTCACAACACGCTCACCACGTCTGTTTGGACAAACTTGCTAAGCATTTCACTGGGGCTACTGATTCCAAAGGCAATATAAAACAAAACCAAATCGGGGATGAAATAACACGTCAAAATAAAATAAAATGACATTTAAAGGAATCAAAGTAAACTTATTTGCAAGAACTCCAAAAACTGTAATAAATCAGTATCAAATGACACTAGGGCTTTAAGCTGACCTCCCTGCTTGTTGCCCTCAGTGAAGCAGTAATCAAATCCTAATGATTTTACCTCTACAATCTCAGGACAGTTGTACAGAAATGACCGCTGTTTCTAGGATTCCTTACTTGTTGAATCTGAATGCAGGAGAAAACTGGATAAGCTCAAAAAAACTGCTTTTACTCTTAATTATTGTACTATAGATATTTTTTTTAAAAAAGAGAGTTCTGCAACTCAAATGAAAGTCCGAGAACATTCTTCTTATTTTTATTTATTTCTAGGAGACAGAGAGAGAGACAGCGTGAGCAGGGGAGGGTCAGAGAGAGAGGGAGTCACAGACTGAAACAGGCTCCAGGCTCTGAGCTGGCAGTCAGCACGGAGCCCGACACGGGGCTCGAACCCACGAACCGCGAGATCATGACCTAAGCGAAAGTCGGCCGCTTAACCGACTAAGCCACCCAGGTGTCCCAGTCCGAGAACATTCTTATCCACTCCTTCTATTCTACACACACACACACACACACACACACACACACAGACAAACACATAGCCTTCATCTAGGTGAAGTCTGTCAATTTATAACCATTCTCCATAAAGAGGACAGAACCAAAAAGCCATGTCCACACTGCTTGCCAATATTTCAAAGTAACATTTCAGTAAATAATTACAGCATCCTCTCTGTTAAAATGTCATTTCACCTATTCATTAAAACAAAAGAAAAAAGACAGTATGACCTAACTAGATGCTACATTTTGATATTTGGATAGGTAACTTTTCTTAAAATTCTAAATATAGATCAAGTGGGGCACCTGGGTGGCTCAGTCGGTTAAGTGCCTAACTTTAGCTCAGGTCATGATCTCAACAGTTCATGAGATCAAGCCCCAGGTCAGGCTCCACACTGACAGTGCAGAGCCTGCCTGGGATTCTCTCCCTTTCTCTCTGTGCCCCCTCCCCCACCCACCACGTGCACACACTCAAAATAAATAAACAAAACTATAAATACAGATCACATATAACTAGACACTGCAAGCAGCAGGGAAAGTATCGACCACTACTCACCAATATCGTTTCTAACAAGGCGACAGTATCCTGACTTTCAAATTTCTTATTGTTAGTGAACCAGTGAATCAGCTGCATAACTAGTGGCTCATATAGTTGCCTTGTTACCTGAAGGAATGATACCATTAGAGTTTATTTTCTTCATGTTACAGTAATTTTACACTGGAAACAGTTCTATTTAAATGACAGGAAAAATTAGGTAATAATACTCCTAGTTTTACTAGCTTTCTTTTCCAGTTAAAATAAGATATTGAACGTGTTCTTTCTAGCTCTTTTTCTCATTTTCCTAGAATCCAGCAAAGAAAAATGTACATAGGAAAACTTATTGTTCTTCTAATGTGAAGCCAGATATTGTTGGTTTTTAATATTTATCTTTATTAATATGATCCTAAACATGCATACAAGGTATCTTGGATCAGACACATTATCATTATTCAACTACAAAGCAAATAACGATCATGTGGTTCCTACATCCTGAATCACACCCTCGTGGTGACAAAATGAAATGCAATGCCCTGCATGTACAAACTTCAAAGAGATAATGGAGAAAGAAGCACCTCTCCCATCCTGCCAACAAGGAGCAGTAAAAACTTTACTACTTGGAGCTGGGATGGAAAGGATCCTAGGTTCTTACTCCAACTTTCTAGAATATAAATAGAGTTTCTTTAGGGGCAGAGAGTCCTGTGGGTCTCTGGCTTTTATAATCCACGGTGTCTGCCAAGCCTGGACTCCTGTCTTCTGAAAGGAAATACCCAGAGAGACAGTACCCATCTTCCTGGAACCTTAGAAACTTAACTCAGTGGCCTCATCTGGTGTGACCATGTGATCATCTTTGAGAGATGAAGGAAAGTCTTATTATCTTTTGGGAACACACCAATTATCTAGACAAACGGTTATACATCTGATTTTCATTAGATATAAAAAGTAAAATGTCTGTAGCAAAAGCGAAAGCAAACATTCCCTATCTTTATATCTTAAACATTTCTGTGTCTCACAAGACCAAAGTTCTTGCAGAATACAAGAAATCTAGGGACTTTTATGTCCCCCAAGGACACTGAAAACACTAAACTATTACTAGTTTTAGCAGGACAAATACCCTAGAGGGTACTCCAAGAGAATCACTACTTCTGAAATCTGTTTCTGCAGTAAATTTCCAGTTAAAACCAAAAGCACAGAACATTTGAATTATTAAATATCACAGAACATTTGAATACATTGCTGGATTGTATTCATCCATATTATGTTGAAGAATTTTCCATCTATACTTATAAATGAAGGTTTTTTTGTTTTTAATAAACGATTTTTCAATTAGCTTCCTTTTTTGTGTGTGCATCCTGGTATCAGAGATATCCTAGCTTCATGAAATGAACTGAGAATTCTACTGTATTCTGCTTCATGCAGCAATGGAGAATTTGCCACAAAGTCATCAGGAAGAGGCCACTTGTCAACATTTCCAGTCCTGTACATGGTTACTTGTCTCGTCTTCATTCTTCGAGATCAAGTCCCTACAGGAGGGCAAACTGCCAATTCAGCTTTAGATGCCTACACTATCAGCATCTCTTAACTCTATCAGTGACTCATTTCCTAATTGTGGCACATTAAAAATCGCCAGGAGAGGTTTTAAAAAGTCCCAAGCCCCCGGTCACACCCCTGAGGAATTACATCACAGCTAGAAGGGACAGCAGCCAGGCAGCAGTATTCATTTTAAGATCCCCAGGGTATTCCAACCTGCAAGCTTTGATGATCCCTGAACAAGATCCAACTTTCTTTGAAGCTTTGCAACTGTATCAGATTCAGTATCATTCACTTACCTGATCTACCTCACATCCAAGTCACAGTAGCACAGGAAAAGTTCGCTTGTAGAGCTGGTACATGGGTGGGAAACCCTGACCACTTTCAGGCATCTGAGTGGCTTTTCCCAACATAAACATAACCATGCCGTGTAAAAGCTCACAAGCTGCAACCTAAAATAAGCCAGGACTTCATTAAGTTTTAAGTTTCCAGGTTTATGAGAAGATATTTTGAAATGTTGCTCAACTTAGCCCTTTAAAAAGAAAAACTTTTGTAGCAGATAACGATCCTACCCAAATATAAATTAACTGGAAGTAGCACTTCTTACATAAAACTAATGCTTCTGTGCATTCTTTCACCTTCTGATCTGCATCCAGGAGGTGAGAACTGAAACTTAAAAGATTTAGACAAATTGGGACTAGTACCTTCAAAGAAATAGATTTCACTGCTGCCATTATTACAGAACTTTGCTTCATCTGTTAGCACATTTTTAACCATCACTTTTAGTAAATATATTTTTAAAGCATTTTGGAAATTTACAAAGGAATTCCATAAACATTTGAGAATTGTTTATGGAATTATCTGTTTTATCTGTTTCTAATCCCCCAGGTTAAGGTGATAATAATAGTGCACAGATTGGAAATCACTTTTAAATACACTTTATACTGTATTTTCTATTATGAACAGTTTTTTTGGTATATTAGTGTTTTAGCAGGTTTATCTACTAAGATAATTTATGTTTACTTTCTATCAGTAACATCTACTTCCGATAATTCAATCATTGCCTAATTACTCTATTACAGAAAATAAGAATTGATAATATTGGAATGGCTGAAATATATTATCTATTTCCAAATACAGGTCTTAAAAAAGATAGATTCCAAATAAAATAATGAAAAATGGAAGTACTTTAGTTTGTCTGTCACTAGCTGAAAGAGCTAACTCTGTGACCCGAGGCAAGAACACATCCAGATAAATGACAGGCTTCATTTCTATAAATGGTACTGCAAAACTGAGTCTTTTTTCTCTGTCCCATGCCACATAGTTCTTCATCATTTCATCTGAGGATGTGGCTGTTGAAAAAAATCAGGAAGAGCATGTTTTCATTCAAAATCTTTCTAATGTGAATTGCTTCACAATTCATTAGTGAAAGTAGAAGGCTTTTATACTTGTAAGTCAGCACATTATTCATCTTTCCTTTTTTGTTTTTACTTCAGACATATATATGTCATTACATGATCACTGACATACTATTTTTAACCTCAATTTAAAGTAAAACTATTTTTAAACAAGTTTAATAGTCTGGAATGTTTAATTTCCATGTTCCATTAAGAATTATTTTTAGGTGTTATGTGGAAAAATGATAAATGAACAATGAAAATCTCCCTTTTGTAACACTGATTTTCCAAATGTAGGTTCTAAGTTCCTAAAATAACCAAAAGTCACTAGTATACTTCATATGAAATATCAAAACTAAAAATACAGATGAATTTTTACTAATCTAAAATGCTGATTCTGATTTTAAAAATACTCTGAATAAATATCCAAATATGAAGAATATCAGAATTTTCATAGATTAACTTTGAGTTCCTGACACAATGTATAATATTAAAAGAAAGTATCAAATTAGGTTCTGTTTCGACGTGGAAAATGTGCTTACCAAACCAGACTAGAACATTTTGTCAACTAGTTTTGAATTATCCAGATTGCATGGATATAGTCAAAGCATTTCATTTAGCAAAATATTACTCTTTGTAATCTCATCTGAAATATATAAATCACATATAGGAGCAAATACTAGAATATATCACGATCTGTATATATTCAAATTAAAGGACAAATACATCTATAGAGATAAATTTATTTTAAAGGAAAGTTTACCTGTTAGGAGATTTTTGTTTATCTGTCCTCCCAGAAAACCAAGCATCTGTACTACTCTAATCCTTATTTCTTCTAAGGACAGTACTTCGTTCTGCAAATTTGAACAATAATATACATGTGATGGTGATGGAGTCAAAAATTAAGACAATTATGAAAAGAAAAAAAACTATTCTATGACCCTGTCTGTTATTAATGTCTCTCAATGATTCATTATATCCTATACAGTACTGCTGTAAATATTACTGCAAATTCATGGGAAAAAGCACATCTTTTCCAGTTTTGCAGTCAGATGTCCATTTTCAAGGCCAGTGGTTCCAAAGTTTTGCCAGGACCCTTTACACCCTTAAAAAATACTGAGGATCCCCAAAGAACTTTTGTTTAAGTCATACTTATTGATAATTTCTCTCACTTAGAGGTTAAAACCTTGAAATTATTTCTTATTTTATTTAAAAATACGAAATCCAGAGGTGCCTGGATGGATCAGTTGGTTGAAAGTCTGACTCCTGATTTTGGCCCCGGTTAGAATCTCACAGTTTGTGAGATCCAGCCCCACATTGGGCTTTATGCTGACAGCACGGGGCCTGCTGGTGATGCTTCTAACCCTCTCTGCCTCTCCCCTGCTTGTGTCCTCTCTCTCCCTCTCTCTGCCCCTCCCTTGCTCATGTCCTCTCTCTCAAAATACACAAACACACACACACACACACAGACACCACTGAAACCCATCACATGTTAACAAATGACATATTTTTAGGGAAAGTAATTATATTTTCCAAATAAAACAAAAAAATTCAGGAAAGTGACACTGTTTCACACTTGTGCAAATCTCTTTACTGTATGATTCACTAGGATACAAGTATAGTGATATGTTGTTTAAGCCACACTTGGAAGATGGAGGAGCACTTTAATAGTCTTTTTAGATAACAGTTGTTATTGTTTGATACAAATTGAACAAGTCATAATTTAAAAAAATTTTTTTAAGTTTACTTATTTAGAGAAAGAGAGGGAAAGAATGAGTAGGGGAAGGGCAGAGAAAGAGAGAGAATCCCAACCAAGCTCCACACTGTCAGTGCAGATCCCGATGCGGGGCTTGAACTCACAAACACCAAGATTATGACCTGAGCCGAAACCAAGTCAGAAGTTTTAATGACTTAGCTACCCAGGCACCACCCAGTTATTTCTTAGTTACAATGGGGAATCTAAAACCTTACCAATGAATTTTATGTAGTCTGTTACATTAAACTCCATTGATCTATCCTGCACTTTGAGTGGCTTTTTGTTGTTGTTGTTGTTTTTCCTATGCATGATTTAGTAACATGACATATCGGTCACCTGAAAATACTGGTTTACTGGGTTATGCAGATCTTAAAAATACTGTCACAATTCATTACATATACCAAAAAAAAAAAAAATCACATTTGTTAACATCAGCAATCTTATCAGAAAATCTTTAAGTATTAAGATGTTGTCAAGCTCATGGTGACAGTTTCAAGTTTTCCAAAATTTAATTTTTGTTTAAAACTTTGCAATTTTATCATCGGCAAGAAATACTCTCAGATGTTTTTTCTGAAGTGACAGGTTCACTTTATTTATTTTAGATAAAATCTCTGCCAAACACTGAATAGCCACCGTTTGCCAGTTGTTCTTTCAAGTAAAAATGGTGTTCATGAACAAGTGCCTACTTAAGCTCACAGCTCAAAGCATCACAAAGTGTTTTCCTAAAGACGACTGTCACACTATGTCACACTATGCAGCAGACTGCTTTATGCATACTTCCTGTTTCATCACACAGAACATTAAAAAGACATGTGCTCGAGGGTCAAGATGTAATAAAGTGCTTAGGAAGGAACAGTGTTAGCCCTCGTTACACCGCAGTGCAAATGTCAATGAGTAAAAATAGTTTTGACCTTGCACCCTGGAACCCAGAGTCCTCACTTCAAGAACCACTCTCCTAGAGAATGAGGAACTGTGTATCTGTAAAGAAATTTTATCTGGAAAACCAGAAATATGCTCAAGTAATTTTATTTTGTTTTATTTACATGTGATAAAATAATTTAAATATTTTAGATAGCCATTTCCAGTTTTATGCAGTATTTCAATCAAAAGCTGTCAAAAATAATGAGGTGGAAGGACTTTTCCCTAGAGCTTACATTATCCGTTCTAAATATTAAAAGTTTTTCAAATTTAAAATTTTCACTTCATACCTAAAATAGGTATTATCTCTAGTCAGTTTTCTCTCTTTATTCTTTGTTTCCTATTACATTATATGCCACATCTCAAAAACCTAATCTCAAGAAATCATCACCAAAAAAACATAAAAACTGGAATGAATTAAACTTGACAAAAAATATATTTAAGACCTAAATGAAACCATCTTAAATGTCTATAATCTCAGTATTCTGACTGCTTACTGAAAATGATCTATATTCCTTTCTTTCAGCCACTAAATATATTTGAAAGTGAGGAAACAAGAAAACAAGATCAAGACAAGTAATATATTTTATCACTAAAAATATATTGAAATTATTTCTATACTGTACTCTAATATATTGATAAGAACAACATTTTAAACAAAGATTTTTACTCTTCATAAGCATTAGACTCTAATCTGTCCATTGTTTGAGGTAAAGAATACACAAGGGATTCTTACCGATGAAATGTTCTTTGTCTTTTTCAGATGCTTTAACACAACTTTATTAAATCCTTTCTGGGCAGCCCGAGAAAGTGCTGACACTTCCCAGTTGTTTGTGGACTCATCTATCAACAGTAAACAAAATTACATTTTAAACAGCACCCATTCATGTATCTGATGAAAACTAGGGAGAACACAGGATACTGCCAAGTAGAGATATTAAAATCCTAATTATGGTTAAAATATTGTTTCTACAACAACAAAAATATTAATAGTGGTTGTCCTAGTTTTAAATATCAGTCTACTAAAAAGAACACTGTTCCTTGAAGAAGTGGCTAACTTCAGAGATTGGGTAGACCTATATTTATAAAGGGAGCCTGAATCACCTTGTTGGATCCAGGAAGGAGCTGCTTGAAGAAAAGCAGCCAACCCCCACTCCTTATATGGAAGCCAAATCTGGAACAATCTGAACACAAAATTAACAATAACAGTAAAAGATTAGAGCCATTTGAAAAATAAGAATCCATAGGTGAGAAAATAAAGATGCTTCTTATGGTAGAATCCCAACTACTATACAGAAATGATGGAGCCAGAAGATCACTATTTTACAACCATCACAGTAGTAAGAGATTCAGGAAGAATCATCAAGGGGCACTTGTGAGGAGCAATAACATTTACACTCATGAAGTATCTATGAATTTATTTTTGAAATGATTACAAACTTAGAGAAAATTTGAAAGTATGGTATAAAAACTTTTCTTTCCTGAACCATTTAAGAGTAAATTACTAGCCTCATGCCCTACCACCCCTCAATACTTTAGCTATGTTTCCTACAAGGACATTCTTCTACATGACAGCCATTCCCACTAATTATCCAAATCAGGACATTCATCTTGAGACATGACCCACAACTAATCCTCAGCCCAATTCAGGTTCCAGCACTGAGCCTAAAAGCGTCTAATAATGTCAAAATCACATGTCATATTTAGCTGTCCTTTAAACTGAAACAGTTTAGTCTTCCTTTGTATTTCACGATTTGAACACTTAAAAAATTATATGCCAGGAATTCTGTATATGGTCTCTCTATTTGGATGTGTCTGTTTTCTCATGATTAGATTCAGGGTATAGGAGCCAGTTAAAACATTTTACCAGTGCCTTTATTAACTATGGAGTTAAATAAATCTTTGACACATGTATAGGTTATGACCAGTGTAAAGTCATATTTGTAAAACTATAAAGCTATTTTTCATGAGTTCTGGAGATGCCCAGTAGATAGGCGGACAGAGCCACGTAAGCAGTCTTCATTGGAAGACACCTCACAGGTAGTTTTTTCTTGACTCCAGGAATGAATCCCAAACAATAACAGAATCTTACCTCTGCTATGTTTGTCTAGTTTTCTTCTCTGTAATTTTGTGCTTTTGGTTTGCTTATGCCCAATAACCTAGTCTCCATGGGTGGGAGCAGTAACTAAGAATTTGTTGGCTTGCCATTTGGTGACCTTTTGTGTAGAGATGTTAGAGATCTACTCTCTGATGGGCCAGAAGTGAAAAGAGGATTTATTTGTTTTTTGAGCTCAAATTAATTCAGAATTTTGTACAATGGGAAGAAAAGCTCTTTGATATCTAAGTAGGTCAATGTTTTTTCTACTATTTTGTCTCTTCAGCTAGGAAGAGACTGCAGAACTGTTTCCCAAGCTGCAGAACTGAAGCACTATGCTCTCCATCTGTTGTTGTAGCTATGTGCCTCAACTGACAAAGGCCTTTACTTCTCCTTATGTGTATAATATTCTCCTATATTTGAAAGGTATTAATAGATTAGACTATGAAGTCTCTTCGAGGAGCTCTGTTGTGACTTGTACAGATAAAATACAAAATGAATGTTTCCATAAGTCTCTGAAAATCCTTTCAAATTTACTATAATGCTTTAGATGCACCATACTTAAAAAAAAATCTTAGAGAAACTAACTCAAAAACATTTCAGGAATCCAAATTACATAATGAAGGCTTATCTTTGGTAAATGAGACATTTATTAGTTGTTTTAAATTTTATTTTATTTTAGAGAGAAGATGTGCACAAGTGGGGAAGGGGCAGGGGGAGAGAGAATCTCAAGCAAGCTATACGTGGGGCTCAATCCCACAATCCTAGGACCATGACATGAGCCAAAATGAAGAGTTGGACACTTGGTTTACATTTTCAATGTCTTTTTTTTTCTATCAGTGTTAATTACAAGTGTTCATTACTATACCTGGGCTCATTTTTGCCTATACTTATTCAGGCTTACTAAGCCATTATGCTAACATTATTTCTCATACCATTTCTTATTGCTATAGAAGACCTATAACATAAAATGTATTCTTTTAACTAACCATTCTTAAGTGTACCATTAAGTGGCACTAACTCTATTCACAATGTTGCCTAATCATTACCACCACCTACCTCCAGAACTTTTTTATTATCACCAACAGTCCTAAATTTAAGTTATGAAAAATGCTAGAAATTTATGTTCAACTACACTTGAACAATGATTTGGACACATTTTTATTTCCCCAGTACTTATGTTTTGTAGCATGACAGCAGCTGGAAGATAATTTCTAAGCTCTTTAGGGAACTTGAAACCTTGGACTGAGTGAATTCATAGAAAATCACTTTTCTCAGTAAAATCTAAAACACTGATCACTCAGCATCACTTTTAAGTTCATGTACTGTTGTTTGTTTTTATAGGCTATAATAAGACTGGCCCTTGGGATCATGTTAATGAATGTGTATATGCTGCCACTGGGAGTTGTATAGGGATGGGTGTGGCTGGAGACAATACTGTCATGGGTGCTCACAAACTCTGTGAGTTTGAGAAACTCTGTGAGTATGGAAGAGAATTCTCAATTATCCACTCTTGAGTTTCCTTGGTAAAAAAGAAATTTGGTAATAAGTTATATTCAATTAGCTGTGGAAGCTAGAGCAAAAGCAATACTGCAGAAATACAATTTGGGGCATGCTTCTCTCTTAAGGAGAGTAGTCTTCACATAAAGCAGGGAGTCTCAGGCTTTTTGGTGTCCAGAACACTTTTCACAGCTGGGACTTAGAAGGACCTTTGCTTATGTGGGTTAGAAGAGCAATAGTTACCATATTAAAAGCAAAAATTTCTTTTTATGACTTGCTGACTTGAAGATCATGCTAACATGAAGAAAACCTAAGATATTACTTTGAAAAGTTTGATTTCTTGAACCCCCGAGACAGAACTGCTATTTTAAGGTTGTGTTTATTGCTTGTTGTTGTTGTCCTTTCCTGAGGAAACAGAAGAAAAATGTTCAATGTTTAAGAGTTTACTACCTACGTTTACTTTTTAGGCATTTTATGAATGCAGGTCTACATTTAGGCCTTTAATCAATTTTTTGTATACGTTTCATTCTTTTACATGCAGTTCTCCAATTTTCCTAGTAACATTTATTAAAGAGACTGTCCTTTCCCCATTGTATAATCTTACCTCCTTTACTATAGATTAATTGACCACATAAGTGTGGGTCTATTTCTGGGCTCTCCATTCTATTCCATTGATCTATGTGTAGCTGGTACCATTTGTTCAATTACTATAGCTTTGTAGTAGTTTGAAATCTGGAAGTGTGATACCTTGAGCTTTGTCCATTTGTTGTCTTTCGTGGTTCCTACAAATTTAGGGATTATTTGTCCTAGCTGTGTGAAAATGCCATTGGTATTTTGATAGGACTGCACTGAATCTATAGATTGCTTTGAATAGCATGGACATTTTAACAATACTAATTTTTCCAATCCATAAGCAGGGTACATCTTCCCATTTACTTGTGTCATCTTTAATTTCTTTCATCAACATCATATAGCTTTCAGAGTACAAATCTTTCACCTCCTTGGTTAAACTTACTCCTAGGTATTTTATTCTTTTTGATTCATTGGAAATGGAATTTTCTTAATTCCTCTGACAGTTATTAGTGTAGAGAAATGCAACAGATTTCCATATATTAATTTTATATCATGCAACTTTAATTTATTGATTTTTTAGTGGCATCTTTAGGATTTTCTATCATGTCATCTGCAAATAGTGACAGTTTTGTTTTACTTCTTCCTTACCAATTTGGATGCCTTTGTAGGCCTCACTATTCTGGCAAGAATTTCAGTACTATGTTGAAGAAAAGTGGTAACAGCTGACATCCTCCTTGTCTTGCTGCTGATCTTAGAGGGAAAGCTATCAGCTTTTCACCACTATGGTAATAGCTGTGGCTGTCATATAGACTTTATTATGTTGACATATGTCTTTATACTCACTTTCTTGACATTTTTTTATCACAAACAGATGCCGAATCGTGTCAAATGCTTTTTCTATTATCTATTAAGATGATCTTATGATTTTTATCCTTCATTTTGTTAATGGAGTGCATAACACTGATTGATCTGTGGTGGGTGAACCATCCTTGCATCCCTGGAATAAATCCCATGTGATCCCTGTGTATAATCCTTTTAATGTATTTTGAATTCAGTTTAATATTTTGATGAGGGTTTTGGTATCTATGTTCATCAGGGACATTGACCTGTAATTTTCTTTTCTTATAGTGTCTTTGGTTGTGGTATCAGAGTAATGCTGGCCTTAGAGAATTAATCTCAAAGTATTCCTTATTCTTCAATTTTTGAAATAGTTTGAGACTAGGTATTAACTTTTCTTTAAATGTGAGGTAGAACTCACCTATGAAGCCACCTGGTCCCAGATTTTCGTTTGTTAGGGGTTTTTTAATTACTGATTCAATTTCATTACTAGTAATAGGTCTGTTCAGGTTTTCTAGTTTTTCCTCATTCAGTCTTGGATGATTGCATGTTTCTAGAATTTATCTTTTTCTACTAGGTTATCCAGTTATTGGCATATAATTATCTATAAGAGTCTCTCATAACCCCTTGTAATTTCATAGTATCAGTTGTAGCTTCTCTTTCATATCAGATTTTATTTGGGCTCTTTTTCTTGAGTCTAGCTAAAGATTAATCCTTTTTTAAAAAAAGATGTCCAAAAACCCAGCTGTTTTTTTTTTTCTCTTTCAATTATTTCTGTTCTGATCCTTATTCCTTTCACTAACTTTGTGCTTGTTCCTTTTCTAGTTCCTTTAGGTGTAGGTTAGATTAAGATTTTCCTTGTTCCTGAGGTTGGCTTATGTTGCTATAAATTTCCCTCTTAGAACCGCATTTACTGCAACTTTGGAATGTTGTGTTTCTGTTTTCACTTGTCTCAAAGTATTTTTTTAATTTTGTCTCTGTTCTCTTTAGGGACTCAGTAATTGTTCAGTAGCATGTTGGTTAGCCTCCACATGTTTGTCTATTACAGTTCATTTTCTCTGTAACTGATTTCTAGTTTTGTACTACTGTGGTCAGAAAAGATGCTTGATACAACTTCACTCTTCCTACCTTTACTGAGATTTGTTTTGTGACCTAACACATGATCTGTCCTGGAGAATGTTGTAGAAAATATCCACATGCAAACAAAAAAAAAAAAAATAAGAAAAAGAAAAAAAATATTCCACATGCACCTTAAAAGAACACATATTCTGCTGGTTTGGGATGGAATGTTCTGTACATGTCTGTTAAGTCCATTTGGCTAGTGTGTCATTAAAGGCCACTGTCTCTTTATTGATTTTCTGTCTAAACAATTTATCCATTGATGTATGTGGGGTGTTAAAGTATATCCCCTAGTATTATTCTACTACTGTCCCTTTCTCCCATTGTCTGTAAATATTTGCTTTACGTATTTAGGTGCTCGTATACTGAGTGCACAGATATTTTCAACTGCTATGTGCCCTTACTGAATTGATATCTTTATCATTATGCAATTAGCCTGTCTCTTGGTACAGTCTTTGTTTTTAAAACTACTGTGTCTCAATTGGATCAAGAAGATGTGGTTTATCTATACCATGGAATACTACATGACAACGAGAAAGAATGAAATCTGGCCATGTGTGGCAACAAGGATGGACCTTGAGGGTGTTATGCTGAGCGAAATACGTCGGGCAGAGAAGGACAAGTACCATATGTTTGCACATAGAGGAGGATTAGGAGGAACTTAACGGTTCCTCCCAAGGACCTAAGGACCCAGGGGGAGAAGAAGGGGGGAAATAGTGGGGGAGAGGGAAAGAGGCAAACCATGAGAGACTCTTGAATACTGAGAACTGAGGATTGATGGGTGTGGAGGGGGAGGAGGGAGATGAGCATGGAGGACGGCACTTGGGATGAGCACTGGGTGTTATATGGAAACGAACTTGACAATAAACTATTTGTAAAAGCAATAATAAAAAATAAAAAATAAAGTAAATTAAAAAAAACTACTGTGTCTCACATAAAAAAGTTGAAACAAAAAGTAAAAATTTTTAAAAATATAATTTCAAAAAGAAAAGGTCTATTTTGCCCAAAATAGGTACTGCTACCCTGGCTTTTTTTCTTCTTCTTCATTTTCATTTGCAGAGTATCTTTCCTTTCACTTTCAGTCTGTAGGTCTTTTTTGTCTTCTGGTCTGACGTGAGTCATTACAGGCAGCATATTAATGAGTCTTATTTAGGTTTTTAATCCATTCACCCTTTGTCTTTTGATTTGAGCATTTCGTCCATTTACATTTAAGTATTATTGCTAGATGTTCCTTGTTTCCTAGCTGTGCTTCAGTTCTTCTGGTTCTTTTCCTTTTCTCTTGTTCTCCTCCCTTGTGAATTAATGACTTTCTTTAGTGTTATATTTGGGTTCCTTTGTTTTTATTTTTTGTGTACAGGGTTTTGAATTGTGGTTACCATGAGATCGTACATAAGACTCTATATATATAGCATTCTATTTTAAATTGATGGTTACTGGAGCGCCTGGGTGGCTCAGTTAAGTGTCCAACTTTCGCTAAGGTCATGATCTCACGGTTTGTGGGTTCAAACCCCATGTCAGACTCTGTGCTGGCAGCTCAGAGCCTGGAGCCTGCTTCAGAGTCTGTGTCTCCCTCTCTCTCTGCCCCTCCCATGCATACACTCTCTCTCTCTCAAAAATAAATAAAAAACATTGAAAAAAAATTTTTAGTTAAAAATAAATAACTTGAGGGGCGCCGGGGTGGCTTAGTCGGTTAAGCGTCCGACTTTCGCTTGGGTCATGATCTCACGGTTTGTAGGTTCGAGCCCCGCGTCGGGCTCTGTGCTGACTGCCAGCTCAGAGCCTGGAGCCTGTTTCAGTCTGTGACTCCCTCTCTCTCTGACCCTCCCCTGCTCACGGTGTCTCTCTCTCTCCTAGAAATAAACAAAACATTTAAAGTAAATAAATAAATAAATAAATAAATAAATAAATAAATAAATAAGTTGATAGGTACTTAAATCTGAACATATTCTAAAAGTACCATATTTTTACTCCCCCATCATGTTTTGACTTAATATTTTCTATCTTTTTATTTTGCATATCCCTTAACATTGTGGATATCATCGATTTTACTTTTGTTTTTGAACCTACATATAAGCTTTACAAGCAATTAATACACTATCTTCACTATGTATTTACCTTGAGCAGGGAAATTTATACTTCTATATATTTTTTGTTACTAATTAATACCCTTTCTGTTCAGCTTAAAGAAGACTCTTTAACATCTTTTATAAGGCCTGTTTAATGGTGATGAACTCCTATAGTTTTTGTTTGGGAAACTCTTTTCTCCTTTAATTCTGAATGATAACTTCACTGGGAAGAATACTCTTAATTTAACTATCTTTTCCCTTTGATCACCTTGAATATATCATGCCACTCTCTCCCAGCATACAAAGTTTCTGCTAAAAAATCAGTTCATAGCCTCATGGGGTTTTCCTTGTATATAATTAGTGAGTTTTCTTTTGCTCTTTTTAAGGTTTTACCTTTATTTTCTGCCATTCTGATTATGTGGCTTGATATGGACCTCTTTGGGTTCATGTTGTTTGGAACTCTCCGTGCTTCCTGTACTTGGATATGTTTCTTTCCCCAGGTTAGGAAAGTTTTCAGCCATTATTTATTTAAGTAAAATTTCTGCCCCTTTGTCTACTTCTTCTGGACTCCCATAATGCCAATGTTAGTATGATTGATGTTGTCCCAACGGGCCCTTAATCTATTCTTACTTTTAAAAGTTCATTTTGCTTTTTCCTGTTTCATTTGGGTTACTTCCACAACACTGTTTTGCAGTCACTGATCCATTCTTCTTCATCATCTACTCTGCTGGCTGATGCCCAGCTGTGATTGTACAGGTGCACTGGTGGTAGAGCTGCCCTCACAGGGCAGGAGCTGATGGGTGGGGGGCAGTCTGAGGCTGCGTACAGGATGTGGTGGGGTTGCAGCTGCTCAGGGTAGGATCAAGGCCATGCACCAGTACAGCAGGGTGCGAGCCATTCTGGAAGGCTGCCTGCTGAGGGAGTAGGTTGCACACAAGTGATCTGTAGGGGAACACAGGGTGGCATGAGTGGTGCAAGACAGAGTGTCAGACCTGACATCCAGAGAAAGTTACTAACAGCCCTGCCTCTCTGGCACACACTCTAAAATCAGTCAATGAATCTCCCTCACATAATGGTCCAGGTTCTTTTCAAACTGCTGCCTCCTTCCTCAGTCTCAGACTGAAGAAGTCTGTGTATAGGCCCTTTAAGAGTGCAGTCCTGGGGTACCTCAGTGGCTCAGTCAGATAAGTATCTGAGTTCAGCTCAGGTCATGATCTTGCGGTCCGTGAGTTTGAACCCCATATCAGACTCTGTGATGACAGCTCAGAACCTGGAGCCTGCTTCAGATTCTGTGTCTCCCTCTCTGCCCCTCCCCATTTCTCTCTCTCTCTTTCTCTCTCAAAAATAAAAATAAACATTAAGAAAAAAATGTGCAGTCTTGGTTTCCCATAGTGCTCTAGCTCTTCCAGAATGAAATCTCACTGGTTTTCAAAGTCGTATGTTATGGGGCTCATCTTCCTGATACAGGTCCCCAGTGTGGGGCTTAAACCCTTCACTCCTCCATGCCTGTGATATCCCTCCTGTTGTGGGTCACTGCACTGGGGGTAAGGGTCTCTGAACAGTCTGCATCTCTGCCCCTCCTATGTGTCTCAGTGTGGCTTTTTCTTGATCTTTAGCTCTTTTGTTAGTCTCAGGTCATTCTCAGAGAGAGCTGCTCTATATACAGTTGTAATCTTTGTGTATTCATGGGAAGAGGTGTGCTCAGGGTTCTCCTACTCCCATCTTGATCCTTCCATGATTATCTTTTTGTGCTGATCCAAATTATCCCCAATTGCGCCTCTAACATTTCTCCATCATTCTTTGAACGCTTTATTTCCTGATGTTTCAGAAAATACAACATTCTAGGTTCATCTTGCATTTTCCCTGTCCCAGCCTGGAGTCAGTCATCTCTCCAAGGAGTTTTGGTTCACTTTAATGTAAAATGACATTCTGAAGCCATGATCTGGGCATTAGGTTTGCTCATTACTATTAAGGTATCACTACTCCAAAGCCAGTTGTTTCAGTGGACTGATCTAGAATATATGCGTGTGTTATATAGCCATACACACACACACTTTCATCTCCATTTTTACTTTTATTTACCCACATATGTATATATGTATGTATATAAGTGTGTGTGTGAGCGAGAGACACAGAGGGAAAGAAATGCAGAGTAAAAGAGAGAGCGCAAGAAGGAAGGAGGGGAAACCATGACACCACACCAATACATGCATTTGCTATTCAGTATCATAGGGTCCACTTTAGTTTTTTCTTTCTCTATTTGTAACTCCCTTCTCTAACAAAGAGAAATCTAGCTTCCATTAACCTCTATTTATTTACTTGATCAATCGTCCATGTCATCTTCCCCATCCTGCCTTGACCTCCATACCCTACAAGGCTGCCCCAACACGTGGGTGGCCCATCCTGCTCCATCTCTGACACCCATGCCCAGCTGCCTCCAGAGCTGCCCTTCTTGTGTTCTTGGGGAGCACCACTGCTACCCTAACATCTAACTTCCTCTGTACTGCCTAAAGGCCTTAGGACTGAATACTTTAGGAAGAGGAGAGGAGGGGGGCGCCTGGGTGGCTCAGTCGGTTGGGCGGCCGACTTCGGCTCAGGTCATGATCTCACAGTTCATGGGTTCGAGCCCCGTGTCAGGCTCTGTGCTGACAGCTAGCTCAGAGCCTGGAGCCTGTTTCAGATTCTGTGTCTTGCTCTCTCTCTGACCTTCCCCTTCTCACGTGGTCTCTCGCTCTCTCTCAGAAATAAATAACATGTTTAAAAAAAAAAAAAAAAAAGGAAGAGGAGAGGAGGGGGACTTCAAATGACTAACTCCCACAAAGGGAAAACAATCACTTTGCATTAACAAAAGGATGGAGCAGAAACTCTAACCAAACTGTCAAAATGAACATAACTGGTAATGGCATCAATTACTACCATGAGGCTGTAAGGAGGGTACGGCATCAGTTTTGGGTGCTTCTACCAAGAGCACCACTGAATCTCATCATGAAAAACCTTAGACAAGCCCACACATGAGAACTAAGAAAGGCTAAAGAGCTACCCATGTGAAAGAAAGCTAAGGCACTGTGACAGTTAAATACTACTCATGGTCCTAGACTAAATTCGGTAACAGGAAAAATACAGCTATAGAAGAAATGAATGGGAAAATTGAAAAATCTACATATGGATTGTAGATTAGAGAAAAATATCTGTTTTATTTTTCCTGATTTTTGATATTGATAACCATGGTTGTATAAAATAATGTCCTCACTCTTAAGAAATACACATTGCAACATTTAGGCATAAATATCCAGGACATTTGCAGCTTACTCACAAAGGGCTCAGAAAAAAATGTCATGTATAAACACACACTCATATTATCACACACTCATGCAACAATAAAGCAGAGGGGACAAGCCTTACTTGTGGAACCTCGGTAAAGAGTATACAGGAGTTCCTTTCATTACTACTGCAACTGTCCTGAAAGTATGATAGCATTTCAAATAAAACAGTACTAACAATAGTGGTTGTCTTTAAGTTTATGGATTTTCTTTTGTTATTTAATTTTGCCTACTCTGTTTTTCCCTCTCTTCTAATTATCCAATGTACACATATTTATGAATAGCTAAACCCTTTGCTTAAAAGAATAACAGTATCAGGGTGGATTGGTGGCTCAGTCAGTTAAGTGTCTAACTTCTGATTTCAATTCAGGTCATGATCTCGTGGTTGTGAGCATCGGCTCTGTGCGGGGCATGGAACCTGTTTAAGATCCCCTCCCCCACCCCACCATTCACATGCCTGTGTGCACACGTAGTCTCTTTTAAAACAATTTAAAAAATAATCATGTATGTTCCCTCATAATTTTTTAAAACACATAAATCTTTTTAATGGGCTCACTGACAGAAATAAATTCTAAAAAACAAAAAGTACCAACAAGGTGTTTGCTACTAGATATATTCATTTTTTTAAACTAAGTCTATGTTTTTTAATGATCTACTCAAATACAGCAATCTTTATATGTGAATTTTAAAAGCCTAAGTAACCTACAAACATTAACAAGCGTATTTTTTTATCTCTAAATAAGCCTATTATTGCTAACATTTACAGAAAAATCTTTGAAAATTAGGACTCTTCTTGAACTCTGAATATGCATCAAGGTGTGAGAAAAACCAGACTCAGTGAACAAAATGTGTCACACAACTTTCACTTAATGTTTCCAAACCAACAATCCTTAAGTTGAATAATAAAATGGTTTACATAGATAAGATTTTACAAATTAACACTTAATTCACTTAATTTTTCATGACACTTTTAAAATTTTAGCAATATTTCAGTGTCTTTCTCCAGTCTGAATCTTTCTTTTTTGCTCCACCTAATATCAGTGTCCATGTTCATTCTGCTTCAAGTAAATCTGTCTCCCTGAACTCGAATTACTACTTTTCTTGACAGTCACACTTGCCTGGTCCAATCATTTTTTTCCCTTTGAATCTTTTCCCAAACCTATTTGTACTATGGCAATTCTTCTTAACTGGCTAACATTAGTGCTTCATCAATTTGGAAAACCAATAAAAATTAACAAAATCTAAAATTACTATTAAATTTTCATAGTTTTAATCCCTACTTATTTAACTATTTATTTGCAAGGCAGTGTATTAGGATTTATTAGGAATTCAAGATATTAAATATAGACTTTTTGCCTTTGAATATTTTATAAATCTTGGTTGTATAGAAGTGAATAAAATGAAAAACAGTTTAACATCTTAACTATATTTATGTCCCAATTACACGGACTAAATTGGAAATATTAACAAAATATCAAACATTTTGAATATGTTAGACTCAAATTACAGAAGTTGCAAAAATACAAATAGTCCTACTAAATTTATTATATTACCATTTTGTTTAAGATATACATCACAATTCTAAACCTTACCTGATAAGGCTGATGTTTTCCGATATCCATCAAGGCTGGGTAAAATGTCTTTATAATACGGCTGAATTACATGTTTGCAGATGTAAACTGACCATTCTTCCAGGGCATTCAGACCTACTTCTGCCAATGGGGTATAGCTCAGGCCCAGTTTAAAAGCCATCTATATGTTAATACAAACAAGGTCAACTGAAATACAGAAAATTTAA
The DNA here is from genome assembly GCA_017311185.1 of Proteles cristata cristata. Classification (NCBI taxonomy): domain Eukaryota; kingdom Metazoa; phylum Chordata; class Mammalia; order Carnivora; family Hyaenidae; genus Proteles; species Proteles cristata. The sequence continues at coordinate 10,914 of JAESUZ010000477.1, read as the reverse complement.
CATTTAAAGAAAAAATACCAATTAGTTGTGGTTTCTAATGAGTAAGCCATTCCACTGACAGATACTGCTAGAGATATTAGGTGCATCCAAGGTCATTCCTGGGAAAATAAGCACCACCAGTCTACGCAACTGGTGTTATAATGCAAACTTTGAACACATGGTAAGTTTAATCTTCACATCCACCTGTCAGGGAAGCTCTGAGAGGCCAAGCCAAGGGTCTCAAGTCCCCAGGCTACTAAGTGGCAAAAGGAGGACTTGAGCCAGGGTGTCTGATGCGTAAGTACCTGCTATAACTGCAGAGGCAAGACCTTAAGAGTTCCCGTGTTTTCTAGAACACAAAACATTATGTGGAAAAAAAAAAAACACCTGCTTGAAATAACGTATCTACCTGCAGTGCAGGAACGTAGGCTCTAATATCAAGTTCAATGATGTCATGTGGCAGGGACAGAATAAAGCCCAAACAGGAGACCAAAAGTTCATCTTTGTATTGCTTCATTTTAACCGAAACCTTAACAAAAAAGGAAAAGAAAAAGACAGTGCTGTGCTCTGAACAGAGTCTATAATCTGAGAATCAACTAAAAAATAGTTATCCTTCTTCTCAAATACAAAAAGTGATCACACAGCTTTTATATGACATGGCTACTATCATTTACAAAGTAAGTACTGATCTCCAGGAAAAACTCATCTGCTCAAGTACTTAATTCTCATTATATGGAGACCTAAAGAATCCATTAGTTTTGAGTTGACATCATTTAAACTATTTAATGAAAACTCAAGGGACTTTTGAAGGCCACCAATTTCCTCTCTTAGTACTTCCTAATCCCCTAATCCCTATCTCAATTAAGCAAACCAATTTTTAAATCATTAGGTAATTTATGATTACTAAGATTTTTTTTATCAACATACTTTTATTTTTAAATAGCCCATGAAAACACTGGATAAATCCTTTAAAAATTACCTCTTTACCAAATTTTGCAAACAAAGCAAAGCAAGAATAGTTTTCTGGGTCCTCAGGAGACTGTGTCTGACTCTTTGGATCAACTCCCTGTTGAATAAAGCAGTAAATTAGTAAAGTGAACAATATTATGTAATTCTGTGACCTAATCTAGCAATTCCCAGTCTTATTTTTTTTTTTAATTTTTAATGTTTACTTATTTTGGAGAGAGACAGAAAGAGAGAGAGCGCAAGCCGGAGAGGGGCAGAGAGAAAGAGGGACACACAGGATTCAAAGCAGGCTCCAGGCTCTGAGCTGTCAGCACAGAGCTCGACATAGGGCTTGAACTCACGAACCGCGAGATCGTGACCTGAACCAAAGTCGAACACCCAGCCACTGAGCCACCCAGGAGCCCCCTCAGTCTTACTTAAGGGGTAAATCTATTTTCCATCTTCATTTTGCCAAGGTCTTAAGCAGAGGGGGAAAAAATCGGCTCTGATAACACTTTAGGCAGAGGCCAGTGAGAAACAAAACCTAAGGTAAAAGGCGAATGACTATTCAAAAGTCAGAGGCCTGGCTAAGTCCATTACCCCTTTCCTGTCTTCTAATACATATACCTATGAATTGAGAGACCTGCTCACCCTGTAACTAACTGACTGGACCACTCGTGATAAACTGGAGCATTAGGCACCCTAATCTAGATACTCTCCAGTGTCACTAGCCACCAGATCACCTGGGTAGCCTATTAGCATGGACTGTTCAGCCTGGCCCCAGAGTTTCTGATGAGCAAGGTCTGGAGGGGACACAGATTTCTCAGGCAATGCTGAGGCTGCTGGTCCCAAGACTACACTTTGAGAACCTTTGTTAACCTCTGTTAATCTCACCTTATTGGCCAGGTACTTGTAAATCAGAACAGAAAATGCTACTAACGTTTTTACACTGTCAACCAACTGCAACTCACACTCCTTGTAAAAGCACAGAAAATAAAATAAGACTTTAATTTTATAAAATAAGACTCCAATATAATATTTTATAATGCATTTATACATACTCACGCAACCTAAAAACCCAGGAAGATTCAGTGTCCGTACAAAAAACCACTCACCTCAAAATATTTTATTTTCTTGGCATTTCTCACAGCAACAGAAAGCAATTTGTAAAAACCACTGATGAGAGGCAACCGTGTAGACTGCAAAATTAACTCAAATGCAAATGAATAGACCCATGGCTCAAAATATTCTACATGTTTCTCAGGAAGAATCTCTCTGTAAAAACAAATTAAAAGCTTAAGGCAGACGTTTTTATCATATTTTTATTCTGCTTCAAAATTATAAGGGATATTATTAAAAAGGCGTATGATTACATTATATAACATTTTTATATTCCTTTTCTCTGGAAGATATATTTTTTTAAGTTTATTTATTTATTTTGAGAGAGACTGAGTAAGCATGTGCATAAGCACAGAGAAGGGTCAGCCAGAGAGGGATAGAGAACCCCAAGCAGGCTCCACACTTTTAGTGCACAGCCCAGCATGGGGTTCGATCCCAGGAATCATGAGAACATGACATGAGCCAAAACCAAATGTCAGATGCTTAACTGACTGAGCCACCCAGATACCCCTCCCTACCTGAGGATCTTTTAAACAGAAAACAATGATAATTCTAAGCTGGTACATATAGATATATTTTAAAGATTCATAGAAGCAATTTTAGATTTTAAGTCTTTTACTGTTTCATCTCATATATCCAGAGAAGTCTTTTTCTTAGAGCCAATAGCTGGTGATTTCCACCCTTAAACAGTTAGAATTTTTTTTAATACCTGCAAATTTCCACCAGGTTAATGAAAGCTGAAAAATCTTTGGGTTTAGCAGGGTGCAAGTTAGCCGCTGGATCAGAGGTCGGGATCACCAAAATACCAGCTGCTTCATTTTCATCCTTAAAAGTAGATGTACCCAAACAAACACTTTATCAAAGTGAGAAAAGTATATATGAGTCCTCAATTACAGGTAATACAATTTAATAAAGCTTACAATGTATTAAGATGACAGAGCTCGAAAACATTAAAGAAAATAACACAAAGGAAGTGAGAAAGTGAAGTGATTAAAGAATGGTACAAATACAAAAATATGAAGGGGTAGGGCTATAACTTCTTGAAGGAATTAGCAATGCTGCTTTGACAGAGGTAGAAGTTCAGAACATCAGAATGTGTCCATAAGGACTCGGAGGTTTCAAACCGAGAAACAGGAACAGTTAACAGTATTAAGCGACAGTACTCACTATGAGCAGACTATGCCTATGTTATCAATTTCAGGTGGAAATGTTAAACAAGTAGTTAGAAATACAGACTGGAAGCTGTAGAGGAGGATAAGGGCAGATGCCAGGTTTACTTGAGAAATGGTCGCAAGAGGTGACCACTGCCCTACTGGAAGTAAAGTGAAAGGCAGGAAACAGACGAGAGAAAACAAGAAGAGAAAGAAAGTGCAAGGAAGCCACTGAAGACAACAAAAGTGACAAGGACATGTGTCCTAAAAAGCAGGTTTGCTGGCTGACATAGTTCCAGGAAGTCCCTGTTGGCAAGTTTTTTAATGAAATTATTTTAGACGTACGCAAAACATGAAAACTACTGCTGTTTCCGTCAACCAGCATAAAAAAATAGGACAATACAAATGCAGTACAGTTACTGCTTCCTTTATCCTCTGCATAATCCCTCCATTATCTTTTGTCTAACTTCACAGTATTACAGTGGAAGTGCTATGTACTATGTCCTAACGAGCATAATCTAGTCCAAGAAAAAAATCCCCGAGCTGAAAAGCAAATTAGATGTTTCCCATTGGAACTTAAGTCCTTTGACACTAGGGTCACTCCCATCGTGCTTTCCTAAAACACGTCCTCAGAGAAGAGCACAGTGGCTTCTGGCTGGCAGGCTTAAACCATGACTTATCTCTCACACAGGCCAGGAAATCTGGATACAGGAAAAAAGGAGGGTGTATTCTTCCTTTCCTCCCTATTGCCTATATTCTACTTTCTCAAGAACACATTGAACGTTCTGCACCCAAAGTCTGGAGTTTCCTCAGCTATAAACAAAAGGAATCCCAGGGTTCCCTATCCTACTACAATAAGTCACCTTTATACAAAGGAATACTTGACTCTTTACTATTCCTAAGAAATGAGTAACAAGCATAATAAACAACTTTTAAAAAATAAATGGTTTTCAAATATTAAACATAGAAATTACTTTTTGAACAATCTAGAGATAACATTTTCTACACACTGAGCTATTTAAATAGCCAAGTATCAATGACACACATGAATGCTGCAGAGATCAATTTCCTCTAATAGTCAATAAATGTGCTATTTCCCCCTGGATGCTTACATCCAAAGAGAGCTGCTATAAAAATGAGGCAAAATTATTATTGACAAAAACTTCTAACCTCATGTCCCCCAGCGTTCTGTTTCTCTAGTGTAAGATCCAATTTCTCAAGAATCTTCAAAACTGATTTGACAAATTCATCATATAGCAAACGATTCAGACTTTGAAGGGAGGGATTCACAAAGAGAAATGCTTCATCTGCTAAAAAAGAATCCTTTAAAATAAAGAAAAGTATTCAACTTGAAAATTTTATACAAAAAGTATCAATATCCATATTAAATTACGATGCATCTATGTACTTGTATATTTGGATATTAGAGCAACTTCTGTGTAAACTGTAGGAGATTTACCTGGAGGTTTTCAAGCTGCAAAATAGAGACACTTTCCAAAATTATTAGGACAATATCATTTAAGTCAGATAGGACTTACCTATACGTACGTTAACAGATACTTACTAAGTACAAAGTAGCAAATGAGAAGATTTAGGCCAATCCTCATCAAAGCATTTATCCCACTTAATGTGTGTGTGTAAAAACACTTATGTATACTATACACACACACATTATATACATGTTGATACAAATACACGTGCATATATGTTTCGATATAACCATGCTTACATACATATAAACATACATACGTGTGAATCAATGCTCACCTATCCTCAAACTGAACTTAAAGGTATAATTTACCATTTCTTTATTTTTAAAAAATTGTTTAAATGTTTTATTTATTTCTGAGAGAGAGAGAGAGACACTGTGAGCAGGGGAGAGTCAGAGAGAGAGGGAGACACAGAATCTGAAGCAGGCTCCAGCCTCTGAGCTAGCTGTCAACACAGAACCTGGTGCGGGACTCAAACCCACAAACAATGAGATCATGACCTGAGCCAAAGTCAGACACTTAACTGACTGAGCCACCCAAGTGCCCCATAATTGACCATTTCTTTATAAGTAAAACTACTCTGGTGCACCTGGGTACTCAGTCAGTTAAACATTGACTTGGTTTCGGCTCAAGTCACGATCTCATGATTCATGAGTTCAAGCCCCATGTCGGCTCTGCACTGGAAGCACAAAGCCTGCCTGGGATTCTCTCTCTCTATGTCTCTTTGCCCCTTCCCTGCTTGCTCTCTTTGTCTCTCTCTCTCAAAATAAATAAACATTTTAAGTGAAACTATTCAACTATTCCAAAAATACAAGCCAATGGCTCTGCCTTTACTCAGTCAAATATTCTATGGAACTTAACCTCAAAATAGAGGAATACCTAACACCATATACACTAAAGAAATATTGTAGGTAAAATTACAAACACTGCCATACTATTTTATTTCAGTAAGAAAACAACTAAAAACTCCTAAGACAGAACAGAAATCATCTACGGACATAAACTGTTTTTCCTAGGGTATAATGCTTCGCGAAAGTTTATGCTGAAATGGTAGCCAGAACTTGGCTTAAAGCAGACATTAGAGAAACATCTATCAGAAACATTAAGCAGGAGGCATTATTCTCATCATAAAGGACATAAAAAAACCATGCACCCATCTTCTTCACACTACTGAGTTAGATCTTCATCTTTTTTTTAATCTTCATTTTTAACAAATAAAAAAAGAATAGCTCTTCCATGGTGATAATATTGTTGTACTTTTGTTACATAAGAGGGTGGATCTGTTAGGAAGAATAACTTAGCATCAAACATACTACCACTGGCTACTCACAGATGAAATGAGGACTTAGCTATAGCAATTATTAAGTTTACATGAGTTCTATGATTTTGTTCCTACAGTACAGCATTTAAACTTTTTACTACATGAAGTACTTTGAAAATAAAACAACTGAATAGTTAGTAAAATAGAACTCTGAAATTTTTAAGTCTTAAGGGTTAAACTATGGAGACTAATAAAGAGGAACTAGGGTACTTTTGTGGCTTTAAAATAGTCATTTTTACCATCATCTGGTCACAACTCAGGAGACTTCTAAAAAGATCCAAATAGTCTTTATATGTGGGCACTTTCCATCTGCCAGTTCTAACTTCCCCTGATGCACGGTAGTCTTCAGATTCAGACTCTGCACCCTGGGCAGGAAGACAACACACCAATACTTACTGGTGGATTCACAAAATAATCATGGCTGCCAGAATGTTTTGATTTTCAGAATTTCCTAAGCTAAAACATTCTCTCATCAGATACCAATTTGATTGAGGAAGATAGTACAGCATGATAGGAATATACGCAAGCAAGCTAAAAAAAAAATCATAATTTTTCTAACTGGGGCTATAATAGTGATGAATTAAAAAATCTTTTAAAACAGGGGCGCCTGGGTGGCTCAGTCAGTTAAGCGCCCGACTTCGGCTCAGGTCATGATCTCATGGTTTGTGGGTTCGAGCCCCGCGTCGGGCTCTGTGCTGATAGCTCAGAGCCTGGAGCCTGTTTCAGATTCTGTGTCTCCCTCTCTGACCTTCCCCTGCTCATGCTCTCTCTCTCTCTCTCAGAAATCAATAAAACATTAAAAAATTTAAAAAATTTTTTAAAAAAATTTAAACAATGCCCAAGGAACCTGTTAAGGTCACTTACCTCACTGTCCTATGCAGGTCCATCTCCCACCTCATACTACTTCCTACAACTTCAAGTAACTAACATATGCCTCCCATGATGCGCCTAAGTATTCTGTCTCAGAGTTCCAAAAGAGAAGCCACTCCCTTCTTGTAAAAATGTGTAAATAACAGTAAGTTACATTTAAGAATGTCCCATAACTGGGGCGCCTGGGTGGCTTAGTCGGTTAAGCATCCGACTTTCGCTTGGGTCATGATCTCACGGCTCCCGGGTTCGAGCCCCGCGTCGGGCTCTGTGCTGACTGCCAGCTCAGAGCCTGGAGCCTATTTCAGAGTCTGTGTCTCCCTCTCTCTCTGACCCTCCCCTGCTCACGCTGTCTCCCTCTCTTTCTCCTAGAAATAAATAAAAGTATTAAAAATAAATAAAAATAAATAAAAAAAAAGAATGTCCCATAACTGAGGAATTTATTCACCTGAAAAAATAGAGGCATTATGTCCTATAGTTTTCAAACTACGAGGCATGGCTAATAACTCAAAAGGCCATTTTTGTATACTTACAGACTAAAGATCCCATCATCACTTCTAACTTTCAGTGACAAAAGAGTAATTTTCAAAACAGATTCAGAATTTACCTTTTGAAGGATCACGGGCTTAGAACAGATTCTGATTAAACCCTGATGCACTGAAAAAATAAAATGAAAACAGAAATGAAGGCAACATCACAAAGTACAACCAAACACTCAACAAAAATGAAAGCCACTATTTACGAAACATAACAACACCTCCCAAGCTTTCCCTTAAAATCTATCAATACCTTCCATGTAAAATTTTAGACTATTAAGATTCAGGAGCAAAAGGGAGAAAAAAGATTTTAAAAAAAGGATGAAAAAGGAGATTCTGATCCACCAACACATTAGTTCCCCAAGAGGCATCAAAAGATACAAAAAATATCTATATCAAACAACATGCTAAGTATTCATCATCATAGAAACAAGAGTGAGTTCCAAACTTACCCACAGTACTGATGCAATTCCAGAGAATGGGTCCTTTCCCCCGCAACGCCAGCAAAACTTTTACTATGGCTTTACAACACACTGACTGCATTTTTGGACTATATTGTGGGAAACTGTCTATCTGTGCCACAAGGAGATGTTCCAGAACAGGAGTATACACCTCAGGAACCTACCAGAAATGGACAGCAAACTAAAAGTTACAGGAGGAAATAAAGGAATAATATAAATATCTAAAATAATTACAACTCAAGTAGACACACATTAGATAAATGAAAAACCGGCCTTATACCTAATCTACTAATAAGGTTAATAGTGTGATTGCCTAAAAAAGAGTAAAACTGTCTGATACTTAAGGTGCAATTCTACCCCAAGCAACAATCTTAATCTTTTTAGAAAAACAGAACAAGTAACAAATTAATTTTCCTGCTTTGGATAACTAAAAGTCAAGCTTCATGACAATAATTAACACAAAATACTAATTAAAAATGTCACCTTGATCACAACGGTGCCTATACTGAATACATATAATTCCTATGACTTTGTCAAATTATCTGAAGAACTGAATTTAAATATTAAAATAGTGCTCAGCTTAACTGACTGTTTCACTTACTGTATCAAGGTAAAGCAAGACACTTGCAATAGACTGGAGGAAACTTGGCATGTGGTAAATGTGGTCATCGACAGTGTCTGTCTGGGTGAGGAAGAGCTGTTTGCAGCGCTGAATAAGTTCTACATACATGAAGTCAACATCTTTCGCATTTATAACCTTGCAAGGCTTTCAGAAAGGTAAACAAAAGTATCAATCTCGTCAATGTCAAAATAATAAGATTTAAAGTGTCATGTTAAGCCATATGATTATAAGCTGAATATGAACAAGCTTTTTAATGGAGATGAGACAGTTATAAAATAGAGCATATCTCATAAAGATGCTTCTTAAAATACTCTGTAATTATATTTTAAGTATTTATACACAAAACATCTAGTGATTGTCATAACTATTCTAGATACTGCTTAGATGGTAACTATCAGAGACCAATTAGATGCAGTCTCTGCACCATGAGGCTAATCCCCGGGAAGGAGAAACAGAAGTGAACTCAAAGCCGGAATACGCTACTACACCACACCACACTGCACAGTACACCCAGAGCTACCTGCATCACTCATAAATCTGATACTACTACTATCCAGCTTCAGATTTTACAAAGGCTTCTTTGCACTTCAGATCTAATCTAGCTTCCCTGAGGATCTGACTAGTTAATCTTTTTAGAGTCCCTCTCTCTTTATTCTTGACTATCACACTCCAGCTACACTGTGAACATATCTAACCAGTAAACAAGTTGAAGTAGGTTAGACTGCTGTGTATAAAGTTAAAAATTCCATGTTCTCAGGGAGCCTGGGTGGCTCAATCGGGGTTGAGCATCTAACTCTTGATTTTGGCTCATGTCATTATCCCACAGTGGTAGGATCAAGCCTTGAGTCAGGCTCTGCACCAGGCATAAAACTTACTTCATATTTTCTCTCTTTATTCCTCTTCCCCTCCCCTGCTCACACATGTGTACACGTGCAAACTCTCTTAAAAAAATTCCAAGTTTTCATTTACATCTGAGCCTTCTCACATATAGGTTCTTCTGCCCTAAATATATTTAAAGGACCCAATAAAGACTAATAGAAATCAAGATTTTAAAAAAGCAAGAGGTAGAATGATCATTTGGGAGCAAATAAGGAAATTCTCAGATGGAATGAGTAGTAAGAGTAGAAAGGTGGGAAGAGGGACCTTCCTTCCCTGAAAAAGGGAGTAGATACTCATGGGCAGATCTGTAGAGAGAAAGGTAGCAATCCATGTTCTCTATAAAGTAGAAGTCACAGAGATCTACTAAGAGGGAAATAACTATCGTTCCTATCAGTATTCTTAAATACACTCCTGTCATAAGAATCTCTCTTTCCAAATTACTGTGTGACACCAACTAAAATTCTACTTCATAAATAATGGGCAGTATACTGTCAATGAGTTGACTTCATAAATAATGGGCAGTATACTGTAAATGAGTTGCCTTTATATCATGGCTCCGTCAATTACTGTGTCCTTTGACAAGTTACTCAATTTCTCTGGGTTTGTTTCCTCATTTGTAAAGTGGAATGAGAGCTTGTAGGAGAGTTATGAGAATCTGAGGTAATATATGTACAAAATCCTAGTACATAGTTGGCACTGAAAAAACAAGTTAACAGCAAAGCAAGTAACAATAATATTGTCACAAGTGTGAGATGCTGTTCAAAAACAACACATCATATTCCTTTAAACGTTCAAACGAAAATAAAAAAGATCAGAGTAAATTAATGAGCCACATACTCCTGCAAAAAGTCCGTATCCACGAATTGCAATAGATAAGTCCTTGCTGTTTGAATCCATGTTCCGGATAATTCCGTAGAATTGCTCCATAAAGTACTGCAGCTTATTCTTATGCATTTCTGCATCTTTTGCCACCATAGAAGAGATCTGCAATTGCATAATGTTTGTTTTTTAGAAATATTTAATACCAAAACAAAGGACTAAGAATCTAGACAAATGTAAAAAGGCTAGATTGGTTAATTGGATATTATCAATATGTTGTTATAATTCCACACAATTGCTTTTACTGACAAAGAACTGCTGCTCTCATTTGCTCAGTCTGCACCATGTTCAGAAAAAACACTCGCAAACAAGCCTTTATTATACAGGATACATTTCTCCTACAAAAGGGGACTGAAGATGAGAATGCGTAAAAACCAGGTTTTGCATTTAGGCTCCCCAGTGTAGCAGGAAGCCTGGTTAGAGCCCATCTGTATCTCACAGTGTGTTGTGGAGTCCTGCACACCCAATGACCAGCGAGTTCAGAAGTCAACTGACTCAGTGTCTAAGTAGGGTAACACAGAACAAGAGCTCAGAACTCACAGTCAGAAAGAAAGATGAAGCATCTCATCTGTCAAAAGAATAAGCTACAAACTCTAAAGTTTGAATTAGGTGAGGCAAGGGGAAAAAGGACTTTGAGAATCCGGTAGATCTCTATCTACCAAACT
>JAESUZ010000476.1:0-280855 GCA_017311185.1 Proteles cristata cristata | reverse complement strand
GATTTCTGAGTCTGTTTTGGTAAAATAAGGAGACTTTAAATATATCTCCTCCTAAAATTAAATTATGACACTAGATTTGACATCTCTTTGGATATCATTTGTAAAGATTCTTATATGAAAACAAACAGGGTTTACTTTGAATCTTACCCAAGAATAATCTACACTGAAATATTTCAATGTTTGTACTAAATTAAATCATATTATAATCAGAGTTTTCTTTTAGCCATCTAGAATTAGTAGGAGAGGAGGAAACATTTGCAATAGAAACCAAATAGCATGAAACAACTGAATGTTACTTGTGTTTTTATACATATTTCAATTAATTTACTAACCTGACTTGCTAAAAAGCCAACCAGTTTGCCTAGAACTGTATTTTACCATTTCAAAGGAAGTTTGACAAGTTATTTTCAAGTTTCTACCTTATATTTTTCCCTCTCCCATATCTACGCACCAGAATTTTAATCATCATAAATTATTATAAATTATCTTATTTCAGTTGAATAATTATTTGGCAATACTGTATAAATAATGTGTATACATATTTAATAATTATTTGACAATACTGAATTGAGCAAGTGAATTCAAATTCCTTCTTATAATTGATTATATGAATTAAATAATATCAATTGAGTCTTCTGGGGAGAATATTTTCAGATTTTGGTAAATAACCATAAATGGAAACATTTCTTCAAAATATAATATTGTGGAGTTTTATCCAGCATAAGTAGTGTATCCTACAAAGAGGTTAAGAAAACTTTTATTTGAATATAATTTTTTCCTAAAATTTTTATTTTTTTATTTTTATTTTTTTTTAAATATTTTTTATTTATTTCTAGGAGAGAGAGAAAGATAGAGAGCGTGAGCAGGGGAGGGTCAGAGAGAGAGGGAGTCACAGACTGAAACAGGGTCCAGGCTCTGAGCCGGCAGTCAGCACAGAGCCCGACGCAGGGCTCGAACCCACGAACCGCGAGATCATGACCTGAGTGAAAGTCGGACGCTTAACCGACTAAGCCACCCAGGCGCCCCATTCCCAAAATTTTTAAAGGTGTTAACAATTTTGGATAAAATTTTAAGCAAAGTGAAGTATTTGCAGTTAGTATGATTTGGGTCAAGTCAGTCCAGTCAGTTTATTTCTTGAAGTGTTTCACCTCTATTAACTTTTCAGTTTTGGTTTTCTCTTCATCTCTTTTTTTTTTATAATCTGGATCCCAGACATATTTTACATGTGTAAGAACTCAGGTATACAGTAGGTGTAACTTATCTTCTAGTCTTAAATACTAAATTTTCAGCATGTTTTATTCAGAAAAGTTTGCTAAGACTTGCACCAAGATGAGTATGAAATAACATTTGCCTAAAAGATACATATATATTTCTCCACATTTTAATTGCCTCTCAGCATTTTGTAAAGCTCTCCAAAGTATTCCTGTTGATTATTTGGGACCAGCCCTACATATAATCTTCCCTTATCCATCAGTTCTTTTTAAAAATTTTAAAAATGTTTTTATTTATCTCTGAGAGAGAGAGAGAGCTTGAGCAGGAGAGGGTCAGAGAGAGAGGGAGAAACAGAATCTGAAACAGGCTCCAGGCTCTGAGCTAGCTGTCAGCACAGAGCCCAATGCAGGGCTTGCACCCATGAACCATGAGATCATGACCTGAGCCGAAGTCGGATGCTTAACCGACTGAGCCACCCAGGCGCCCCATCCATCAGTTTTTAAATTCAAATCTGAATCACAGAGATAATGTTTTCTCTTAAGGGATATGTGCACTTTCTCAAGAACATACTATTTTAAACCAAATTAAGCATTGGTTTTTAAATAAGATATGATATTGAGATAGCTCTCGGTCATCATCCCCCATGGGGAAACAGATATAATGTGTCAAGTAGAATTCTTCTTATCTAATATTTTCTTTATAGATAGGTATTAAATGAAGATATGATGAGGACAACAAAAATACTCAAGAGGAGAGTTTAAAAACCATACATAGCACTCCATTTCTCATGTATAATTGCCAAAAGCAATAAAGGATATGTGTTGGGTTCTATTATCAATCCTTATTTGCATTTCACTAAAGAAGGAATAATATTCTCTACCCCCGACCAATCCTACATGTAGTTAAGGTAACAGTATCTGTTCTTAGAACATCATCTCCTAGCCCATGTTGCTTTTCCCTATGCTAGAATGTCAGGAAAGACATTCATGTTCAAAGTGGGCCTGAAATTGAATTCTGGGGCACCTGGTGTCTCAATGGGTAAAGAGTCCAACTCTTTTTTTTTTTCATAGTTTATTTTCAAGTTGGTTTCCATATAACACCCAGTGCTCATCCCAGTAAGTGCCCTCCTCCATGCCCATCACCCCCCTTCCCCTCTCTCTCACCTCCATCAGCCCTCAATTTGAACTCAGTATTCAAGAGACTCTCATGGTTTGCCTCCATCCCTTTCCCCAACTATTTTTCCCCTTCTCCTCCCCCATTGTCCTCTGTTAAGTTTCTCCTGATCCACTTACAAGTGAAAATATAAGGTAGCTGTCTTCCTCTGCCTGGCTTATTTCGCTCAGCATAATACCCTCCAGTTCCATCCACGTTGCTACAAATGGCCAGATTTCGTTCTTTCTCATTGCCATGTAGTATTCCATTGTATAGATAAACCACATCTTCTTGATCCATTCGTCAGTTGATGGACAAATGATTTAGCTATTGTTGAGAGTGCTGCTATGCACATTGGGGTACATGTGCCCCTATGCATCAGCACTCCTGTATCCCTTGGGTAAATTCCCAGCAGTGCTAGTGCTGGATATTGGGTAACTGTATTGTTAATTTTTTGAGGGATCTCCACACTGTTTTCCAGAGTGGCTGCACCAGTTAACATTCACACCAACAGTGTAGGAGGGTGCCCGTTTCTCCACATCCTCGCCAGCATCTATAGTCTCCTGATGTGTTCATTTTAGCCACTCTGACCGGCATGAGGTGGTAACTCAGTGTGGTTCTGATTTGTATTTCCCTGATGATGAGTGACGCTGATCATCGTTTCATGTGCCTACTGGCCATCTGGATGTCCAAGAGTTCACCTCTTGATTTTGGCTCAGGTCATGATCATGGTTCATGAAATGGAAACCTGCTGGTGATTGTCTCTCTCCCTCTCTCTCTCTGCCCCCCCACCCCTGTCTCTCAAAATAAATAAATAAACTTAAAAAACAAAAAAGAACATCTCCTCCTCACCCATGTTGCTTTTCCCATGTTGTTATGCTAGAAGGTCAGCATCAACATTCACATTCAAAATGAGTCTGAACTTGAATCCTAAAACTTGGTCTACATTATTTTAAACCACTTATGGCTGTTCATGCTTAGCTAATTTGTGAACACATTAATGCATCAAGTAAGACTTTTTCTTGCCAGAAACCCAACACCAAGATGTGCTCTACTGACCCATTTTATACTTTTCATTAAATTGAGGAGAAAAGATAGTCTATATTATATTTCATTGTATTAAAGAAATACATAAAAACCTGAGTAGTAGTAGACATTTTGTAGGAATGTCTTTAGGGTAAGTATTTATACTGACATGGTGATCATTTAGTGAAATATGCCATGAAGTAATTTCTCTAACCCCTTTTTTTTTGGGGGGGGGCTTTTAAGTTTTTCTTCTTTGGTAGATAAAATGCTGTGGTTGAGATCAACTAGAATGAATTATTTCTGAGTAATGAACAAGATAAATTGGTCTATAAAACATTAAGTAGATATAACATTTTTGCCTGGCTGCCAATAGTTTGTAAATGTTTATAGAAGCCTCATGGTGTAGTAGAAAGAATATGGACTATTTCGGTCCTAAGTAATCTTCTAGAGGTGCTTGGTAAGTCCCTTAGTGTCCTTGGGTCTCCTAGTGCCATCTACTATACAAGAGAGTCAGAGATGAACCAGACAATTGTTAAATTTTGTCAAACTCTTCTCTCACTCTATAATTTGCTAAAACTTAACTTTTTCTTAAGCCTTAAATGATCTAAATTTTTATCACTAATTAAAAATGATACTATTCTTATTTAGTAATTTTGGTTGATTTGGGGGCTTTAAAATCTGTGCTTTAAATTAGACTAATTAGAAGTTCTGATTGAACACAGTACATTTCTCAAAATAATCTATAATGACTTAGCTTTTTTGAGGGGAGGGAGTAATACAACTGACATTCCTACCAATAATTTAGAAAGTTAGTGGACTCTTACTAGAATATAACAAATTTCTAGTACTATTTTGTATTCTCTATAGAGTGTTCCAACAGCAAAAACATTGCAGTGAATATTCCTTCTTTTTTACATGGTTAGTATTTAAAACTCTTCCTAGAGAATAGCACACTTTCCTTCTATTCAAGGCTCAGGTGAGGAGACACAAGCCACAATAGGATTCTTTCAGGATTTCCCCCCGAATGTGAAATGCAAGAGGAATAATAAGAATAGGGCCAAAGTGGTGGCAAGAAACTAGGATTTCTAATTCTCTAAAAATTTTCCTGAAAAATTGGTTTTACTAAAAAAAATGGAGGAAAAAAAGCAAAACTATAAATAGCTTTATAAAACTTTATAGACAAATACATTTTCTGATACAGAAATGTTTATTTTTTAGGAAGAAATATTTTTAGTAACTACTCTCAGCCTTACTCATGGCCTTATTACCATTCAGATGAACTGTACTGGACTTTTCTAAGGGTAGCTTCAGCCTCCTTTTCTAAACTCTTCTGTTTTATACCATTTTGTAGAAAATTGGCATTTATGCCATTTTGTAGAAAATTCCATCGTAAAATGGAATCCAATGTAAATTATCCTGGGTAAATAATAGCAAATTACTCAAACATGTAAGTATTCCAGTTTGTTTACCTGTTTGTTTGTTTTCAGATTAGTGGTGGTTGGGAGTGGGGGAATAATTCCCATTTCTTGGGGCACACAAACTTTTCTAAGTCTTTATTTCATGCAAAGTAAACCATATAATATTTTCTCATTTTGCAAGTTAATTAAATTTATTTCAACATTTCCTATGGACAATTATCAAAAATCCGAAATAAACTCTCATCCTTAGAAACATTTAATCTATATTTCATTGTGAATATAGCCTAAGAACATAGAAGGTAATGTTTAAAAACATGGCCCTACTAAAATGTTGATAAATAATTATATCCTGACATAATTCAATCAAGTTAAATGGACAAAAAGCAGTCTCTGGAGAAAGAAATAAAAAAGGGAAATTGCTGCATTTAACAAATCTATTGATCTAGCCCAGTGCCGTGAAGAGATTTTAAATGACCACCTGCAACTATTTGTTGACTGATGATCAACAGGGAACACTCCAGGGTCACATTTCATTTGCAGTTAAAAATGCAACAGAAAATTAATCTTAAACACACTTTAACAATGAATTTACAACTGGGAATACTGTCCCTAAAATTGTGTTGTTAGTTTCTGGTACTTTTAATGGTAGGTCAATGACAATGGCTGAACTATAATACAGGCCAATTGAATATAGCCTTAAATTGAGAAATGATTTAGAATTTGCCATTGTGTTCATCAATAACGCCAAGCTAATGACTATATTTGTCCTTGAGGCACCAGTTGAAAAGGTCGCTCTGGTCTTTAACAAATTAAGAAAAATATGTATCTTCATATTTATATAGAGAATTTTCTGCTAACGTAGGTCCTGTTTCTGTCTAGAGTTCTGAATGCATGTCAGGGTATCTCAAAGAACTATGGATGATAAAGAAACTAAATCATTTGCCTTATGCTGAAAGGGCATCTAGAGTCTAAAATAGTACAAGGTGGACCAGAATGAGACTAATGATTAGCCCACTCTGGTGTCCTCTTTTTAAAGAAGGTGAGATCACTCCAGAGCAAGTATATGCCTTTAACTCTGGGTGGAGGATAACAGATCAAGTGAATGTCTACTGATTTGTAGCAATTTCTTGGCCATTAGTATAACAATAAGAGGTCATATGGTCCCTTAATTTTTAGGCTGTTGACACAATTAGTTCTATGAAAATGCATGTAAAATACTTAAAGGAGTAACTGAAGGCACTTAAGTTTCAGCCAACATTTTTATTTAGGGGAAGAAAAAAGAGATTATGATAATCTTCTTGCAGATCTCTAAGAAATGTTGCCTATAGACAACAATAAGGTATATTTGTACACAAATTCCAAGTCCACATGGTTAGTTATGCAGATGTTGAGTCCCACACCTATCAAAAATACACAGAAGAGGGGCACTTGGGTAATTCAGTTGGCTGAGTGTTGGACTCTTGATTCTGGCTCAGGTCATGATCCCAGGGTCATAAGATCAAGCCCTGTATCTGGCTCCACACTCAGACTCAGACTCAGTCTCTCTCTCTCTCTCATTCTCTTTCAAAAAACATACATAAATAAACATTTAAAAAATACACAAAAGAAAAACCTAGTACTTCTTTCCACATTCTTTAAAATTTTTT
Source organism: Proteles cristata cristata (assembly GCA_017311185.1). Taxonomy (NCBI): domain Eukaryota; kingdom Metazoa; phylum Chordata; class Mammalia; order Carnivora; family Hyaenidae; genus Proteles; species Proteles cristata. The sequence goes on along the minus strand of JAESUZ010000476.1, from coordinate 274,401 downwards.
CATTGAGGTTAGGCTGCTACCATTATGTGTGTCTATTCCTGTTTGTGGTTCTACTTCTCTGTTTCTGTCAATGCTTTTTTACATAAAATATCTGCTCCATTTCTGAACTGTAGTGTATAGAACAGTGTGTGGTCCTTGGACCAGCAGAATCAGCATTCCTGGAAAATGGCTAAAATTTCAAATACTCTGGTGCTTACCCAGATCTACTAAATAAAAAGCCCAGCAATCTGTGTTTAAACAAACCTTCCAGATAATTCTGATGCATGCTTAAGTTTGGGAACTACTTATATAGAAAATGAGCCAACTTTAGCAGACAGTAAATACCTATTCCATACCCACTTCTCCAGATTCTATGCAATCCTATGAGCTGTACACAATTAGCTCCAATTTGCAAATGAGGAAACTAAGACTCCAGAATTATAAATGACTTATTCAAGGTCACATAGCTGGTAACATATAGATGTTAAGCCAAGTTCTTCTGCTCTTTTAGAGCTATTTCCCTCTTTGTGCTTAAACTCTTTCATTAATTTCATCATGTAAAATAAGACTGTGATGTTCACTTTAAAATTTTGTGTGTATATGTGTCTGAAATTACTAGCTGCTTCATTTTGTGTGTGTGTCTGTGTGTATGATTGAGAGACAGACAGGCAGATGATGGGGGGCAGGGTGGAAAGAAATGAAATGGGAATATAAATAGGCATACAAAAAATAAAATTAGTATCATAAATGTTGCTGTCCAATTACTCTCAATATATAGCAATTAGGAACACTTTGACATTCTTTCAAGACAGTTAAGCTAGAGGCTAGATGTACTTTCTGATATTATTGAATTGAGTAAGTATTCAATTCCAAACAGGGCTACTTAAGCTAAGAGCTATTAACACAGTTATGATATTCCTCAGCTATGTGCTCTCCTTTCTCGGTCTTCAAAAACACATTCTCTTCTTCCTTTTGGCATTCACTACTAACAGACTATTTTGCAGGTATATGCTACCCATGAATTTGGTAACAGTTTTCTACTCATAAGTTTTGTGAAATTTTTTGAGCTCATGTAATTGTCAAGTAAACAAACAGCATCAGATGCTTGTTAAAAGGTGATAAGACAGATTTTATTCACACTACTGTAGTAAGGGAGAGAGACTACAATATTAACTGAGCTCAACTCCAGCTAAGCCAAAGACAGTTGAGGTTTCTAAGGGAGAACAAAGGATTATGGATAAGTGGGAAAGGTGAGAAAAAAAGAGTTGAGAGTCTATGGAAATGAAAAATTATGAAAAGGAATAAGTGAGGAATTACTGAAAATAGTTTGGGAAGGTAGATTGGGACAATGTATAATTGCAGCTGGAGAGCACTGCATTTCCTTAAATAAAGACTTAGCATGGAAACCTGAGGTCGCCTTTAGGGACAAGGCCTACTACAGGGGGAAGGCAGGCTGAAGTGTGGTCAAGTCTTTTTTCAAAGAGTTCAGGGACGATCCTTTGTGCTGTGTAAAGGTTCAGCAGTCACATAATGTGTTGAGGCTTTAATTAAAATAACTTTAACATTAAAGAGAAATAAAAACATTATTTGAAATATTTTTAATTATTATGATGGAAATTATTTAGTTTTGAAAAACACTATGTATTTTTTCTGGACATAATCTTATGAACCTATAGAATCTATTGGAATTCCTCAATGTAATGTAGCATTTCACTGTCAAAAACCATGAGTGGAATCATGTGTTCAAGAAATTCAAGAGTGTAAATGAACTACCAGCTGAAATAATAATTGCTGTATAATTTTTGCAACACTGGTGATTATGAAGCAAAATTATACCCCATTGGATTGTTTGCAAATTATCACAATTTTTATAACATAGAAAAATTATATGTTTTATCATAAATACGGAAGATAAAACTAACATAATTTGTTCTAAATATAGACCTAAATAAAATCATGTTTCACTAGAATTTTACACATTTGTATAGAACTTCACTTTCTGGAGTGTAAGAAATAATGTATCAAAAAGAGATTCTAGGATTTCTACACAAAATCTCATCCTGTATTCAGAAAAGCAATACCATCAAATCCTGCCCATAATTTTAACTCAATTCTAACCAGACCTGATATTAATTTATCAGCTTATTTTAATGGAGTTACTCAAAAGCTCCTTAGAGCATTCTAGTTTCACAGCAGAGAAAGTCATTACAGATAATGTCATCAAGAAAAACATTAAATTTGGTTAGTAATCTCCATATTTGAACAAGAAAGTAAATGACCTTGAAGATAAAGATGCCAATTATTTTTTTAATAAATAAAGTCTAAGAAGCTATAAAACTTTAATTATCCAGAAAATTCGCCTATATAAAAATTAATCTCTTTCCACATAAAGAGCACCACTCAGTGCTCATCCCCATAAGTGTCCTCCTCTATGCCCATCCTCCCCTCCCCCCCACATCCATCAGTCCTCAGTTTTTGTCAGCATTCAAGAGTCTCTCATGGTTTGCCTCTCTCCCTTTCCCCCACCATTTCCGCCCTTCTTCTCCCCCTTGTTCCTCAGTCAAGTTCCTCCTAATCCTCCTATACGTGCACACATATGATATTTGTCCTTCTCTGCCTGACTTATTTAGCTCAGCATAACACCCTCAAGGTCCATCCATGTTGCTACACATGGCCAGATTTCATTGTTTCTCATTGTCATGTAGTATTCCATGGTATAGATAAACCATATCATCTTGATCCATTCGTCCGTTGATGGGCACTTAGGCTCTTTCCATGTTTTAGCTATTGTGGAGAGTGCTGCTATGAACATTGGGGTCCATGTGCTCCTATGCATCAGTATTTCTGTATCCCTTGGGTAAATTCCTAGCAGTGCTATTGCTGGGTCATAGGGGAGTTCTATTGTTAGTTTCCTGAGGAATCTCCACACTGTTTTCCAGATGGGGCTGCACCAGTTTACATTCCCAACAGTGTAGGAGGGTGCCCGTTTCTCCGCATCCTCGCCAGCATCTAGAGTTCTCTGATTTGCTCATTTTAGCCACTCTGACTCGCGTGAGGTGGTATCTCAGTGTCGTTTTGATTTGTATTTCCCTGATGAAGACGGATGCTGAGCATCGTTTCATGTGTCTCTTGGCCATCTGGATGTCCTCTGGAGAAGTGTCTGTTCATATCTTCTGCCCATTTCTTCACTGGGTTGTTTGTTTTTCGGGCGTGTAGTTTGGTGAGTTCCTTGTAGATTCTGGATATCAACCCTTTATCTGATATGTCATTTGCAACTATCTTTTCCCATTCCGTCGGTTGCCTATTAGTTTTGTGGGTTGTTTCCTTTGCCGTGCAGAAGCTTTTGATCTTGATGAGGTCCCAGTTGTTTATTTTTTCTCTTGATTCCCTTGCTTTTGGGGATGTGTCAAGTAAGAAGTTGCTGCGGTGGAGGTCAAGGAGGCTGTTTCCTGCTTTCTCCTCTAGGGTTTTGATAGTTTCCTGTCTTATGTGGAAACTAATTTGACAATAAACTATTTGTAAAAAAAAAAAAAAAAAGAAAAAGAAAAATCCATTAAAAGAAAAAAAAATAAGCATTTTCTACCCTTGATGTAATAATTCCTTCTCCAAGTTTATTTGAAGAAACTTTGGTGTAAACCTTTTTATTTTGTTCTCTTGATGAATAAATACAAATCGATATAACCCTAAAAAAAAAAAAAGACAAATTCTATATGATTTCACTTATATGAGAACAATCAAATTCATAGAGGCAGAAAGTAGAATGGTGGCTGCCAGGGGCTGGAGGGAGGGAGTGGGGAGGAAAGGGACTTGTTTAATGGTTACAAATCTCAGTTTTGCAAGATGAACAGTGTTCAGGAGACTGACTGCCTAACAGTGTAACTATGCTTAACACTGTTGAACTGTACACTTAAAAATGGTTAAAAATGTAAATTTTATGTGGAGTACATTTCATCACAGTTAAAAATAATAAAAGTATGAAATATTAAAAAAAATTAATCTCTTTGTGTTAACTAATTGGTATGCTTCTCTAAAATACTTTTGAAATCTAAAAATCAAGAGTGTGCTAGAATATGGAGAAAAGTATTCAAAACAGGTAAAACAGTCTTTATGACTGCCTTTTTTGTTTTGCTATTTTCAACTTTACTCAACAAAACCTGATTTAGCGGGAAAAAAGTGGGCCCTGAATACAAAACACTGAACCTACCCTCCCCCAGGTGAGTGCGTACTCACCAATTGATTTAATTTCCCCAAAGTCCAGTTTCAGCATGTACAGAACATAATGCTTAGCTGATATATTTTGTGAGACTGAGATATGAATATTAAAAGTATATGATACATGACAGTCATTCTGTATTAGTTCTTGATTTTTGTGCTATTCCTGTCGTTCAATTCAACTTACCCCAAATGGTGCTTTTCTTAATCAAGAAAGCTTCCTTGAAACCTCATGTTCTAGATAGCCTTTCTGATCCGTGTTTGACACTCCTTTTCTCACAATGTTAATAATGAAGATTAGAAGAGCCATACATATATTATTAAGAAAATTTAAAGGAGTTTCAGATTTGTAATAATTGCCTATAAATAGCAAATACTTATATTTTATAATCCACTGACTTTTCCTTTGAAGTATACACATTTTGGCATTTCCTTTTTCATTTTTATTTTATTTGGATGTAGAGTTCTTAATTTATCTCAAGGATTTACAAATTTGACTTTGCTATCAAAAGAAAAAAAATTTGTGTTTAATGAATACTGAGTTTTCCTTTACTCAGCTAGTTGCTGGACTGCCCACTAATTGATTCATTATCATTCATTCAATAAAAATATATTGAGCACATATTATGAACTATGTATGTATGTCCTATTCAGAGTGAAATAACAGATGTGACAGATCCTGAATTCGTGAGACTCTGACATTTATGGAGCTACTTCCAAGTTTCATAACAAAGTTTTTGAAAAATACATTCCTTACCCAGGAAAGCACCACTGCTACTCAAATAAAATACAGTCTATACTTTTATCGAGAGTGGTCCCCACAAAGTAAAAATGGTGGGGAGAGCCAACCATAGTTCAAATACACACTGACTCCTTCTCCCTCTGCCATGTGTTTCTTTAGTTACTCACTTTTCTCCACACAGACTATTCCCCTCAACCTTTCAAATTCTCACCTACTAAAATACTACCTCTGAAAGGTTCACCCCAAACATCAACCATCTTTTTCAGGACAACAATTTTATTATTTAAAACCATGATGATGTATTTTCTTTCTGATATAGCACTTAAAATATTTTGTTTGTAATTACTTGAATTATTTGTGTCCTTTTTCTACCAAGTTTTAAAACTCCTTGATGGTAAAGACTGCGCTTGCTTGTCTTTGCATCCTCCATTCTAAGAGCTAACATAAATCCTACACAGTGTTGCTTAATAGATGTTAGCCAAAAATAATCTCTAGGATTCCTTAACATATTCATGTTCTGTTTATTTAGGAGAGAATATGGAAATTTGCATTTATTTTTTATATCTAGTTTTCCCCTTGTCTTTATCAATTTTATTAAAGTTTTACTTGCCTTTTACTTATTTTCTCCTGTTGTGTCCATGAAAAAATGTTTAAGGAGAAAGTTACCATGATGGCCAATAGCTTGTTTATTCTAACTGCCCAAAAAGAGAAGTATTCTTGGTCCAACATGATTGCTGGGGAGAAAATCAGTCAAATCCTTCTCTTCTGGAGAAGGATAAAAAGCATAAGCTGGGAAAGAAACTTGTGAATGGCCCTTTGCAGATTAACTAGTCAATGATTCATCAAAACATAACTCATGCCTTGGCAAGTTAAAAGAAAAGATGATTTACATGAAAATCGTGACTTGTATGTTATTTCCATTTGGACTTTATCAATTTGCAAAATCTTCCCCATTACCATGGTGATGTTGCATTCTTAGGTAGAATTTTTTCACTAACAAGAGCTGACTTATGTCATAATCACTTGTAATGCCAATAATCAAACTTTATTATTTAGGATGTTAAATATACTCCAGAATAAACTTTACAGATTGCTATTATTTACGTACATGAATTTGCTAAATATTGGCTTTTTCTAATATGTTTTTTTTTTAATATTTTTTTATTTATTTCTAGGAGAGAGAGAGACAGCGTGAGCAGGGGAGGGTCAGAGAGAGAGGGAGACACAGACTCGGAAACAGGCTCCAGGCTTCGAGCTGGCAGTCAGCACAGAGCCCGACGTGGGGCTCAAACCCATGAACCACGAGATCATGACCCAAGCGAAAGTAGGACGCTTAACCGACTAAGCCACCCAGGCGCCCCTTCTAATATGATTTTTAAGTAATATATTTTTAGATAAAATACTTCCTATCTGCCAGAATACCCCATGGTTGATACCTTGAGCCTTATTAACTCCCTACTCTCACTTCTTCTGACTTTCTGCCTTGCTCCTTGTTCTCTAGTTGGTAAATCAAACTTATGATTTTTCTGGAAAACATCATACTATTTTCACTTTAATGCTTGTGTTCATGTCTTCCCACCTTTCTCCTGAATGCCTTGTGTTCAACCTTCAAAACTCAGTTGAAGTCTCATCTCCAAAGAGGAAGTCAGCTTTGGAGCCACCACCAATATGAACTACTTTTATTTTTCTTCCACCTTAGCTCTTATCATCATTTAATGTGTTTTATTGTAATTCTCTGTGTATTTGTCTTTTACTCCCAATAGAGAATAGATTCTGATTGAGGAGGGCCATAACTTACTTGATTTATGTTCCCATTTCCTGAAAGAGTGCCCTTCTCCTCAAAGGTCTTCCTATGTGTTTGAATTAAACTGTCCAAAAGCTCTTAAATAGGTATACAATACCACTTGGGATATTCATCTTTTAAGAGACATCAAAACTGATGTTGTTATAACTTAATATAAGTAATAGAATTTCACTATAAGAATATGTCTTTAAATTTAAAAAAGAGCTGACCTATATGAATGGGAAATACAATTTATGTTCCCTTTCACTGATGATATAAGTTTTAGGTTTTAGTTTCTTGGAGTAACAACTTTTGAGATAATTGTATGCTCACATAAGTTGTAAGAAATACAGAAAATTTATATGTCTTTCACTTACTTTCCCCTAAGAGGTCGTCCTTTAATTGGCATTGAATTTTGAACCAAAATACACAAATACACTAAGTTAATAGTCTAACAACCATCAAGCAAAATTCTGGACCTCCTTTGCAAAAATACTTTTTATAGGAAGACTTGATCACCCTCACCAAAGAACAGAGAACACTGGAGAGATTCTCTATGAAAAAGGGACTAATCCTCTAGACTTGAGCCCCTCAGAAAGTCCCTTTCACATTAACAGATGTTTATAATAAAGACAGTCATTGTTCATTACCACAAAATTATCAGATTATAATTTACTGGTATATCGTGTACCCAAAAAATTCTTCTTCAGAATTTGAAAGACCCTTAAATTATCTAGGTCTTCCCACCTTCTATTTTGAAGCATAGTGAACCTTTTCACATGAGTCTTAACTGGTCACAGAGTAGGGAAAATGGTTCACTGATTGATGGATCCTTTAAGTACTGAATTTCTATTTTGTGCAAAGCAGAAAAATCCAGGGATTTCCAAGCTAAATATGATATATCATGTGCAGTAAATGCTCAGAAATGACTGGTCAAGGATTTGGTAACATTTGTATCACAAAGTTTTTCCTTTTGTCAACTCAGTCTTTTGCTATAGCTTAATCCCACTACATCTTGTTCACCTTCAAAAATCCTGCTTTATTCTTTGCTTCAATCTTTCATTCTAACAATTTCCACCTATAAAAGCATATATAAGGAACATCTTTCAATTTACTGACAGTTCTTACTTGTTTCTTAGGCAAAGTAAATACCGGCCTGAATATTTTGCCCCAGAATTTAACCTGCTGCCTCACTCTGTATCTTCTGCCTGTGACATAAAGTATATTAGATTCCCTTCCCTGATACTTAGACATTTTCCTCTGTGGCATGTCTATTAAAGACTATTATCTTGATGAGTCATTTTGTCAGATGGTTTTCCAACAGGATTCCCTTGAGAGAATGGGAAAGAGTGGGGAAATATGATGCAGAGACAAACAGTCAGGGATGGAGAGTTAAATAGTCTGAAAGCCAGAAGTTTAGTAATCTATCATTACTGACTTGTATCACTTCATCATCTTGTGTGTGAGTTATATACTCTCATATCCTCTGGCTTTTTTTCTTCATCTGTAATTAAGAATAGCAATACCCATCTCAGAGGATTGCTGTGAGAATTAAAGAAATAAACTATAAGAAAATATTTAAAATATGCAAATAAGTGGGTGTATTTGTATGTACCTTGAGGGCAACTAGCTGCATAAGGAAAAGCAATACTAAAAATACAGATACGGTTTCCTTCACCCTTTGTAATCTGTCCTTGGTTTGAGCTTGCCCAACTGAGATTTATCCCACGCTATTAGTGAGGGAGTGTGCTATGTTAGGTGAGAAGCTTCCTACAAAATACATGGACAGAATGATCCATGGCATATAGTCTAGCTCTCTGGTTTTGTCAACTTTGCAGTGCGGGAACTCAAACATTTCTGTTGGCCTCCACATGGTTGGTCAACCTACGACAGATGAGGAGGAAAGAGGCATTCATGTCTTAAGAACAAGCCACCCTTTCCCTATAGGAAAGTATACATATAAACACCCAATTTGTTGAACACATTTAGAATGGCATTTCTTATGACAGTTGATATATAATAAATGATAACATATAATCACCTTTAAGATGTTATGGGCTAAGTAGGGGCACCTGGGTGGCTCAGTTGGTTAAGCGTCCAACTTCGGTTCAGGTCATGATCTCATGGTTCATGGGTTCAAGCCCCGCATCAGGCTCTGTGCTGACAGCCAGCTCAGAGCCTGGAGCCTGTTTCGGAATCTGTGTCCCCCTCTCTCTCTGACCCTCCCCTGCTCACGCTGTCTCTCTCCCTCTCTCAGAAATAATAAATCATTTTAAAAATTAAAAAAAAAAGATGTGTTAAGTCAATGGGAATTTGTATGTTCTGTTCAGGATTTACTCAGTTTGGTGAAGAAGGAGCTCCAAAATCTATTAAATGTGAGAGGAAGATTATTTTCTCTAATAATATTTGAGGCACTAAGCTCTAGCTGTAGGCAGTTTCTAATTATTTTATATATACTAGCTCATTTATTCCATACAGCATGACTAGGAAGGAGGAACTATTGTGTTGCCCATATTACAAATGAAATTTAAACACAGGCAGTTCAGTGACTCCTCCTGTGACACTGGAAATGCAAAGCCAGACTACAACCCAGACACTCTGGATCCAGAAGCTTTTGCTAATCACCTGAGAAAGCTTTCCTAAGAATTCTAGAATAAGAAGTAGTTTTAGTACCTGAGGTCTTCTTAACCTAAAACAGATTTTGGGTAAAATATCAAATGCTCTCCCTTTACTTACCTACAAATGTTTCAGAGAAAATTACCTTTAGATGCATGAACCAAAACATATGTATTAGGAGAAAAGTTCTCTTGTCTATCAGTTACAGAAACCCTCAGTTTTCCATTCTTTCTAGAGGGGAAAAAGCCGTTAAAAGTGCTGATGAATATTGGATATTCTCCCAACTCAGAGTAGTGATTTTGCTATTTTACAGACAATGTGGATGTTGGGATCAGTCTTTCTGTATCTCAGAATGTCGACACATTTTTTCAAACTGAATTTATCAGTTAAATGTAGCCAAGAGATTTAGTTTATCTGAGTGTCCTACAAAGGAGAAATAGTTTACCACTGTTTTTACAGATTGAGGTAAATCTGACATATTATTGACATATGCTATGGATTTAATTTAATACCATAGTACAGATGTGTGCTCTGATAAATTTTTGTGAAACCTAGGCTAAGATAGAGTTGTTTCAATATTTATGGGGTTGAAAATGTAGAGTTAGCAAAGGAAGTATTTTAATTAAAACAATATTTTTCCTTATATGCTCAGAGTAAACTATAGGGGAATTCTTTTAAAGAGTTAGTTGTTTCAGTATAATTGCTAGGTTTTTAGGCACATCAAAAGAGGTTTGGAGGGTTTTATCCCAGTTTTTAAAATCTACTAATTTTAGAACTATCAGAAATTAAAACTCAGTAGTTCTTCTGATTTTCTTTCTTTCACCTGAATTTATTTGACGCTTTAAGTTTAGCTTTTTTTTTTCCCCATTGTATGGTTTAGGTATCCTGGAGATAACTTCAGTGGAAATCGGAGTTGTTGCCGTCAAAGCCATTAACAGCAACTATTATTTAGCCATGAACAAGAAGGGGAAACTCTATGGCTCAGTAAGTATTCTGCTTTAATTTTCCATGTCTGCTGCAGTAAATCATTACCAGAGTTTTGGAATGTTTCCCTCAGACATTGAAGAGCTTTGTTATCATTCTATTGCTAGTAAATAGAGCCACAGTGGGCTGGTCACCAGAGTTTCAAGGGCTGGCAAAGCGGCTCTTGCAACTCTGTAATTTCCTCTGTTGTTCACCCATCAGTCTACCACACAAGCTGTTGCTGGCATTCGTTAGTCTGTGCTCTGAACTGTTAACGGGTCAGACTCTCACGGAAGCATCTGGTCAGATTGGCACGGGTGCCGCAGACAACTTGGAGAAGAATCATTGAAAACAAAGATCTTAAATTGAGTAGAAATCATATACTGTGTGTGTTTTAGAGCTGAAGATAAAACAGGGGCTTGGTATTTTGCATTCTTTTAAAATATGAGATGGGGAGACAGATTAAGAAATTTACCATTTGTGTGCCATTCAATCAATTCCATATTTTTTTTTACTTAGACAACAGTCATTAATTCAATGTGGAGCTGGTATCCAGCCAATGCTTTGAGTACATATGTTTCTAGTGTTTCATAGCAAGTATTAAGGACTATCACTTCAAAATGTGTAAATAACTTTATTTTGTTGATTAGCATAAGGACAATTGCAGTGCCTGCCTAGATCCAGCAGGTCCCAAACTTCAGTATGCATCATAATCACTGGGAAGATTAAATCACGTTTCTAGATTTTTTTGGTACACTAAAGCTGTGGTAATTTCTAGATATTTCTTTTCCTTTTTTCTTTTCTTTTCTCTTTTCTCTTCTTTCTTTTCTTTTCTTTTTCCTTCCTTCCTCCCTCCCTCCCTTCCTTCCTTCCTTCCTTCCTTCCTTCCTTCCTTCCTTCCTTCCTTTTTGAGAGAGAGAGAGAGAAAGTACAAGCAGACAAGCAGAGAAGGAGAAAGAGGGAGACAGAGACTCTCAAGCAGATTCCATACCCAGTGCAGAGCCTGATGCAGGGCTCAATCCCACAGATCGTGAGATCATGACCTGGCCAAAATCAAGAGTCAGACACTTAACCAACAGAGCCACCCAGGCAGCTCAAAAAATGGATAATTCTTAAATCAACAGTGTCATAAAAATATTTACTACTCTCATTCCCCACTTTTTCTTCTGTCCCAACACAGCTCATATACGGTGTCTATTCTGCTCCTTGAATTCTAAGATGTGTGAATTATTTGGTCCCATCTCTATATCTAAAGTAGATGGCCACTGCCTTCTAGGATAGCGCCCCCTTTTAGTTTTCTGCGGTAGGATTCATTGGAAAACCTCTCATTACTGTGTATATTGTTGACTACCTTCCCCCAATTTATTGTAAACTTAAATTGGGCAGGGTCTGCCTTGTCCCGCACTATATCCTCAGCACTCAGTCCCTCCAGAGCAGAGTTATAAAAGCATAAACCTAACCACTTGTCCTAGCAGTTCAGCACATCATAGCCTGTACCCTCCATTTCCGGTCCATTTCAGAAAGAAGCCCATTTTCTAACCACAATGCATTGTTTTTGCAATTTTGCATCACAACCAGGAAGAGTAAAATATGATGGCTTGCTCAAATTAAATGAAAAACCCACTCAAATTGAATGTGCCATTCAGAGTGAACTAGGACTAGGAATTTTGCATTAAAGGGTATGCCATCAAAACTCATGAGGACATACCTAATATAATTCTGTAAATCAGGGGCAATGTTTACAAATTCCTATCATCTTTTTTCAGGGGATTTACACTAACATCCTAAGCCTTCTTGAAAATATTAAGCCAACACCTAGAGTGATTAATTAAACCAGCTCTATATTATATTCTGTATTGAATATTTTCCTCTGTTCCCTTTTGGGAAATGTATGTCTCTCTTATATTTTCATTATTCCTTCTCTGAACAATTTATCTATGCTATTCTTGGTTTCCACATGACTAACAGCATTAAATAAGTTAGAAAATGGTATTTAAATAAAACAGGCTCTCATACAGCCAGATTTAAGGACCAAAGAAATGTATGAGGCATCCTGAGGAAATTCAAAACCTTTCTTTAAACTACCAAAACCCAACTTTTGAGATCTTTCTCTAGACTATACTTTTTTTTTAACTTTAATATTGATGATTTGCCTAAATGCTATAAACACATAGATTCCTAGGTCTTTCCTCCAAAGATTCTGATATATTTGAGGTAAAGTGGGTAAATATTAAAAGACACTTGAGATTAGGAGTCTGCTATAGGTATACCTATAGGTATACTTTAAGAGACATTGCTCTATAAATTTATTTTGGGGAGACAAAATAACTAAACATCTACTGTTCCTTTGTATACACTGCTCTGTTGCAAATATAAAGTCATCTCCGGGGAACCTGGGTGATTCAGTCAGGTAAGTGCATCCAATTCTTGATTGCAGCTCAGGTCATGATTTCATGGCTTCATGTGTTTGAGCCCCACATTGGGCTCTGCACTGATGGCATGGAGCCTGCTTGGGATTCTCTCTCTCTCTTCCTCTCTCTCTGCCCTTACTCAACTTGCACTGTCTCTGTCTCTCTCAAAGTGAATAAATAATCTTTAAAAAATAAAAATAAAAAATAATCTAGAAAATCTCAATCCTCCCATAGTCTCTAAACTCCCCCACTTTATTAGAATGAATATAACTATACATGTAAAAAATCATCTCTGCTTTGAAAGGCATATAGCTTTAGACAAACTAAGGTGAATAAATGGGGGAAAAAAAACAATATAGTAAGGACTTAAGTTCCTTTCTAATTCGGAATTTTTGTCACATTAAAATTCTTACCTTAAATAATTTACCTTTCCCTCTTACTTTAAACCAAATGAACCATTTGATGTTAGACTTCTATATTACTTTATAGAAGTGAAGCACATTGGATAAATAAATTCCAGGAAACAAAGCTTAAATTGGAAACATGAATGTAAAATATACCTGTTTGTGACAGTTCGGATAATGTTCAAAATTAAGATCTAGTTGGCAGAAACCTGAATACTTAAATATACACACATGCAGGAATTGGGAATTTAGTAACATTTTTTTTTTTAAATCCCGAGGTGAGAAAAACTGAACTCCCCAGTTGAGGCCAATGAAAGATGCCTATAATACCCTTGGCTTGGATCGGAAAAAGGTAGAACCAGAGGAGCAAAAGCCCCAATTCTTTGGCTTCTAACCTGCTTTAGTGTGGTTATAAGGGAAGAGGGACATTTCCAAAGCCAGAGTTTTGAGATTAGTGAGGTACCTCCTCTACATCAGTAACTCCAGAGTGAGATACTAGATTTATGTAATGAAGGAAACATCAATTCTTGTCCCAAAGATTCCCACTAAAAACACATGGTCACTTGAAACAAAGCCAAAGTACTCTATTTTTTTGAGTAGAATTTCCAAGGATCAAAGCCTCAGGTTTATATAGTATACCCAGTGATAGTCACCAAGTTTGTAATTTCTTTGATATGGTAATTCATAAAGCAAGGCATTTCATGTCCTAGTTTTCAATCATTCCTAGAGCTCAGAGCCAAATCTATTAAAATTCCAGCTTATGGAAAATTGTAAATAATTTACAAAATGTAGAAATCTAGTATTCTTAAGAAAGGAAGACATCCCTCCATCTCTCCCTGGTCTCTTGGGTATCTAGACCTATTATGATTTTCCTATAAGATCTGCTTTCTTCCCAATGTGGATGTATTTATTATGGATTTACAGGCAAGGTTTGCAAACTTGAGAAACACAGGGTTTCCTGTAATTCTATTTCTCCCATGAGACCCCATGGTCCTTATTCTGAAAAAAGTATTATAACATAATTGTTTATCATTGGCTCATCACAAATACCACTAGTAGAATGCATGCTCTTAACAATCATTCTAGGCACTTAAACCATGCCATATTCAAAGCATACCAGCTTTTTAAAGGGGCCCTAACATGTGTTTATGATGATCAATTAAAATGAATCATAAGCCTTCAAACACAGAATCTGCTTTGTGGTTATGAGTTTTACTCTTCTGCTGTTGGCAACATGTCTTAAGTGCACAACTTAGGTACAAATGATACCAGCGAACAAAGATCTTGAACTGGAGTTTTCTGGATGGTTTGTATCAAATGGAATTAAGTATCATCATCACAGAAATAAAAGATTTTATTTTCCCCCTGCAGAAAGAATTTAACAATGACTGTAAGCTGAAGGAGAGGATAGAGGAAAATGGATACAATACGTATGCATCCTTTAACTGGCAGCACAATGGGAGGCAAATGTATGTGGCACTGAATGGAAAAGGAGCTCCCAGGAGAGGACAGAAAACAAGAAGGAAAAACACCTCAGCTCATTTTCTTCCAATGGTGGTCCACTCATAGAGGAAGGAATGTTTGTGGATATAGCAGAACCGAAGCCTCTTTCACCAGGACTAGTTGGTATTCTTCATGAAGACAGTAGCTCAAAAGGCAAAGACATACTGCAGATGTCTGCTTGCTTGCAAGAAAGGAAGTCTTTGAAGGTTTTGTACTCACTGCTGACATAATGATGTTCTTTTAATTAGTTCTGTGTCATGCCTTATAATCGAGATAATAGGCAGATTAAATGGGATGGAAGTTATTCCTAAATGAACAACACTGTGGCTGGGTTTTGGTTACGTTTTTGTTTATGTTCTTGTTTTTGAACCTCTGAGATAGAACTTAAAGGACATGGAACAATCTGTTGAATGATCTTCGGGGAAAGTTATTTATGGAATACGAACTCATATCAAAGACTTTCATTGCTCATTCAAGCCTAGTGATTCAATGAGCAGTAAGACACGCAAGCATTTACTGGAAAGCACTTGGGTCATATCATATGCACAACCAAAGGAGCTTTGGGCGTGGCATCGTGGAAGAATTGGATAATATTAAAAAAATGTAAACATGTTAGCGTAAAATTGTTCTAACAAAACAAATAGTATGGTATGCTTGTGCATTCTGCCTTCATCCCTTTCTATTTCTTTCTAAGTTATTTATTTAATAGGATGTTAAATATCTTTTGGGGTTTTAAAGAGTATCCACAGCAGCTGCCCTCTGGTTTACCTTTTCTTTTTCTTCAGCACACCCCATGCATGTTCATGACAAAAGTGTTTTTAAAACTTGGCAAACACTTCAAGACTAGGAGAGGAGATAGGGAAGCAGGGTGAGAGCCCCGTGTAATAGCAGTTAATTTAATATCACTTCTGCAGTAAGAAGAATCAACAGCAAATATGACAGTGCTGGGGCATGGCTTGATGAGACATATCTGCCATCATTTAAAAATAGCTATCACTCCTAAGGCTTCCTTTCATAAGAAATAGAGCAGAAGGCCAAATTCTTTTCTCTCAGTATATCAATGGGTCTCCAAAATTAAGAAGGAAAATTGTTAAATAAATTTTAGTAGCCTAGCCTCATTATTCACTAATGATTTTTTTGCCATGTCTCACAGTAGTGATGAAGAGGCTGTCTGCATATATGAGAACCTTTTTATAAGTCCCACGTAGTACATCTCCCCCAAAGGAATTATCAAGGAATTTGAAGTGCAACCCTTCCAGGGGCTTAAACTGAGCAAATATATCATGGTATATGTCTAATCATATACAGAAACCTGTTCCAGCTGTATGACCTAGTCGTTACAAAACCAAATAAAACTTATTTTCTGTAAATTTAAAGAGCTTTGAAAGATTCCACAATGTAACTGTATCAAAATTCATTTTGTTAGAGCAGGCATAGAAAACAACGCATAGGAATATACCAGTCATCGTCACATTGTATTCCACTAAATAAACACATAAGCCTTATTTGCAGTGTCTGTAGTGATTTTTAAAAAAGTATAGAAAAATACTATTTGTTTTAAATACTTTAAGTCATAACTATGAGATTATATTGATGCTGCGATTTTATCTTCATATTTCTTGTTTTGAAAAGGTCTGTTTATTTTTATTGTTCAGACACAGTATTTTGGTACAAGGGAAAGGCTCACTAAATGTGTCTTTATACTAAAGTTTAACCTCTAGAAAGGCTGGTGTTTTGTGATCCTCTCTTCTAACTTCATTGTGTCGTTATTTAACCAGCACTTCCAGTTAATCTGTTACTTAAGAATTAGTTTTACTAAGACATTTTCCCATAAAGTAATACCATAAAAGATTTCCTTCTTTTTTTTTTTCATTCCTTAAAGTTGGAATTTCAAAAGATATGCATTTGAGGCAGAGTGTTTGGCTTATAGCTACAGCTGTATTTCATGGCATTTGGCTTCCAACTTGCTTCTTGACAAATCAGATTCTAAAAATGTTTAATTTTTGTGGTTGGAATCTGTATGTTAAAATGTAATTGGTAACGGAGTCTGAGAGTTATAATGTAAGGTATTGCTATCAGAATTAGATTATCTTTGTTCTTTTATTTTAAAATAATAATTGCACCTGACACATGAACACGGACCACCCAAAACCAAAATTAAATGTTTGATGAGGCAAATACAGTATTAGATGACTATACTAACAGCAAACAGGGCACAAACTGGATTCATATTTCACATAGCCATTTAGATTACTGAGGAGACTATGTGTAAACAGGCATCATTATTGTACTGGAAACACTAAAACAGCTTCTAGCAAAATGTATCAAAGCTTGCAGAAGCCAAAAATAGAAAACATCTCCCTCACCTCAGCCTCCCTACACACACACACACACACACACACACACACACACACACACACACACAGGGAGATTAAAAACAGAAACCGTGTGGTAAGGAGTAAGGAGATTCTCCTGCATTTAAAAATGGCATCTTTGCTTGATAACTGAGATAGAATTCTGGTCCCCTTTGCAGCTGGATTCTGCTTCTGCAGAAAAAGCAGTTCCAGCCCAGAATACTGTATGTTAAAAAAAATTATCATGATTTTGGAAGCTCAGCCTCTGCGGGAAGTGTGGCCCCTGGCCACAATGTCAAGGTGTGTCAGCCACAAATGTATGTCCCCATCTGAGTGTTGGTTTGGAGAAGACTCCTCATAAAGATACAGAATCCCTCCCTCCTCCTACCTCCCAAAAGGCTGAACAGTGTATAGTATGTTACATTTAAATAAATCAATAAAAATGCTGGGAAAAGAAAACAAAAATATTGTCCTTGTTTGTTTTATTAGCCTATACCTAACTATACCTGGGAATAAAGAGAAGCTCTAGTGTTCTATGCATGGCAGGATGTGGTTAAATGCCCCACAGTCCCAAACAACAACAAAAGAAAACATCACTCAAACATGTTAAGTTTTCTTTAATGTTTTACATGTGTGAGTCAGCTATCCTTACTCTAATAACAACCAAATGCTTTGGATTTTTCCTAAGTATTCAGGTCCACCTAGTTTACACAGTGGATAAAGAAGGATGGATTGGAAACAAGGATGGCTTGTGAAACAATGAAAGACTTTTGGAGGAAAGCCAGGAGGCTGCAAAATCTGATTTCAAGGGGGAGAGAGTAGGCCAATGAATCTGATTTGAGAAGTAGAGAGAGAAAAGTATATAATTATGTAAGTTGTGTCCACGGCCAAAGAAAGGTTATGAACACTAAATTGATCAGCATTAATACTGCACAGTTCCAATAATTTGGATGTTGTTAATTAAGGGTTTATGATTATTCAGCAAAAATAAAATTTACCCTTTCCTTATCAGTGAAGGCAGTAGCTTGCCCAAACTTTGGTTTAAAAAGATAACTAAAGGAAACCATGAAATACTTACAATACCTCTTGCATTAGAAGTAACCCATTTACAGGCAAACAAATACCACACTGAATAAGAATTCTTATCTGTTTCAGGACAGGACTTTTGCAACTTAAACAAAGCAGTAAGGAAAAAAGAGGAGTATTCTGGACGGATACTGGAAAGAAAAAGACAAGTCTGAGTTCTACTGGAACTGGGGCATGAGGCAACTAAGCTCCGCCCCCTCACAGTCACTCATTTCCTCTTACCTCTGATTGGCTTTATTTGTTCCGCTACTTACTGCTTTCCACCAATTTCCATCTTTTTAACTCTAAAACCCCAAATCTCTTTTTCTCAGGATCTCCCAGAGCAAACATCGTAGGTGTGACTGGTACTGGCTAGGTTTGGATAGTGTCCCAACCTCTAGAGCAAACAGTCTGGCAAGGCATATGGTTATGGGCATTGGCTGAGTGTCAAGCACATGACCACAGAGCTGCAAGGTGCAGATTTTGGCAGCCCACACAACTGGAAGTAATGAAGAACAGTGTACCAAGCAAAGGGCAGAGTGCTGGACAGATGCAAAACTCCAAAACAGTTCTTAGTTACATTAGACAACTGACCTAATCACCTATCTTTTTTTAAAAACATAGATCTTTTCATCTTCTATTTTTCACTAATTCTAATTAGCCTTCACCTAATTCGTTCATATCAGAGACATCTAAAGATGTTTTTCTTTTATGCATCTTTTATAATGGAAAGATTGCATTTGTTTTGTTTTGTTCTGAAGCCAAGAGAAGAACCCTGAATGTAGACAGGGTCATTGTCATTCTGCAAACTTTATGGAATAAAAACAGAGATGAATGAAAGTTTTCACTAATTCAAAAGGTAATTCTCCTACTCAATATCAACCTCTATCATAACAACAAGAAAAGTATTTCTTTAACTCAAGAGCATGTACTAGTATTTTCAAGTATATCAACATGTAGAAAAAATCTGCAACTCAAATACCATTCATTTTTTAAAATACAGAATAAAAAGGAAAGAAAAGTAAAAAACCTGTTTTATGTCTTTTACTATGTCTTTTTTACATTCACTATGAGTCAAAAGAAAACCTTGTAACATTCATTTCTCTCTTTTGCGGATTAGAATAAAATACAAAATGCCCTTGAAAAGGACTAATCTACTGAAAAACACCTTTACAAACACTATGTGTTCATTAACACGGAATAATCATGATCAAGCTAATGAGATCAAAGGAACTGGTCGCATTCCTAAGTGGCTAATAATGAATATTTCCATGTGGCTGCTCTGTGATAGCAGCTAAGGGCAACAATTCCATACTTAAAGAGAGAAGCCATATGTCAACCATATATGCATGTGGCACATATTATCTTGCACATTTTTATTATCCCCCACAAAAGAGCCTATGTTCATTTTTTAATACAGGCAATTGCATCCTCTAGAGATGAGCACAGCAAATGAAGAATCAAAACATCCCATGTTCCTCATTACAACTGTAAATTGAACATATGCCTTTGAACAACTTAGGCAGTGACCCCAGCTATAGAATAACCAACTACAATGAGGCCTTAACCTTCCAAAAGTTTGTTTTCAATTACCTTATACACATCTTAAATGACTAAATAATCTTATAATTTTCTAAATTAGTTATCATTTCTGTGCTCAATTTAAGCTGCTGACAATGCAAATATTCCCAGGTCTTTCAAGAAGCAGTAAATTAAAATCAGTGTTTCATAGGTATTAAAAAAAAAAACAAAACTGTTCTTTGTGGTTACAGGAGACATTCAGGTGAGAGGTCACTTATCAATTGAACATTAAAAATGTTTTCACATCCGCTAACACCAGATTTTCAATATGCATTTTTTCAGTGACATGATCAATACGTTCAGACATTAACAGTATTTCAGTCAATATCTGTAAAATTAATACAGAAAAAGATCTGATTTTAGGGAGCTTTGCAACTAATAGAACACTGAAAAACAGTATTGCAAATAAGCAGAAATATAAATAGTACTTTATTTGCTTTTCTAATAAATTGATATTAAACATAAAGTGCGTTGTATAACAGAAGCTTACCCTCATGCAGGAAACAAATGAAATTTAATAATATTTTTTAAGTCATATTAAAAAATATTCCTTCTCATCCTAACCCAGGAAAGTCTGCATTCCATCCTCTAAAATCTCCTAAGAAGTAGTCAAACCCCCACATTTCAACTGCAACATTTTCTCTTTTTCCTCATTTTTAACTCCAGGTGGTATCAAATAGCTATGTGAAATCTACTTCCTTTTTAAATTTTTTTTTAATGTTTTATTTATTTCTAGGAGAGAGAGAGATAGCGTGAGCAGGGGAGGGTCAGAGAGAGAGGGAGTCACAGACTGAAACAGGCTCCAGGCTCTGATCTGGCAGTCAGCACAGAGCCCGATGCGGGGCTCAAACCCACCACAAACCACGAGATCATGACCCGAGCGAAAGTCGGACGCTTAACCGACTAAACCACCTGGGTGCCCCACTACTTCCTTTTTAGACTCATAAGAAAAGACAGACTTTATTTAGATTCATACCTACCTTCAGCTGCTTCAAGTGAGTAAAGACTCTATAGTAATGCTAGTAGAGGTGGTTGGAGGCCTCTAATATTAATTGTTACATTCTCCTTTCTGGTCATTATTATTTCTATTTCTCTCTATGGTTATAAATATTCCCTAGTGATAAAAATCAGTGGTTCCTAATCATTTAAATTATTCATCTCTACTTTTAAGAAGAAACGAAAAACAATTTAAACATAGGACCTACTAGGAGTTGTAGTCCTAACCGCCAGTATTTTAGGATGTAGTCCTACTAAATAAATGGGTGATGGGTACTAAGGAGGGCACTTGTGTTGAGCACTGGGTGTTATATGTAAGTCATGAATCACTAAACTAAAGTGGACCCCTAACCTTAGCATGAGTTGTGTCCTGATAAAAACAGAAAACTTGGACACAAACCTGCACTCCAGGGCGAACACCATATGAACACAAAGACAGAGACTGGGATGATGAGTCTACTAGCCAGGCAATACCAACAACCACCAGGAGACCACCAAAAGCTCTTCACTCTCACAGACCTTAGAAGGAACCAACTCTCCTAATACCTTGATTTCAGAATTCTAGCATTCAGCCAAGTGAGACAATGAAACTACAAAGTTTGTAGTACTTCATTAGAGTAAATCTAGGAAACTAATACAGAGTCCATAACTTAAGACCCACAGAAATCACCATTAGGAGGTTGTCTGACACACTGGGATCATAATGCTTTCATGTCAGTACACAGAATTGTTTGACACCAACCTTTATATCAAACAACCCTAACATACTCCTAAGCCATGTCCCTGCAAAGTCCAATGTACAGTTTTGCTCAAAAAATCTATACTCATGCCATTGACTTTTGGAGTGTCCCCACAATTATGTCATACTTTTCCCCACAAATTTTATGGTTTGCTCGATAACCCCAAATACGGTAGATTCAAAAAACTACACTTGACCAATGTCTCAATATGCTAGTTAGATGAATTTGTTGTAGCCAGAAAATTTAGTTAGAAACAGACATACTTTGGGGAGCTCTAATTTTTTTTTCATCTTGACCTTTCTTGTTTACTAGAGGAATAACAAAAAATAATCAAATTAGTACCTACAAATATAAATCTATAGATGGTAACCTCCATTAATTCCTGATAATTTATGACAATTTTATGAATTAACATCTCATTTATTTTATGCAAAATATTTACATTTAGACTATATAGGAGAGATGACTATAACAGTGGAATTGGCTAACATATTAAAATTCATACATCTAATGAATATTGCTCACTTCAGAGAATATTAGGAGACCCTGGTTACAATAGTCTTCATCCTAGAAATCAAATGTTCTCAGCTCCTGTCTCCTTTCAAATCACTGATTTGACGCCGGAGACTTTCTGTTCCATCTCATCCATAGTAGTTTATACTAGAGATAGTGCTCACACTCATTTAGAGTCCTAGCTTCCATCTTTTTAGTCTTAACTTCCCCAGTAGAATTACACAATTAGCTTTTCAGTCCAAATACATTACTGAACTGGTTCCTATGATCCTACAGTTATGTAACCATGAGATGGGTGGCTAATAAGGGCCCTCTTCAAAAACTTTAGTTAATCTATCCAGAACCCAAAATGTATAAAACAATGAAATGCTTGTGTTATGTACCCAAAAACTACAAGGATCTTCTGTAAATATAGTCACATTTGCCAAACCATTTCTCCTAATTTGTTTATTCCTCCTCCTTTGATCATTTACCATCTGAACTTCCATCTTCTTTTGTACCACTAGTAATCAAATAAGGAAGAAGCTAGCAGGCCTTCAACAAAACAGACATCTGCTAGGGAAATAAAATAACTCCAGGATTTTCCAATGCTGAGTCAGTGCTGCATTTAACCACAAGAGAACTCAAGATTCAAATTATCACAGGTTGGTTCTGGGACACAACATAATTCCATCACCGGAAAACCTGTCCGAGATTTGTCTCCTATATCAAATGCAGTAAATTAGCTGAAAAGTTGAGCTCCATTATTCAGCATTTTTCCCTAATTTTATAAATGATAAGACTGAGGTTCATTTTCCTTATCAGAGCTCCATGCTAGGTAATGAATGCAGGTCTCCTGATGCCCAAACCACTCTTCCTTCCATGCTAGGTAATGAATGCAGGTCTCCTGATGCCCAAACCACTCTTCCTTCCATTACATGGGCACTTTACCGATACATACCATACCATTTACAACCCAATGTTTTGTTTTGTTTTGTTTCAATGTACTTCTAAGGATAATGAAAGTGTTTCCTTTATTGACACATCTCCCTTTGTGGATGCTTTCTTGAGAGGAATTGTATACACTTTTTAATGTTTATTTTTGAGAGAGAGAGAGAGAGAGAGAGAAGAGAGAGAAAGTGTACCTGAGTGGTAAAGGGGCAGAAGGCAGAGAGAGAGGGAGACACAGAATCCAAAGCAGTCTCCAGGTTCTGAGCTGTCAGCACAGAGCCCATGTAG
Source organism: Proteles cristata cristata (assembly GCA_017311185.1). Taxonomy (NCBI): domain Eukaryota; kingdom Metazoa; phylum Chordata; class Mammalia; order Carnivora; family Hyaenidae; genus Proteles; species Proteles cristata. The sequence continues at coordinate 251,321 of JAESUZ010000476.1, read as the reverse complement.
GGCTTGAATTCACAGATTGCAAGGTCATGACCTGAGCCAAAATCAGATGCTTTACCGACTAAACCACCCAGGCTCCCCCAGAGAGATACAATTTCTAATCTTAGTTCTGCCACTCTGCAGCAGGGTAAACTTTAAAAAGTTACCCCATTTAAGATAAAAATGAATGAACAAAAAATCCTGAATAATAATTCCTAATATTGGGAAATAATCACATTTGTTAACTGCTTTGTGTAATGACTGGCAAGCAATAAGTGCTCAACACAAGATGATTTTCTGCTCTCTCATTGGTCAATTGTGAATATTTATAAAACATATCCTAATGTGCTAAAATAATGACTGGATCAAAGTCTCCACATTTACTCAAGAGATTCCTTCAATACACAGATTCCAGGTTTAACCTGTTTCCTTCTTTCTTCTCCAGAAAATCTTTTTCTGACCATTGAGTGGATCATCACTGTATATTAAAATCGGCTTCTGCAGCATTGTTGATTACTGGGCTCTGGGCCAGCTTTGAGGAGGTACTGTGGTTTTGAAGCACAATTTTCTCACCTGAAAAAACGGACTTTCTGAGGCACTGGAATGAAGGAGGCACAGGTAGTATGAAAAGAACATAAGCATGGACATAGCTTTCTTCAGATACAGAGGTGACATTGTGGAAATCTGGTTTGAGAACCAAGAGGGATCAATGTTTTAAAATATTCACTTGGAAGGAAGAATAAACATTATGAGCACAAGGGTTTCTAGAGAAATTATAGAGGCTTTACAGTTTAGCAATGTTTTACAGTATTCCAGCATCCCCCCCCCCCACTAACACAAAGCCTCATTATCATAGAAAGTGAAAATGATAACTATTCAGCCCACAGTAAATAGGGGCTACAAAAAAAACGCACAAAGATATTTTTCATATTCTCCACTGTGTGGCCATCTACTTTCCGTTACATTTTTAATCCTTTTGCAAATAAATTGGGAAGTGAGGGAAAATATGCCCATCTACCACCTTTGTTTGCCAGCTTTTAGAACCCTGAACACTAATGGGGGAGTACACTGCCCCAATCACTTTTGCAGGACCTAGGCAGTCATTCCCTAGCTGCTAAAGGCAAGTTGCATGCTCTTCCTACCTCCTGCTGTGGCAGTCGCACCAAAGCTCATTGTCAGGTATAAAAGCCTTGTCCTCTTGCTCAGTTGGGAATAAAGCTCATCCCTTATTGATGGGTCATCCCCGTGGGTCAGTTGAGATTCTGTTGGAACTTCATCTCAGATCAACATTTTTCCCTCTCCCCAGAGCTGTTTATTCACCTCTCACAGGTGTTCATTCCAAGAGCACTCCCCGCTAAACTTCCTACATGCAAATCTCCAACGCAGAGTCTGTTTCTTTTGGAACTAGATCTAAGACAGCCATAAGTGTAGTCTGTTTGTTTTTAAGGTAGGGACTATTTGATAAAACTGTAGCAAAATGACTGCCCCTTCTTCTGAATGATGGGTGCCTCGGTTTTAAGTTAAATAACATGTGAGTTTAATAAGTCCACCAGACTTAAGTCCAAAACACTTCTAGGAATAAATTGATGTGGGAAGCAACAATTTTTAGGACTAGCATGGAGAGAGACAATAGCATAAGACATTGAGAATGGGTTTACCAATCCAGTTGCAGGATATGAACTAGAGGCTAATGGGCAATAAGCTAAGTGCAAAATCATGCAAAGGAAGAATGGCAATTGTCTAAAACTCTTTCCTCTTTATTTTTTGGAAGAACCAGCAGAGAGAACCTATGATAGATGCAGTTCTATTGTGGAAAATCTAAAGATTAAAAAAGTATACTTGGGCATTTTAATCTTTTTTAATGTTTATTGAGAGAGAGAGAGAGAGAGAGAGAGAGAGAGAGAGAGAGAGATAAGGTGAGTAGGGCGGCAGGAAGAGCAGAGAGAGAGGGAAACAGAATCTGAAGCAGGCCCCAGGCTCAGAGCTGTCAGCACACAGGGATCAAACCCATGAACTGTGAGATCGCGACCTGAGCCAAAGTCAGATGTTCAACTGACTGAGCCACCCGGGTGCCTCAAAAGTATACTCAGACTTTTTTTGTTTGTTTGTTTGTTTTTATTATTTATTTCTGAGAGATAGAGAGAGAGAGAGCATGAGCAAGGGAGGGTCAGAGAGAGAAGGAGACACAGAGTCCGAAACAGGCTCCAGGCTCTGAGCTGGCAGTCAGCACACAGCCTGATGTGGGCCTCAAACCCGTGAACCATGAGATCATGACCTGAGCCGAAGTCGGATGCTTAACCGACTGAGCCACCCAGGAGCCCCACTCAGACATTTTTAAAAGGAATATTCCTAAATGGTTCTTTACAGGAAAAGATAAGTCAGTATAAAATGAGACATGTGTAGGCATATGAACTTCCCTGTAAGAGAGTTCATTTCAGTTTACCAGGAGTCCAGAAAGCTAAGTATACTCTTTTCAAAACTATGAAAAGTTCCAGAGCAGCCCCTCCAAACAGTTTCTGGAACCTGTCTAAGTATTTGTATTTTGTTAAAGAAAATCACTGATAACAATTTGCTATTATTTTTTTCCCCAATGTGCTATGTTGAAATTCCATTACGGAGAGCCTCAGACATCATTATCCAGGACAATTCCCTATTATTATGTTGGAAATGGAACTTAATTTTAGGTTTTCAATTCCAAGTCTTAAGCGGGAACTAAATGTCACAGAACAGAATGTCACGCAATGAGATCGGATACTAAAATATGTGACAGTAACCAGATGTTTCCCTAACAATTACCACATAGCAAAGGCCAGTCAAAGAAATGAGGTACAGTGTTTCTCACAAGTCAGAGGGCCTCCACATTGTTATGTGGTATGCTGGTATTTGCCAGTTTATATTCTAGTGAGCACATCCTAGATGCTTCTGAAGAAATACAGAATACAAAATATGATTATTTCTATGAAAGACTTCTTAGAGAAATTACTCAAAGAATTCTCACACAGAGCAACTTAGAGTATCAACATTAACATCCAGGTTCTCATTAATATATGAAATAGACAGAAATAGGTCCTTAATCATTTGACTAAAATCCTTATCCCCATCATCCCTGCCCTACCACCCTCCCGTTAACTACTTCACCATTTGTGAGGCATGAGAAGAGGCAAAAAGAAATAGGATTTAGGAGACAGATGTTCAGCTCAGAGATGAAGAAGCAAAAATAGGGCTGAGCGAAGAACAAGAACACACTGTCCTCCACCTTGGATGTTATTTATGACCAGATCCCTCAATCTCAGTCCTTGGACTGATTCCTCAACATTAACCCAAAATTGCAAGTGTCAGGAAGCAAGTGACTTGTTTTTAGGATTCATATTCCTTTAGCCTCTTGATATACAGTTTTAACACTGTGGTAAAATGGTGGCCAGTAGTGAAAACAAAGATTAAAAGCAGAAACCTTCTCAAGCCCAATAGAGATAGATATCCAAACTTCCATGAGACAAGGATAAATATTAGTTTAATAGATTTATTAGTTTAACGAATTAAAAAATTTCAATAACCCAAGTAAGAAATAGGATATAGGGAATGCACAGCCTTCTGATGTAAAAACAAATTTAGGTTAAAACAAATCTTAGAGATAGTCTTGTCAATTTGATCCAAGAAAACATAAAATATATTTAATTTACCTTACATGTGCAGTGTTTCTTTTCTGGAGGTTCTAAAGTATTATATGATCTAGTATATTTGTATCAACATGTATAAGTTTAATATAGGATAGAACAACAATTTTGGAAGTGTTTAAGTTCTAAAATGTATCCTTGAATCTTTTCAAAATCTTCACTCCTCATTATATCTAAGATTTCCCTGGGCACCTAAAATACAATATACAATATACTGGGTTTTTTAAAATCTATTCTGAGTTTGTTAATAAATCTTAAAATATAAAGATATATAATGTTCCTTGTTTTCCACTTTTACAAAAATAATGAGGTCTTTATGCTCGTTAGTGCTATCTTCAGCAGCCTTGGTTATGCAAAACACAAGAAAACAGGCAGCTCCATCAATTTGGAGAGAAAAAGGCCAACATCTTTCTATGATTTAGTGCAAGTCTTAACTTAGTATATGTGTTTTAATTGCTGCATGGCATTCCATTTTATGAAAATAACATGATTCATTTATTCATCTATCCTCAAATGGATGCATGTATAGTTTGTTTCTAAATCATTATGGCCACTGATGCAGTAAAACATCTCATACAAGTCCTTTGGTGTACAAGGTCAAAAGGCCTCTTAAGTGTGTAGTGTAGAGATGGACTCTAGGGTTTTATCACCTTTGAACTTTCCCACATATTGTCAAGTTGCTCTCCAAAAGAAAAAGAATTTAATTTTAAAATGGTGTGTTTTCATGTCATTTTAAAGAAATTATTTCCCATCTTAATGTTTTAAAGTTTTGTTTCAAAATTTTTTCTAAAAGTTCTGAAGATTTCTTTCACATTTTGATTTTTACTTCATGTGAAATTTATTTTTGTTATAGTGTAGGATATGGATACAATTTTATTCTTTTCAAATTGGAATCCCTATTTACTTTTAGGTGCAACCTTATCATAGATATTAGGATAACCATATTTTTTTCATCCAAAGCAAAATGCTTTTGAAATTAAAGTGGGAATTATTAATAATTATGCTCAGACAAACATAAACAAAACTTGTCCCGGGCACACTGGGACATACAGTCATTATACTCATAAATCAAATTCAAATATGTGTGTGGTTCTATTTTTTGACTATTTGTCTTCTCTGTTAAAGCTCAGATTCCTGCAGCTGCAACCCACAATTTTAGTGATAAGTTTATAATGCCAGATAATAATTAGGATGGTAAACTTTGGGGGGGTCCCTGGATGGCTCAGTCAGCTAAGCAGCCAACTTCAGGTCAGGTCATGATCTCAAAGTTCATGGGTTTGAGCCCCATATCGGGCTCTACTGACAGCTCAGAGCCTGAAGCCTGCTTTGGATTCTGTGTCTCCATCTCTCTCTGCCCCTACCCTGCTCACACACTCTCTCTCTCTCTCTCTCTCTCTCTCTCTCTCTCTCTGTCTCTCAAAAATGAATAAACGTTAAAAATTAAAAAATATATATATAATGCCAGATAGCTTCAGGCCAGTTTTACCAAAATTTTAAGAAAGATATGATCTTGCAGTAGAAAACTTTTTCATATAAAGTGCAGATTGGGAAATGATATTTGTAGCTCATAACGCTAAGAAAGATTAATATGAAGAATATATCAAGAACTGCAAACTTCTACGAAAAAAAAAGAAACCACTTCACATCCATCAAATTAGGAAAAACTAGAAATTCTGACAACACTAAGTGTTGGAGAAGATTTGATAAAATGGAAAATCGTAGGTATTGCAGGGGTCTTGTCAAACAGAGAGGAAAAAAGAACAATCTACCCAGCATCTTCATCAAAAATGTTCCAAAATGTTTCGTGGCCCTTTTGATTTTACATGAGTTTTCAAATCAACTCATCTTGCTCCCTTGCAAATTGTTTTGCTTCATGTGAGTAGCTGTTATGCTCTCAACTGGCCACATCACAGCTTGCTTGCCTAGGAGAGTGCCAGTGAATTTAAATTATTGATAATATTGCTTTTTTGCACCACGGGATACATGAGCTTTAGCACTCTAGGCGGTAAACATGCCATAGACTACGTGGTGCCAAGACAGCCTTGGTAGAAAGATGCCAGAGGAACTGTGATGTGAGTCAGGGAGTTCAGTTGCCTCAGGTTGTCCTTTAGTATCATGATGGTCATGATTTTTTAAACTCTTATTCTTTGAGGTACTTCTAGATTTCACATACAGTTATAAAAAATAATAGAGCAAGATCCTGAATCCTTTACCTAATTTACCAATGGTAACATCTTGCAACACTAACACAATAGCAGAACTAATATACTGGGAGGAAGAGTCAACATACAGAACATTTTTTAAAGTTTATTTCTTTACTTTGAGAGAGAGCTCAAGCTTGAGCCACCAAGGAGTAGAAAGAGGGGGAGACAAAGAATTCCAAGCAAGCTCCTCATTGTCAGTGCAGAGCCCGATGTGGGGCTTGAACTCATGTGCTGCGAGATCATGACCTGAGCTGAAATCAAGAGTCAGATGCTTATCCAGCACTGCTACCCAGGCGCCCAACATAGAACATTGTCATTACCATGAGCACCCCTTATCTTGCCCTTTAATAGCCACACCCACTTACCTCTCACCCCCTTGCTCTTAACATCTGGCAACCATTACTCTGTTTTCTATTTCTACAGTTTTGTCATTCAAGAATGTTATATGATGAAATCATAAAGCATGCAAACTTTTGGAAGTAAAAGCAAGAGAAGGAGATGAAAAGGAAAAGAGAAAAGGGAAGCATAATTTTGGGATTCTGACTGAATTGTTAAAAATGCATAGCCTAATTAGGGGAAAGTTTTTTCCCCTCAGTTATCTCCTTCCCTTGTTTCAACAGGCTTTCCACCTCTTCTTGTGTATTTAGGTTTCCTCCTTTTTAATTGCATCCCTGCCAATGTTCTGACAAACTTGGCAAAGAGAAGAGTCTAAACTCATGTAGCAGAACCCTTCCAGCTGCACTCCTATTTCATAGTAGAACAGCAACTCTGTCAATGAAGGAGCTGGTTCCTGTGCTCTAGACTGTTACAGAGGATTTCTTTCTTGCCAACACTCTGAACATGCTTTTGGCTATTTTCTTCCATGTTCACTCCACTCCAACACACTGTTCTCACTGCTTCAGGAGGATGGCCCTCAGGAGCTTTGTGCTTGCTGGTCCTCCTTTGTAGGACTCTTCCCCCAGGGAACCTATGTGGCTTACTCTTTTTAATCAAGCCTCTGCCTAAAGATCACTTTTCAGAAAGGTCTTTTCTAACTTTTCTACATACTTTTGTACATGGATTCATTTTTATGCATGGCACTTAATACAATCTAATGTACCATGTATTTATTGGTGTATTCTCCAGTGGCATTTAAGGTCCAAAAGAACAGATTCTTTTTGTTCACTATTATATCCCCAGAAGTTAGACTAGTTCCTGGCAGGTAGTTACCAAGGAAATATTTGTTGAGCAAATGAATAAGTAAGTGATAGAAGGAATTTTCACACCCTTAGGATGCTTGTATATCCCTAAGGATCAAGCATGCGAGATCTTACTGCTGCATATTTTTAAGGTAGGAATTCAGAGAAAATGTTCGAAGACAACCACAGAATTATTGGCAAAACAAAGAAGAGTACCCAATCTTCAGGATCCAAAGCTTAATTCAATCTCTTCCATGAATTCTGACAATTCTCTACTTCAACATTATTATCTAAATTTTATTATCTGAAATTCTTCCATCTGTTCAACCCAGTAGAAATTTCACAGACAGAAGTTTTTTAACGTAAAATTTATAGCAGGAGTTGGCTTCCTCAAATCAGGTCTAAATTACCCTAAGAACAAGCCTTTCCCCATAGTATTTTGGCATTTCCCCTCTTGGCTCCAGTCAGATCCCAGAAGCCAAAAGGTGCTCCAAAGTGAAAAGTAACAGGAAGGAAAAATTAACCAAAGTCTTGAAGCTTCCAAAACTATTGGTTTCAAGTTGCATTTGCATTTTGGTGTGGATCAATCATGAAAGATGAAGGGGACGGGTTATTATTCAGTCTGATCACTCTGGTTTGAGATAATTTTTTGTTAAGCTCTACTTGGGAGTTTCTTTGTTTAAATCCCTCCTGTTTCTTGCTGACAGTTCACTTTTAACAAGGTTCTCCTTCATGTATATTTAGATAATTTTCTTAACGGGAGCCAGAACACATTTAACATAATCAGGATGGACCTAATTAAATGGGGGACAGATGTCGATCTTTCCATAATACATGGAAAAGTTGTAAGATTTCTTTTTAATTGAGCATGAAATATGCAACAGATTTGTTGCCACCTATGTAGAATTACAGATTCAATAAATATATGTGATAGTGTACACTTACATATACAACAGTTTTCAAAGATAGAGGAAAATAAAAAATAAACACTTGTAGAAAATATTTTACATGAAATTGTTACGCAGGTCAGCCTAAAATCAAACTTACCAAGTTTGAGAAAGAACTACCTTCCATTCAGTAATATAAAAGTATACGGTACAATGATAATAATCATTAGCATTTCTTGCCTCTCCTCATTATTGCCCTCTTCCATGCCCAAGGTAAAGTAACAACACATTTTTTCATAAACCATTTCACAGGCTTGTTAAAGAACTAGCCTCAACACTCTCAGTCTGGTGGAGAGAATACGAATATTGGAGGATGACATAACCTGCATTCAAATTGTGGCTTAATCATCTAGCTGAATTTAAAGGAAGTTTACTTATGATAAAATAGGGATTAGAATTCTCTCTGTGAAGGTTATAAAAATCTGAAACAGTGCATGCAAAGCTCCTACCACGGCTCCTAAATTACAGGAAATGTTCAATAAATGCAAAACCAATCGAATTCTAAGAAGAAAGCCTTAAAGATTCTTACTGATATTGTTTCAAATTAAAAAAAGGACTTGCCTCCTAAATTTTTCAGATACCTGATATAACATTAATATCAGAAAGGACTTAGAGATCAACCAGGGTTCAACCCACTCATTTCAGAAATGATGAAACAGAGACCCTGAGAAATTAAGTAGTGGAAGAGACAAGACTTCACATAGCCTGGCTTCAGAATAATGACAAAAAAATCATTTAAAAGAAATGAAATTCACAATTCCATTACTGATCACTTTGATTTTCCTGTTGTTTCTCCTCTAACCTCTTTTCATACAGATATTTCTTATCATGTGCTGGAATTACAGACTAAATACAATTTTATAGCTTGGTCTTTTATTTTTTTGGTTTCTTTTTTTTAGCCTGTGACTTAAGACCTAAGAGAAGAAGTAGAGTTGAAGAAACACAGAAAAAGAATATCCTGTTTGGGGAATTATTGTTATTTGATGGTCTCAAATTCTGGATGACCAATTGTCTTCACATTTATACTCAGTTAGAATTTTCTTTTTCTCTCAATCTAAGTAAAATGACCACTGTACTGTGATCTAATACCATGGTACTCAATGAGGGATAGTGGAGAGGAAAATCATATGTATGCAATGACAGTGTAAAAGTTTCTTTGTTAATTCTTCATCTCTTCATACTGCATTGACAATCAACAGATTAATTCATAGGTTCTCAAAAATGAAATGAATAAGCCACAAAATTATCTGTGTCATAGGTGAAAAATTGCTCTTGTATGTTTTTTAAAAATTTTTTAATGTTTTATTTATTTCCGAGAGAGAGAGAGACAGCGTGAGCAGGGGAGGGTCAGAGAGAGAGGGAGATGCAGAATCTGAAGCAGGATCCAGGCTCTGAGCTGGCAGTCAGCACAGAACCCAACGCGGGGCTCGAACCCACGAACCATGAGATCATGGCCTGAGCCAAAGTCGGATGCTTAACCGACTGAGCCACCCAGTCGCCCCTGTTCTTGTATGTTTTAAGTGAAAAAATAAAACAGAAACTATACTTTCTTAAAGTCTAACAAATGTATGGACACTGTTGACCTCCTGTAGTCCTTTTGTCCAATGGCCATGATGACTCACTAGGTGAGACGCCATAAGGGAAGAGGAAGGTGGACACTGAGACTCTCAACATTGTTTCCTTTCGGCAGGTTAGCCTATAATGGAATTTACATGTAAGCAACGAAGTAGATTTATTAGGTTATATGAGCCAGGTTTTTTTTTTTAATGTTTTTTGTTTGTTTGTTTGTATTTTTGAGAAAGAGAGCACAAGAGCAGAGGAGATGCAGAAAGAGAGGAGACAGAGGATCCAAAGCGGGCTCTGCGCTGACAGCAGAAAGCCGACATGGGGCTTGAACTCACAAACTTTGAGATCCTGACCTGAGCTGATGTCAGACACTTAACTGACTGAGCCACTCAGGCGCCCTTGTAAGAGCCAGTTTTAATTCAATTGGCCCAAACAAGATAATGAGATGGACAACGGACTTTAAAAGATTTCTATAAATATTCAGAAGATAATATTATTAATAGAAGCACAAGCAAACAACTACAATACAAGAATTGGCACTTCTAATTCCTAGAATAAGCTTTAGCTTCATCACATGGTTCAAAACAGTAAGTGAGCAACCCCATCTGACACAGTAATATTGCATGTAATTGTTGAAAATATAAACAATCTATTTCTCCAAAGTAAAATTTTATCAATGAGCTTGAAAGTAAAGCTTTTCTAAAAAATACACTCTCATTTTGTGGTGAGAGTAATTTGAAAATAAAGGCTTAGAAATGTTTGTATTGTTACATGATTTTATATTTAAAAATATATACATTTATTACTTAAAAAAACTCAAATATCTGTGCCTGTGCACACAAATGTGCATACATATACAGGCCCACACACTGTGAATTCTTTTTCTTAATTCCATTTTCATAGCTTTGTCCCTAAAACAATTCTCCTCTTTATATTTTGTTTAAAATTTGAAGATACAGAGCAAAGTGTTCTTCCCTTATATAACCTCATTATAAGGCTTTAAGGGTTTTATAATAAAGTGAATTTTAATCAAAATACAATTCCATAAAAAATGTGATTACTTGTGCTTGTGCTTATTCTAGGCACTTTGCTACAGGCTGTGAAGTTGTAAAAAATTAAGGACTCATTATCTCTGTCTGAGATGGTAGCAATATAAAAGGAATCATCAAGAAGTAGATAAATAACCTTGCACAAAATATAATGTTATGATACAGTAAACACATATTACAGAAAAGACTAGGTAAATGCTGAATCATGGAGAAAAAGTATTCAAACTTGGCCATTCAAAACGGGGTAAGATTTGAACAGGTGATACTAGGTGAAGAGAAAAAGAAGCACAAAGTTAAATAAATAGTACCATTAAGAGGAGGAGATGAGTACCAAGGGAAAAGGATGTTGGGATAATCAATGTCTGGTTTTTCATCATAGCTTTATCACATATGGATATACCCCTAAGCAACTTACTATTTAAAAATTTTTTTAACTGTTTATTTATTTTTGAGACCGAGAGAGACCGATCATGAGCAGGGGAGGGGCAGAGAGAGAGGGAGACCCAAAATCTGAAACAGGCTCTGAGCTGTCAGCACAGCCTGATTCAGGGCTCGAATCCACGAACTGTGAGATCATGACCTAAGCTGAAGTCAGACACTTAACAGACTGAACCGCCCAGGGGCCCCAGCAACTTACTATTTAGTTTAACTTATTTTTGAACTTTATGTGAAAGAAGCCAACTGTATATATTTTGTTACTATTTTCCCAAAATTGAGTTTGAGACTTATCCATGTTGAAAAATTGGCTACAGTTAATTCATATTCTTTGCGGTTTTATAAAGAGATCACTAATTAATTATTCTAGTATTAAAGAATCTAGGTTTTGTTTGCTTGTTATTTTTTTCTTAGTTTTTCTGGTATAAAACATCTTCCAGTATATGCATACACCTAGGAGCGGAATTGCTGGTATGTGCGCATTTATTACTTTACAAGGTAATATGAAATGGTTTTTCACAGCAATGGTAGTAGTTACACTTCTGTTGGAATGTTCCCATTCCAACAAACCCATACCACCACATTGTATTTTTAGAACTTTAAAAAAATAGTTTAGTGACCTGGTGGTGTGAAATGGTAACTCATTGTTACCATTAATAATCATGAAAATAAAATTTATCAATAAAGATGAGTATTTCATATGCTTATAGGTCATTCTTGGCATAAGGTATGTCCCCAGTAACAGTTTCTTATTAATGAAGAATAATCAAGCAGCATTATGTGAATTCTATCAAATCATGAATAGAGGTATAGTAAGATCCTACTGTTTTTCAGAGAGTACCAAGAATTTTGAAAATCAAACCAATGGCATTTGGAAAATGTTGCTACATATCTTTTAGGGTTGTAGTTGGTTCTGTAGAAATAAAGTAGAATGGTATGTTTCTTATTTAATTTTTCTTATCATTTGCACTGGATCTATAAGAATATTTGCTTCTAATTAGAGTAATGCTCAGATAACACTGGCTTGCCCTTAAATTTCTCAAACTGTTTGATAGGCGGTTTAAAATTAGATTTACTAGTCATTATTTAACAGATCTGTAGTTACAGATCACAGGAATTTTTAAAAATCATGACCACAAATCAGTTGTAATTGCCAGCTCAATATCCACTATAGAAGCGTCCCTAAAGTTTTGTTACATTAAACATAGGTTCAAGCCATGGTGAACTTATTTCAGGTTTCTAAATGTGCCTGACCTCTGTGCCTCAAGGTCTTTAAATATGCAGTTCTTGGTTATTAATTCCTCCATCAGTTTCTAGGTCCATGATTTACTTAGAATCTATGTATCAAAAAATTATATTTTTAATATTGACATTAACCCACTGTGGCAAATGCTTACAATCATTCCCTCCTTCCCTTTTTCACACAATTATATTTTACTTTATCACCCTTCTGCATTATTCTTTGAACAGATAAAAATCATGTAGAAAGCTATTATTTTAAGGTAATATTTTTCAAATAATCTTTATATATTTTAACAATATCCACAGAGTCCAAGAAGCTAATGGATATTTATCTTATAAAAGACATATGTTACAATAAAATTAATGGTGTAGTCATTGAACTCTTTTGTTCTTTACACCCTTAACATTTGTGAATAGTTATATTTTTGCCACTATAAATTTTACATATATTTTTAGGATGGCTATTTTCCTAAATATATATTAACTATTTGAGTTACTCCCATTTGGGATTTTCCATCACACTTAATATATATAAATAAGAAGAAAGTGTTTAATTCACCATTCCAATAAAGGTAATAAAAGTAAATAATTTCCAGGAAAGAAATAAAAGAATCAATTCAACAGAGTCATGCAGAAACCAAATTAAGTATTTTTACTTTGGCAAGTATGATCATATCTTTCTATATAAGAAAATAAAGCCTCCCTTCTGAGGCAAAGCTACTTTCCTGGTGAGCCGTTCCCCTCCATAAAATTCAGTGTAAGATTATTTCTTAGAACTTCCTGTTTTGTTTTGGTTTTCTATTTCCTTCCTCTTGAAATAGTGTGCCATTTCCTAGGTTTTAGACATTATTATACATTTATGTCTATAGAGTTTAATATTAGAAATATACTATTTTCTAACAGTTTCTATGGTTTTTTTTTTCAGCTTTATTCTCTAAGCATGTTTTCTAGACACTAAAGATCAATCCTCCACACTAGAGGCAGAAATGTTTCAACTTCCATCCTCTTACTCTCAACATTCAAATTCTTCTGCTAGACCATAAGGAAGGCTGGAAAACCTCTGGGAACTTCATTGCCTACCCTCCTCTTGCAGAGAATGCTTCCTGTTACTTCCAGTAATTATTGAGGTTGTTTTCTCTAAGACACTGGTCATAAGGAGGTGAACTAGCATTTCAATTCTGGTTCAAGAACATCAGTGTTTTCCTTCATCCCCACTCTCCGCCATGAGTTCTTTCCATAGTGAATAACGTACGTATTTTCAAAACATGGTATGTTATCCCACAAATAAAGAAACAGAAGGAAACAGAGTAGAGATATAGCTTTCCCTTGCTTGGAGTATGTAATGTGAGGTGGGAATGTATTGCATTGAAGGTTCTTCAAATCAACCATCCTCATACCCTCTTTTCAAAATAACTAATCTATTTGATATCTTCCTGATCTTTAATATAGTGAAGCACTTTTTTGGCTGATTCTAGCTATTTTTTTCAATTTGAATGTTTTGTACTTTACCCCAAATTACTGAATACTATCAATTGGAGCTAGATATGGAATATTGATTTTATTTAACACTTAATAATGAGTATAAATATGGAAGAAGAAACCATATTCTTTATAGGTTCTGGTGTTAGATCAATACATCTTGTTAAAGAAAGTGTTTTGTTACTTCATTATGTGACCTTCCTTCGTGTGTGTGTGAATTAAAGCAACTTGCATACAATACATACAGAAGCAAATCCTATTAGTCAGAGAAAACCTAATCTTCTGCATGTTCTATAATAATTCCCACTGAAGTAATTTAATTACTTTTAAATATTTCTTAGATTTTTAAGATTTTATTTTATTACACTGGTATTTTTCCAATTGTCAGGCATTATGAATTTTATTATTTCAAGTTACCAAATAACTGGTGGTTAGCAAACAATTTTGTGTTTTTGTATTTGTATTGGACAGCATTCTCCACACGGATGAGTAGTCCATAAATGAATTCAGAAATCTAACTATTAGCCATCCCATTATAACTTGGGTGTGTGAATCTTAGGGGGAAAAAAAATTCAGCTGCATCTCAATAGCTTGTAGAATAATTAGCACCCTGAGATGTGGAATTTCGCCTAATCAATTCCATTCACTAGTCAGAATTCCAAAATGTTATTTTTCTTGTGACCTCTCTCACACTGTGCTATGCGGCAAATACAGTACAGTCCATCTCTGACTGATAATTGAGACAGCCCGCTATCTGGGGTAAGTGTCAATTGAGCACCTACTGTGGATTTGACAGTAAGCATTTCTGTCTGATGAGTAACCACTTCTCTTTTAAGAGTGTCTTCAACCACTCCTATTTAGGAATATGCATAAATAACCCATTTCTTTTTCCTGAAATTGATCAAAGTGACACAAAGATTGGTAGGACTGAGAGCAGCAAATTGAGAACCTATGGTCTCATACCAGCCACTAGTTTTTGTTTTGTTTTTTAGACATTTAACTCCAGCAAGGGTAATGCTATGAAAGAAGTGCATGACAATTTTTTTAAGTTTATTTATTTATTTTGAGAGTGACTGGGGGAGGAACAGAGGGAGAGAAACAATCCCAAGCAGGCTCTGCACTGTCAGCACAGAGTTCTATGCGGGGCTTGATCTCACAAACCATGAGATCATGACCGGAGTCTAAATTGGACACTTAACCATCTGAGCCACCAAGTGCCCCAACAATTTTCTATTTTAATGGAACTATTGGTCTTGCTGGGAACAAAAGGAATAGAGACAAGGTTTATACATGTGAAACAGAAAATTCAGAAGTGAATCAGGCCTCAGCCGAATGTTGGCACCCCAACTAGAATGTAAGTGACACTGGCCACAGTGCTTATTCTTGAAGTATTTCCCCTACTGGACTTGCTATACACAAAAATTCAACTATGTCCATTTAATATTTTTGAACATATTTTAAATATATGTATACATATATATATATGTATACATATATAAATGTATTTTGAATATATTTATACCCTCCATTATCACAGAGGGTATAAATATGAATAAGACAAAGTTCATTTCTCAAGGACCTCAAAATCCAGTATGCTTAAAATATCTCATACTGAATAATACATGTAATAGTAGGAAACAGAGAAGCCAGATATTATTGGGGACCAACTTTATTCCAAGCTTAGGATCAAGCAATATTCTTTGGCTTTCCATGATCTTGCAAGTTAGGTTATATAATATGCAATGTCTAATGTTACATCTGACGATTCTATCTTCATGGACATAGAATATCTTCCAAATAAAGAACATGTACTCCTGGGGCGCCTGGGTGGCTTAGTCGGTTAAGCGTCCGACTTTCGCTTGGGTCATGATCTCGCGGTTCGTGGGTTCGAGCCCCGCGTCGGGCTCTGTGCTGACTGCCAGCTCAGAGCCTGGAGCCTGTTTCAGTCTGTGACTCCCTCTCTCTCTGACCCTCCCCTGCTCACGCTGTCTCTCTCTCTCCTAGAAATATAAAACATTAAAAAAAAAAATTTAAAAAAAAAAAAAAAAAAAAAAAAGAACATGTACTCCTAAGATCCACAATTCACTGAGCTGACTACACTGTGCTACAATTTGTACCTCCGAAATCCAAACTCCACCATACTGATTACCCCACAGTGTGTTACTTCTTCCATTTGTCTCTTTGCTATTCCTCCTCCTCTGATTCCCTGGCGTAATCTCTGGCATGAGGTAAAAGATATGAATTATTACCTAAGCTTAGATATTCTTTGTTAAGATGTTTTTAACGTCCTAAAATTTCTTCTCATTATCAATGAAGCCATATAATTTGATATAGTGACATCATATTCCATGTTTTCTTTACTGCAAAATTGCTTTTGTGTTATGGGAAATCTAAGGCACAACTCAAGCAGATTCAAATACTGTTTCACTGAAGATGCAAGGAACACAACAAGAATGTGTTCCCATAGCTATTACAAGGCTACAGGGTGTTTAGATACATTTCCTTTGGCCACGTAAGAGCTGTCAGTCTAAAGATGTAATATCAAAGTAATATTTTCCTTTAAATCTGCTACATGGTTCAAATACTTAAATTCATCTGTAAAAACATATAAGGACTTACATACATTTCTATTGGTTTTATCTGAATTGCGATCACCAGATTGCAGGTTTTTAATAAGGCACTCTGCTAACTAGACCCTGAAACTTAAACTGTGAGTTCAAAACAAACTTGTAAAAACTAATAGATGCCATTTATGTGCCCTAAGTCTTGCCTCTGATTTTGTAAAATTCTTTTTCCAATGGCATCATTCATATAAAAGAAGTATGTTTAAGTTTTCCCCTCTCTTCTCCACATTTGTGGTAACATTTCACTCTTAGTTTATTAATATTATAATACAGAAAGTATACTTCTCTGAACAATGGTGTGGCTACTGTGGCTGGAAAAACAGGAGAATTTGCTTACAAAGAATTAGCCACTAAAGCAAATAAACTGGTTTTGAACTATACAAGCTGACCACAAAATGTTTCTGGGCTTTTTGACCCTGTTTTTCCTTTGGGTAAACAGAATTCAAGGACATGAATACCAACCATTTCTGACAAAAAGTTCTTAGACTTCACTTACTGAATTCTCACTTTCTTTTGTTTCTTAACTGATGCTACCCCTGCAGAGGGTACCTTTAAAATCAATCTCACTTTCTCCCAGCTCAAGTACATTTTAAAGTTATTTTGACAGAACAGCAGGAAGTAACATATCCTTTAACCTACCTGGGAATATTTCGTATTTTAAAAGTTTTACATATTTAAGCTGGCATTCTTATCTGAAACAAAAGTAGGAAATAAATTGTGCATGACATTCAAAGCCATAGAGCGTGATGATCAGGTCCTGTGACACTGTCTTCTGTATAGATTTCCCTCTCAGACAGCAGAATGAAAACATAACCTTACTCGTATGTATAGAGAATTAATCGGAGTCTTTTATTGCCTCTCATTGAAGATTTTATTTCTTCTGGGCTGATTAGTTCTTAGAAATAATTTCATATAATCTTATTTCACTTTGCTTCCTACACAACTAAGTACCTTGGTTCAGTGTCTAACATGTACTACCTTTGAAGAATATTTGAGACAAATATTTGAACAAATGAATAATGTATATAGAGAACTATTTAGGGAAATCTAAAAATCATATCATTATGGAATAAATAATGGCCATCCAAAATAACTATTTAATCAGCAAATGGGTCGCTTTTAGTATGTCTACCTTTCTACTATACTGATGTAGAAATACCAGATGTTTTTACTTAGGTCATTGCGGTGGCCTGAAAATAATTATTTCCTCTTTTGAGGGCCCTGCGGACACGTGGCAGAGAAGAAATTTTCAATGCCTTATACCTCTGGTGGAGACACATATAATGGTACATCTATCATCAAGGCAGCTAGGAAGGAACACCTTGGCAGATTATGAACATAGCACTGTCATATTATATAAGGTGCCTTGCAAGGCATAGGCTGAAAAATCCATATTAAAGAGATAGGAACCTACCATACTCCAAGTCAATGGTTTGAAGAATATTTAACATTTAAGTTAAAAGCAAATAAAAGCTGAACCATCACCAGACCACATTTTGCTTCACTTGCAAGTTATTATCTATTAATAGGTTCATTCTGTAAGCAATTCAGAAAGACAGACTTTTTTTTTTAATGAAATGCACAGTGACACGTCAGGTTCCAAGAGATCTGAAGGTATTTTCAACTGCCACCTTCAACAGGCTTGTTCAGGAAATTTTTCAATTTTTGTCCCTTCCTTATAACTTATTAAGCATATGTTTTTGGGCGATGAGACACCATGATGCAGATCACATGCCTTTTTCTGTCCACAAATTATTTGAACTCAGCCAAGCCTATTTCAGATCTATTGTTGAAAACAACAGTTCTTGTCAATCTGTGTTGGATATAACAACTGTTGAGGTGTGACTGCATCATCAGAGATTTGAAATAACACCAAGAGTATGCTGAACCATGGGAAGTCCCAATCAATTGATAAATTATTTTCTTTAAAGGGTGCTGAAAATCCAAGTCAAATCCTGACCAAGCTTCGTAGTGACATCCTATACATGGAAAAATAAGCAAACTTTACTAAATTAACAAGTGGCCAGTCATTAAACTCATCTCTAGATTTTGGTTCAATTTCAAATTGTTCATTACCAGTATGTAGCAATACAAATTCTTTTTATATTTTGACCTAGTATCCTCTGACCTTGCTAAATTGAATTTTTAAGTCTGATATCTTTTTGTAGTTTCTCTGTATACTCTTTATAGACAATCATCTCATCTATTAATACAGTAAGTTTTATCCCTTTCTCTCCAGTCTCTATGGCTTATTTATTGCACTGGTTATGACGTCCAGCAAATGTCAAATAGTAGTGAGACGAGACGAGAGTGAGCATACTTTCCTCTTTTACAATCTTAAGGATTAAAGAATTCAGATTTTCACAATGAAGTGTTATGTTAATTCTATTTGGAGGGAGGGGGATGGGAAGGGGTTAGATCCCTTCACTGGGTTGAGAAAGTAAACATTTCTTTCTAGTTTGTCATGAATGAATATTGAATTTTGTCAACTGCTTCTTTTGTATAAATATAATCATATGAATTTTCTTCTTTAATTATTGACATGTTGATTGCATTGATTTTTTTTTAAATATTTTTTATTTATTTCTAGGAGAGAGAGAGAGAGACAGCGTGAGCAGGGGAGGGTCAGAGAGACAGGGAGTCACAGACTGGAACAGGCTCCAGGCTCTGAGCTGGCAGTCAGCACAGAGCCCGACGCGGGGCTCGAACCCACGAACCGCGAGATCATGACCCAAGCGAAAGTCGGACGCTTAACCGACTAAGCCACCCAGGCGCCCCTGATTGCATTGATTTTGAGTACTGAACTAGCCCTGCTCCTCCAGGATAAATCCCACTCAACTTTGGTGTCTTAACATTTTCTTAAAATTGCTGATATTAATTTGGTTATATGTTACTGAGGATTTTTGTATCTGTTTTCATGAAAAATACTAGTCTATGGTTCTCTCTTATTGTAATGTCTTGGTTTTGTTAAAAGGTCTGACTTCATAAAATGAATCTAGAAGTTTTATTCCTCTTCTGTGGTCTGGAAAAGTTTGTGTAGAATTGATATTTCTTTCTTGAATGTTTGGTATATCAATTCCACTCCACTGAAAATACTTTAAAATCAGCAAATTCAAGTAAACCATCTGCACCGTAAGTAGGAGTCCTCAATATTTTAAAGATGTCACTTATCAAATTGACTTTTGGATTTATTTAATTTTCACAAAAGGGTTTTACAAGGAATTTGATAAGCTCATTCTAAGTTTATGTGGATGAACAAAAATAATCAAAGTATTGCTGAAGAAGGATAAGAAGATGGTATGATGACCCCTCATGAAACATCAATGTTTATTGTAAAGCTGTAATAATTAAGACAGTATGGCATGGGCAAAGGATAGACAAATTGCTAATGTAACTGAATTGAAAGACCAGAAACAAACCCATACATACAAGGATATGAGAATATGAGACAAAGGAGAGAAATGAATTATAACTCCCTAAAGAAAGGTTGAACCCCAGACACATGAAATGATGCTCGGCGTCCCTCATCATCAGGGAAATACAAATCAAAACCACATTGACATACCACCTTATACCAGTCAGAGTGTCTAAAATGAACAAATCGGGAGACTATACATGCTGGCAAGGATGTGGAGAAACGGGCACCCTCCTACACTGTTGGTGGGAGTGTAAACTGGTACAGCCCCTCTGGAAAACAGTGTGGAGATTCCTCAAAAAATTAACACTAGAACTCCCCTATGACCCAGCGATAGCACTGCTAGGAATTTAGCCAAGGAATACAGGAGTGCTGATGCATAGGGGCACATGTACTCCAATGTTCATAGCAGCACTTTCAACAATAGCCAAAACATGGAAAGATCCATTCAACTGATGAATGGATCAAGAAGATGTGGTTTATCTATACAATGGAATACTCCATGGCAATGAGAAAGAATGAAATCTGGCCATGTGTAGCAACATGGATGAACTTGAGGGTGTTATGCTGAGAGAATTAAGTCAGGCAGAGAAGGACAGATACCATACGTTTGCACATATAGGTGGATTAGGAGAAACTTAACGGAGGACCATGGGGGAGGAGAAGGGAAAAATAGTTGAGGAGAGGGAGGGAGGCAAACCATGAGAGACTCTTGAATACTGAGAACAAACTGAGGAAGGGGGGTAATGGGCATGATAGAGGGCACTTGTTGGGAAGAGCACTGGGTATTATATGGAAACCAACTTGACAATAAATTATTTAAGAAAAAGAAAAAGAAAGGTTGAGCCCTTAAAAAAAAAAAGAAGAAGAAGAAGAAGCCTGGGACCACCAATACTAAGACCACAAAGGAAAACTACAATTTAATTAGTACCTTATGCTATTTATAAACATTTCTAATGGATTAAAGACATGTGGAAGGAAAACTTTAAAATTTAAGAAACCAAGGTAGAATAGCCATGACCTTGAGGAAGGACAGAATGTATTAAATTAGGTACAAGAAAAAAATGATGACAAAAAAAAGTTGATTAGATTACATTAAAATTAAGAATTTCTATTAATAAAGCAAAAGAAATCATCAGCAAAATGAAAACAATCTAAGGACTGCGTTGTTGCCAGGAATTTGTGTTTTTAACTCCCCCAGATGATTATAATGTGTAGTCAGTAGTAAAAGCCAGTTCGTTAGGTTTTTATATCTTAAAAACTTTCTAAATTATGTCACTATTTAAGTTGCTTATTAACAGATAATGTGAAATACCCTATTTACAATTTTCTTTCTGATAGATGTTACATGGCATATTCATTTGATAGCATTTTTCTATGATGAGTTTTGTAAAATGTGAGAGCCTAACTGTGGCACCTCTGGGCTTCATCCTGCATGTTAGAAGCAATCTGCCGCTTTTACATAGTACCATCACCTACTGCCTCCCAAAACCTCACTCACCTGGGACAAATCACTCCTGGATTAGTCAACTTTAACATAATGAACCTTGTTATTATCCCAGAGAAGCTCAAAATCCACACAGCAAAAAACCCAGAAAACAAAAAACAAAAAGCCGTAATCTCTAGTCTTACAGATCCATGATTTCCCGAAGTCCTGCAAACTTTACTTTTAGTCCTCTTAGATAGCCAACCATATATCTGCTCTCCTTATCTTACATGACCTCAACAACACTTAGCAATATTACTCAGTCCTTGATAACACTTTTCTTCTTCCATTCTGTCCTAATTGTGTCTTTCAGTGATGCTCTTCTTCAATTCTTGTTTTCTAAACACTTCCCATGGGTAGTTTTACCAATGTTTTTAGCTAATATTGTCATCTATCAGTGAAACCAAAGAACTGTGCCTCCACTTCCTCTAAGAAAATATGGTTAAAAGTGGATATTTATACTATTTTTATATGTATCATAATTTGAAGGTACATAGTTGGATTCTTTATTTTCTCATTTTTTAATTACACACATAATTTAAAACATATTCTTTGGCAAAAGTGTCAAATAGCCATCAAATTCAGAAAGAGCCTACCACCAAGAAAAATTTTAGTCTAGGCAAGTGATAGGTCATTTCTAACTGATCAACTGAATTTTAATCATCCACATACTGCTCCACTGCAAACATAGGAGGTAATATTTGTTGTCTGGGGAGAATCACAATTCTCATCAATTACTTGCTGCTTTTATTTTCTGTGTAAAGGTCTAGTCTCCTGAACTATACATAATCTCCTCCCACCTCTGCAGAGGGACTTGGGTGTTTTACTTCTTTAAGATAATGCTTCCAGAATGATGAACCTCTAACTGGGTTAGGAACAAGTTTCTGGTGCCCTAGCACCATTTGCATTTACAAACTGCCCAGATGATTCTGTTACAAATCATAGTAGCTAAGTCTGCTCCAATGTTCAGGACATCGTAATGATAGACAGTTACTTGTTAATTGACTGATATCTATCCAAAACAGTTGGAAATTTGACACCATATTTAATATGTAGCAAAAGACGGCAGTTTTCCCACAGGCAAAAATGTTTTGTTACTTTGCTTTTGCTTTTATTTCCTCTTTAGCAATTTGGCTTTGGATGCAAATAGGGTAAATTTCTTGCATTAAATGGAATCATTATCCCTCAATTTTCTTTGACACAAGACGCTTAGAGTTATCATATGAACATATAATCTATAAACCCCCCATCTCAAAATTCTCATTAGTTTGTAGGATATTTCTCTTTGTATAATATTTTATTCATAGTTGCTCAACATAAACCATGATTATTTGTCATCTATGACTACTAATCCTTTCCATTTTTTCAAGTAAGCAGTCATATTTCCATCATTAAACATCATTTAAATTATGTTTTTATCTAGGGAAAATAATTTCAAATATGGGAGAACATAAAACCTAGATCCCAGCACCAATCACATACCATGCTTAACCAAAGGATACACAGTTTGAGATGTGAGATGTGACACAGCCTTTAATTTAGCCCCTAAGCACTGTAAGATGTTTAGTGGGCCATTATTTTCACAGTTCATCACAATGAATAGCTTTGCCATATTTACTCTATATGGAACATTTTATCCACCCCATAAAAATAATTTTCCCCTCTCCTCTTCTTCAAGCAAGGGTTGACAATCAGACATTGAATTTTAATGTGTAAAAATACTCCATTTCCCTGAGATTAGAAGGTTTCATTTTCAAGATTCCATTCTAGCTTCAGGAAAACTTCTCTAACACTCTCCGCCATAATATATTGCTACTGCTTTGACTTTCATTCACCAAATAACTCCATTAATTACCAGCAACCAGACTTCACTTCCTTATGATGTTTTGTGCACCTGGTTTGCAGACGGGATGTGGTAACAGAAGCCAACACAGCAAACCCAGACCGCAGCACAGGCCAGAATGCTGGCTACTCTAAACTAATTTTATGTGTCTGTGGAAAACAGAGCTTTGGATTTCAACCAGCTGAAATTACTGTTTGCCACTTCTCTATTCAACACCAACGTCATTCTGTACAAAGTCAGAACAAGAAAAATGAACTTTCAAAATGGTGATCAAGTCATCATTTACTTGCAGATCTATTCAAATAACTATGGATTTACGTATTCAAATAGAAGCCACACGAATCAAAGCCTCCCCATAATTTAGACCTTTGTCATTGACTTTGCATATCAACAGCATATCTTTCTAGTAATAATTTCACAATAAAGTGTGAGGGCTCCTCTAGAAACACGAACAAAAAAATGCTTTACTAGTCTGCATTCTTATTTACCATTTATGTCTGTATTCAGAGACTTGAAATGTTTACTTAAAATAAGTCTTAAAATGCCTTCTCTACATGTGGCATATGCTTGATGCCTGTAACATGCCCAATAAATATTTGGGAAAAAGAAAAATGCTGTTTTTATTGTGAAATCAGGCTTTCTTCACTCCTTTTTCTCTCACATTAACATGTTTTAGCCATATTCAGGGAAGGTTTTCTGATAAGAAACTAGCCATAGGAGCTGCCTTTGGATCTTGAATCTCTGAGATCTTTTTAATAAAACCTCCAAATAAAAGTGTTGATGATGTTCTACTGAACTATACCAAGACCGGGCATATAGGGCGTGAGGAGCAAGCTATGAGGGTGTGAGAAGAGTACATTCCACACTTTGACTAGGGGATTATACTGATCTAAGATAGAGATGGGGTAAAGACCACAGTATAATTCTTCAAAGATCTCCAGCACAGCTGAGTTAAAGTTGATAACTGCAAACCACTTTTAGGCACGTTAAAAAAATCCTTACACTAACTTCAGCATTCTAAAATAAAATGTAAAAAGATGTATTCTTGGGCTTTATATGCTGTCTCTGGATCCCAAGGGTCTTGCTTTAAGGAGGTCTAGGATCATAAAAGCTAACCCAGAACTGTCTTTAGGGCCACTGTGTAGCACCCCAGGAAACAACCAGAATCTTTTGATAATAACAACATACTATTTGAACCAAACTTATTTTACTTCCCGTAACTTATCAAGAAAAATGGAATGAGGTGATTGATTTTGTGGGAGAACCAGGATGAAGCAGTGATGATAGAAATATTTCAAGTCACAGAAAACTGGAAATTTTAATCTTTTCTCTGTTAGGGATAGGGCTACTCCATTTAAAATTAAATGGTTTGGCTTACAAAATATTTAATATGCTCATTTTTCCCCCTAAAGTAAGAGCAGATATAAAAGTAGAAAAGTTGCTGGACTCTACAACAAAATGAAATCTACAACAGCATTTCCTCTAATATTGATTTCATCACTGAAGAAATAATTGCAATTTTTCTTCTAGAGAACAGACTTCGATAGAAATGTCAAAAGATTTTTGCTAACTTTATCTTTTAATCTTAGTCTTTGTGGCAATTATTCCCAGACCTTATTGTGGTTTCCTGCACAAAATTATACCCTTAAGCTTAGTAGCCTTGCATTTACTACAGGCCCAGGACAATAAAAAGTCAACATCAGGAGAAAATATGTTTTATATGTTCAGTTAACTTTACACAGAACTGGAAAATATTGGCAAGTGGCACTTAATTATGTTATTCTAGTTTCTTTAATATATATAAAAATTGCCAACCTGAATGGAGATTATTAATTTCTGGTTGTTTAGAGGTGGACTATCTATTATTATTTAAAGCGTTCAAACAATAGCCTCTGTATCTATGATTTTGAAATTCTTCCCCTCTTCAATTTAGTCTTATCATTTATTTTTAAATTATCTTTAAATGTAAAATGAAGAAAAAGTGATTTTATCTAAGACACATAAAAATACAAACAACTTAATTTCTTCACCAGGTTGTTTTGGGACTTATATTAGTTTAATATTCTTTGGATCAGAGATCTTCCCATCGGTGGTAGGGTCTGTATGCATTAGTTATATATTGCTATATAATGAATGACTCCAAAACTTGGCTGTTTTAAATAATACATTTATTTTCTTACAGTCTTGGTGGGCCAGAAATTCAGGGGTGGCTTCACTGAGTGGTTCTGGCTCAGTTTCTCCCAGGAGATTGCAGGCAAGATGACAGCCAGGGCTGTAGTCATCCGGCTGCTTGGCTGGGCCTGGGGAATCTGCTTCCAAAAGGGCTCCATCTTTCATGCCTATGGGCAGTAGACTTCAGTTCCCCACTGGCTGTTGGCAGGAAACATCAGGTCCTTGTACACAGGTTTTTCCATAGTTGTCTCAAGTGTCCTTACATAATGGCAGCTGGAGTTCCCAAAAGAAAGTCATATAAGGGGCGCCTGGGTGGCTCGGTCGGTTAAGAGTTCTACTTTGGCTCAGGCCATGATCTCACAGTATGTGAGTTCAAGCCCCACATCAGGCTCACTGCTGTCCGCTCAGAGCCCACTTCAGATCCTCTGTCCCCCTCTCTCTCTTCCCTTTTCCTACTTGTGAACTCTCTCTCTCCCAAAAATAAATAAAAGACATTAAAAAAAAAGAAAGTCATATAAGAAAGCAAGAGAAAGCCACAATGTGTTATCATCTATCTTCAGAAGTCACATTCCATCATTTCACCAATACCCTACAGATTACAAGATGTCTTTGTTCCACATGGGAGGAAACTATACCAGAACGTGAATACCAGAAGACAGAGACTGTTGAGATGAGCTACGCAATCTAGGCCAGAGGAGGAGGCAGAGAAGGGGGAGTGGGAGAGAGAGAGGGGGAAAGGATAGGAGGAGTGGGAGGGGGGTGATAAAGAAAAAAAAGAGGAGGAGGGGACAGAAACACAACAGAAAAAAAAATCCCCATACACATGAAAGATGGACTGCAAGGTCATGGACAGTAAGACCTTAAGAGTATGAGTAGTTGGCACATTTTTAGTATGAAAATATTTCTGGAAAATATCTGCACAAAAGCTACTTACACTATAAAATAAAATGCAAATGCAAATGACTAAAACCCTGTAGGAGACTAGAAATGTACCTGCCTTTTATCAATTTATTTGAATTTAAATTCTCAAGTCTTTCAATAATTGATAGCATGACTGCTGCTTAGATTTCCTACTCCCTCTAAACACTAAGACAACAGAGAATAACACATGTAAGAAGGGCCTCATGAAATTTTTCCAACACAAATATAAATCAAATGATATAAATAATGTCATTTGAACTGCAAGCTAACACTGTTGGTTACTATCAGCCCATGGTTACATAACTAAAAAGTGGTATTTGTAAACTATAATCTGAGTTTGTACATATATAAATGAAACCTTTGCTATGAATGCTTATGTGTATCCTACATGTAACAGAGAACATTCGGAGGTATAAACACATTTTTGCAGCTTCTCAAAGTCCTATTGGGTGACCGACTCATTGGTTTACTTTCTGGACAAGAAACCTTCAAAAGAAACATCATTTAGCCTGGACTGGTTTCATTTCCTCATTACTGACTTTCTAGTTGCACTCAAGGACCTATAGCCTCCACAATGACAATGTCCCCTAATGGAGTTAAATAGCATCCCCTATCATCCAGGAAATGATAGTAAGAAATACATGAATAGTGAGGTCAAATACTTTGTTCGGCTAATGTCTGCCTGTAGTAAAAGATGGGCAAAAAACAGACAGCCTTAAATTAAAAATAGACATTAGCCTGAAGGGAAACACAGTGAATCTAAGTGTAAAAGACGGTAACTGAGCCCACTAGAATAAAAAATAACTTAAAGTTAAAATCAATAAAGGACTCAGAAGGAAATAAGCTGAAAGGGGGGGGGGAACATCAGAAAGGATAAGCTGAGTTTCCATAGAGCAACAAATGTACTATACAACTGGGAAAAATGCAAAGCAAAAACAAAACAAAAAATCAGAAAAAGAGCGAGGAAAGAGAAAAAAGAGACAAAAAGTTTTATTCGAATTAGCATCCACCACAGCAGGTACCAAGAAACATACCTCAGAACATCAACTACCGGCAGAAAGATACTCTTACCCACACACAGACATAATGCAAGAAAGAGGCAGAAGAGAGTCTTGGGGTTACAGCTGGCTCACTAGTTAGAAGTGAGGAGTGGAGTCAGAGACAAATCTAGGCTTGTATTTAGGGAGTGCTAAACCTCACAGCAAGGGACATCTTATAGATGTGGATTGCAGGCGAGGGAAGGAAGAAGTTGGGAGGAGCTGAGGGTAAAAATTTTAAATGTGGCACAAAAAGTCAGGTGATTCCAAACAGCATCAGGTGTTGCGTGGAGAAAGAAGGTTAGAGAACAGGACCCCGGCAAGTCTGAAGATTATACTCTTCTAGTTATTTTCCCAGACACAAATGACAGAGCTCCAGTACTAAAATCTCCTAATGGCACAGAGCAACTTATCACAAGAAGATGACCCATTAATCAAGAAACCATGAACCAGGCATTAATTATCCAAGACACAAGAGACTACAGGGCTCATAATGTCAAGGTGGGCTTTGCTGAAATCCTTAATTTGCAAAGTGCCACATATGGAGTTATATTCATGTATGCAGCATATTACCAGACACTCCATGGATACCAAATGAACTATTCTTTTGCTTGAATACCTTACTTCCCAATGACTTAAAAATGTAAGAAAAAGTAATTTACCTTTGGGCGTTTTTAGTAGGAGGCTAAACGAATATGAGTGGGGGTTAACCATGAAGCAATCAAGGATGTGGCTCAAAATATAGAGGTGGAATAAATTGAAAAGCCAAGTAGCTCTACAAATCTGTGGTTCTATTGACCACATTAGAGTATCAATTTATATAAACAGTGCACTTTTAATCTTTTGAAGTACTTCCATATATTTCCCATATTGCATCTCATAGTCTTACAACAGTCCTAGGGTAAGTTGGGTAGGTATGATTAGATCTGTTCCTTTAGCTGGAGAAATAGACTCACAGAGGATAAATGACTTACATAAGCTGGTAAGTTACAGAGCTACGGCATACACATAACCTGAATCCCAGTATGGATTGTCTCCCTGAGACCAGCGCTTCTGGAACTTGAAAACAAATCACCAGGAGTCTTGCTGAACTATGGATTCTGATGTCAAAGTTCTAGGGGTGAGACCCAGGATTCTGCATTTCCCCAGGTGATATCAACGCTACTGGTTTGCAGTTCTAAACCAGACTGCATCTAATCCAGTAATCTTTTAATTCAGTAGCTGTACATCAATTATTTTTTAAATATGGATTTAAGAGCTTTAGCTCAGGGGATTCAATGGATCTAGTACAGAACCCCGACCTCTGCATTTTTTTAAGTTCCATGAGTGATTCTGATTAATAACCGGGTTTGAGAATGTTTTCATACTTACTTAGTACCTGTGCTGTACATTAAAAAAATCTTTGAAGCAAGTCTCTTCACTGCAATTATTAGGAACTCTAGTTTCATTCTAACTCATCAGAAGAGAACTTTTTGATATATTTGTAGAATATTGAATTCTTTCAGATTTCCATCCCTCATCTTTTGATCTTGAGATTTTAATTTCTCTAGTTACCAAAGTACAAAATATCTTACCACTCTATAATGTCACAAGATGTCAGTTTCACTCATTTTTGTTTTAAGTAACATCACTTACAAACTTCAATCCCTATTTTCTTTGACCTTTAGAGATGTCTATGGCTCTTGGAGAATTTATTGTCAGGTGTAATTTTCATTATTAGGCACATTTTAGAGGTCTGTACAGAAAGATAAGGATGAAGTGTTCAAGACATAAAAATCATTTCAAGAATTACATTTTGGAAGAGGTAAAAACTAATATCTAAGTGACAATTAAAAAGATGGCAACCTTACTGCCAAAGTTCAGCTTCCCAAGTGAGCACACAGCAAAGACTGGTTGAGATAAGAGCAAGTGCTGATAGAAGGCATTAGAAATGATGTGCCAGTCTTGGATGTGGTCTTTGAGGGTTTGATAAACCAGCAACTTATCTTCCAGAATTTTCACTCATTGATTTGAGGTACAAGTTAAAAGCTAAAGATGTACATACCTTTCTTTTCTTTATAAGGATGACCTTGGCTTTCAATTGCTAAACTTTACTGTAGCCCATGTTACTCTTGGTATAAAAGCAAGCAAAGGTGGTGGTCATAAGGCTGTAGGATTTTGGAAGAACAGTCTAGGCAATTGTAAGTTCTCCCCACCCCTAAGAGTCTCAAACCCACAATTTCAATTTATTGTTACCGCCTTTGGGTACTAATAAGGTAATGTCACCAGGACAGAGAGGTCTTCTCAGTTTACTGTGTTCTTAATATCACAGTAATTATTTCACAGCACATTCTAAGCTAAAAGAAATACCTAACAGCTCTATTTATTCAATAGTTAGGGTCTAACCATTTCTAAGTATTTATATGCTAACAACTCAGTGCCTGTTGACCACCTAGTACAATATCTCAAACCTTGCTATCAGAGGGAACACAGCTACCTCCTCCGCGTCCTATTTCAAAATGATTTTCACATGGTCTTTGCTTTTTATCATAGAAAACCCAGCCTCACAAAAACATGACGTGAAAAAATAGAACACAGCAATCTAATCCTTAAGCTATTAGTTCATGTAGTGTCCAAGAGAGGTTACTGTATTCCCCTTGAAAATGTAAAATATTTAGCTATCCCTATAAATCTTCTGTAGCACTCCAAAATGACTGTGTATAGTTTAGAAATGGTGGTTTAGCAAATTTGAAGCCTAAGACCCAGATTTCTGGTCCTGGATGCTGAACCTTCTAGCCATGTCATATGGATAAAGTCTATTAATTACTCTTAGTTTCAATTTCATTTAAAATATAAACAATTTCATCATCCTAAGAAGGAACACAACCAGAAGTACTCTGTACACAGAAATGTTATACTAGAGATGTAGAATATTTTCTTAAAAGTAAGTTAGTCTTGTATCATGAATTTTAAACTTTTGTCTTTTGGAATATAGAATCCTTCTTCAATAAAACATCCTTAAGATACAGAGGGCACTGGGGCGCCTGGGTGGCTTAGTCGGTTAAGCGTCCGACTTTCACTTAGGTCATGATCTCGCGGTTCGTGGGTTCGAGCCCCACGTCGGGCTCTGTGCTGACTGCCAGCCCAGAGCCTGGAGCCTGTTTCCGTCTGTGACACCCTCTCTCTCTGACCCTCCCCTGTTTGAGCTGTCTCTCTCTCTCTCCTAGAAATAAATAAAACATTAAAAAAAAAATTAAAAAAAAAAAGATACAGAGGGCACATATGAGATTAAACAGGAATACTCCATTGGAAAAGGTCACTTTTCTCAGACCCAGTCCTTAATCTCTTCATGCCCTGTTGTGTTCCAAAGAGGATGGACTATCATTCTGTCTGTCACTTTCTTATAGACTGGCTTACCACTGGGCTCTTCCTGTAGGTTACTGGATGGAGAATCTAATATCCCCCTACTCTGCCTCCCAGAAACATCTTGAGTAATCCTGTTTTCTGTCCTCCATTCAAGCTCCCCTTCTCCCATTCCTATCACATAGCCTCAGCTCCTCCATCTGTCTCCCTCCAGCCCTTGGGTTAAGGATGGATTGCTGCAGTTGCTTATCTTGGAGTTTCCTTAACTTCCCCCAAGTTGTGCTTTTAAGCTCTTCTAACTTATAGCTAATTTTCTGTATTAAGTTTCCTATATCAAATTTTTTGCTGTTGGTTTTATTTATAGATGGTTCCTAACTGATTCTAAGATGTGAATGGCCCAGAGCCCTACCTCTAGGCCCCATATCTCTTAACATGGTGCTCCTTAGTCACATCTGAAAACCTTAAGACTCGTTTCCCATTCTATCACTAAAAACTGAGCAATCTTAGGTAAGTTACAGAACTTTTCTGAGCCCCATTTTCCTCGGCAATGACCATACTTACCTTGACCTCTCCTGATAAATGAAAAGTATTTGGAATGACTTAAAGTGTAGATTGACCTTTTATTACACACGCCAAGATGTTGCATGTTTGGATAAAGCATTTTTATTAAAAAACAAAGATGTTGGATTCCAAGAAACCCCAAAAATATACTTCTCCTTTGGCCCTACCAACATAAACCAGGCCCAGCTTAAGGATAGAAAATTTTAAGCTGTTCTTTCAAACAATTAGATTAAATGAGAATTAATGGACTTCCATCAATTGTAACAAAGTTAAAACAGAGCTTGTTTACAGCTACTGATTCATGTTTCTATTCTGATCCTGGTGTTTATGTCTAACAACCCACACTGGTATTGTGCTCATTCCTTCTTGTATTGTGGCTTCGGCACTTCCAGAGTGGTTTTAGGCACTCCTAATCCAAATTTTAGGTTCATGTACTCAGAGATAATTACCTTCGGTTGCAAGGAGGATGCATACATGACAGAAGATGGAATTAGACAATTATGGTTTGAGAACTGCTGCTCCAAATAGAAAAGTTGAAATGTATATGTTTGTAAATAACTGTGGCCTGGTGTAGATTATAGGTTTTGCTTTTTTCTCAATAAAAATTGTTTTCTTTAAGTTTCACTTTCTGAGTTGCCGTAGTATCAACTCTGTCTGATGGAAAGAAGACATTTGGGTTCATGTTGCTATCACACATAGTCAGATTCATGACTGAGTACTTACGAAAGAGACTATAGCAATATGAAAACACCGTATTATGACTCCTTTTATCAGCTTGGCCCTTAGGCTCTTATAAACTTGGACAGGAGAAAGACTGAGTCTTTTACAACATGTATTTCCAGTGCCCGCAGAGGTCCTTGGCACATAGGTGGTTTTCAAAACACCTGAGATGAATTAATATAAGGCTCGAATAAGACCAACTGATGCCCTCAGCACAGTCCGACCATGGTGCTGTCTCAGCCACGGTGAGAAAACAAAGAGCTTAGGATCATATACACAAGTCCGGTGGTAAGTTCAATGCTAACCAAACTCAACAGCTATGTTTCCCACTAGATAGATGTGAAACTCCCAGGCCAAGAGATAGAAACAAATGTGGTATCTGATAACAGCTTCAACCCAAAATTTTAGTCACTCATTATGACACAGAAAATGTTTAATAATAACAGACTAAAGTAAAATATGGCAAACAAATGTAGCAAAAATGTACTAAAGTCAAGAGAAGCAGGGAAAGAGTTAAAGGCATAATAGGTGATGTGGGGAGGGACTCTAGTGTCCCCTCCCCATTTCCCTGGTCAATCTGCTCATTTGCTTAATGATTAATCCAGAACTTAATGGAAGGCAGAAAATGCAGAGCTAATATTAGAGAAGGTCTCTCTTAATAGTCTCCCATCTGATTTTCCTAAAATGCTTTAAGCCTCATGCCACAGTTCCACTCCATGACTCTTCCTTCTTGATACATCTCTCCTTTCCCCAATCCCATGACATCATGCTTGACTTGGGGTTTTCCTCTTGTAGAACCCTGCTCTCAGTGCCTAAGCTTTCACCTCTCAGAACTGGTCCTTTCTAGCCACCTAATCAACCATTTTTGTTATATAATGTGCATAACACTGTGGAAAGTATGAGAAGCCTAGAATATAAAGGAAAGAAAAAACAACAGCAATTTCCTCATTCTGAAAATAGTTATTATCTAGCTTGATGGCCAATGCACAGATACATGAAAATATTGTGGGTCTCAATCTCATCATTATTTCAATAGTAAAAACAGGTTTTTCTACCTCTACTATTCTTTGACTAAGAGACTTACCAGAAAGTAACACATCACCAAGTACAAACTGATAGAAAATTTGCAGATTGGCATAGTATAAATGGAGAGTTACTGAGTCAAAGTTATGCAAGAACCATAGTTAGACTTCTGAGAAGAGGGTACAGTTTGAATGATATTGGATAACTCGGATCTCAGGAATGGGAAACCCTCAAGAAGTTTCTCATCCCACACCCGTTATCCAGCTTTATCAAATCTTAGCATTATTTCATACTTTTCCTGAGTCTTTTAGTTTTAAGCAATAATGGTAAAACAATGATGATTTCTGTGACCTTGATTCTTCTCAAGGATCAAGAATGGACAAACTAATTGAGGTATATGCATACTGTGGAATATTCTATAATGGTTACAAAAAATAAATATCAATATGGATACAATTTGAAAACAATGAATGAACCATTAGGTTGATTTAAGTTATTCACCAATACAAGCACTGTTGCAATAAACATCACTGTCCATATCTCCTTATACATAAGTGTATGAGTTTCTCTTTTTTAAAAATATAACTTATTGCCAAATTGGCTTCCATACAACACCCAGTGCTCATCCCAGTAAGTGCCCTCCTCAATGTCCAGCACCTACTTTCCCTGCTCTCCCACCCGCCATCAACCCTCAGTTTGTTCTCTGTATTTAAGAGTCTAAGTGCAAGAGTTTCTCAAGAGCACCTAAAAAGTGAAATACAATGTGGGTTTCAAAAGATATGAACATTTTCAGTATCAATGGATATGGTCACAATCTCTCCAAATTTTTTTTTAACCACTTAGTAGCATATGACAGTTCCCATTGCTCCTATCCTCAGTGATATTTGGTCAAAATTTTCTTTTAATTTTTGGGGCAGCTGGATGGCTCAGTTGGTTAAGCATCTGACTTTGGCTCAGGTCATGGTCTCACAGACTGTGGGTTCAAGTCCCACGTCAGACTCTGTGCTGACAGCTCAGAGCCTGGAGCTTGCTTTAGATTCTGTATCTCCCTCTCTTTCTGGCTCTCTCCTGCTCACACTCTGTCTCTATTTCAAAAATAAACAAACATTTTTAAAAATATTTAATTTTTGATGACCTAATAGTTGAGAATGGTATCTCTGTTGTTTTTATGTATACTCTAATTAAAGTAGCACATTAGTTCTTCAAGTTTATTGCTGCTTCTCCTATGAATTGCCTATTATATCCTTTGCATATTTTTTCAGTTTTTTTGTTATTTTTGTGTTGATCTATAGGGACTACCTACATATCCTAGGCAATAACATCTTGCTGGCTATATGCATTTAAAATAATTCAGAAAAATAATAACTTCATGAGGTTTGTGGGTGTTTTTTTTTTTAAGAATTTGCTTCCTTGTATACAGTCAAATTTGGCATTTTACATAATGATTTTGGAGACTTATGGATTCTCTAACATACCCTCCCTTACATTTGCTTCTAAAAACTTTTAGAAAAAAAAAAATCTATACATTCCTTTGTATGATGTGACATAGGAATCTAATTTTTTTTTCCTATATGGACAACTAACTTTGACAACAGTATTTATTGTCACTGTTTTATAATTCTGTCCCTAATCTGAATGTAATCTTTCCAGAACATTCCAGAATGCATCACATTCTAAATGACTGTCTCTCTTTTATGCCATGTCAGGACAGAAGTAGCTACAGGAAATTTAATGGATTACAGTGTGATTGGGGGTGTATGTGTGTGTATTCCAGAAGCACTGAACTACTGGAAATCTTGTGTTTAAAATACTTACTATGAGACAGTACTGGGCTGGAAAGCAGAGTAAGAGAAGAATATTAATGATACTGGGGGCCCTTACGTACAATTCACCTACAGAGGTCATCCTGAGACATCCTAAAGCTGAGGACCACTCTGGAATATCCAGAGTCTCAAGATCATGCCATGGATAGACCTCAGGCTTCTAGCAAGTCTCTGAAATGTACCACTAGAACCTCACCTTGAGCCTGAATTTATCTATAGTCCACATCCTGAGTCCATGACAGTCTCTAGATCAGTACTTCTCTGTCTGGGAGCAAAATAGGGAGGGACATTTTTAAGTTGTTTTTAATAGGCCGTCATCTTCAGAGTAACATGTCCTCTACCAGTGCATTGCCCTCTGGATGGCGGCCCACTGTTGTGTTTCCCTAAGGGAAGGTGACCATGTGCTGAATGAAATATTCTCTCCTGGGAGACCCAGACCATCTATTAGGGAAAGAGAAATGATCCAGTCAAACTAGTCAACAAACCATCTCCGGCAAGCATCTCTGAGGAAGCCAGTGGGCAGGGTACATATGGACATTACTGAATTATCGCAGATAATAAAGGAGGTACTGTTAATATAATCAGAGGGGGCCTGCAGCTGTTCAAAAAAATTTCTGAGCCCAGGTAGTAAAGAGACACATATGAAAGCAGTAATTTCTGGGGTGGGTTTTTTTTTTCACTTTAACACTCCCATAATTTAAAAAGAATTTAATGGATTTTCATTTTCAAGACCTGGAAAAACAAAAGTCCTCCTAAGCTGAGAGCAAATGCTTCCAGTCCTTGCCTGAAGCCATTCTTTTTATTGGGGGAGTTACAGCCCCTTGAGAAGAAGGGGTTTATAATGGAAAAAATGAGACAGCATCAACCATAATGAAGCTCAGAATATAAATAATAAAGACCCCATTAATGCCTGACACTTTATGTTTCTAAAGAAAACCCCTGCCTTTTATCTAAAATAAGACAGTTCCTGAGGAAGTGGATAAAGACCAGGCCAACTTGCCCACAGTGGTTCATTCCCTTTAGAATATTCCTGAGACAAAAGGCCAATCCTTCTAAGAGAAAAAGCAAGCATATATTTAACACGATTCTTTTACTTTACCTTTATTATCTTTCAGGGAAACTGGTCCCTTGCTGTATGTTAGATTTCCCTTCATTTCAGACTCCCATCTAATGCAACAGAAAGCCTTTGAACAAAGTCTCCACTATGAAGAGGATCATGCTTTTCAGTTGAACCCTGCAGTGTCTTAATGTAGGAGGAATAACAGAAATCCCAGGGCCCACTTCTTCCTGCAGTATAGACTTTGTGTGTAGAATTCCTCCATGAGGGTGTGCGTGATTTCATGGAGCAACAGAACTTTTCTAAACAGTATATAGAAATACAAACTCAATTCACAGCCTCATGGAGATGTGTACCACACACATGGCAGTATATATGATACTGGCCCTGTCCTCAAAGAACTATTATAGGAAGCAGAGTCACATATTAAACCTAATTGTGGAACATTTTTAAACACTTTATGTATGGTTTCCACTGGGCTTAACTCTTCGCATGTATTCTGTCCTATAATCGGCACATTAATCCCAGGGAGGTAGGGACTGTCATTATTACCACTTTTTGAGATGCTGAAACAGTCTTTCAGGGATTAATGAGCCTCCAACACAGGCACTGGGCAGGAACCTAGGAGTTGCGCCACTTTCCACGCTTGTGCATACAGCAGGCAAGAGTTTATACATATGCCCAGGTCCACAGACTGGAACAGTGTACAGGTGGAAACAGACCCTTGTTTTTTTTTAACTTAAATGTGATCATCCCAACAGCTACGGTCAGTTCTGAAACCTTTACTCCCTCCCAATGAAATGCAGCGACTAATGTAAAGACTGCAGCCTCCTGCGGCGCTACCATTAGGACTTGTGCCAGGGCCGCCTGTCTAAGAGAGTTTCCATGGGACCTATTCAGTAGTAGTTTTCCTTAGCAAGGTCCGAGACAAGGTGATGTCATTCTAATTTTTATTCAAATGAATTCATATAAGATGACTTACCCATCTGTGAAAGGAAATTGTTTATAGTATATACTTCATAGAGTTGTTATGAGAATTATAAATTGAAATATGTAAAGTGATCAACACCATGTGGGGCACGTACTAATCACTCAACACTTTTTATTTTTAATTGACATACTGTCACAAATATGTTCATGAGAATACACAGATAAGAGGGTATAAATTTGTAGTATCAATTATCTTGGAGGGAGGGATAGGAGTAGAAATAGAATAAAACTTACTCTTGCTATTTCATATATTTAGTCACAATGAGAATATTGTTGAACTACTTGTGCAATAATTTTAAGATTGCTAAATAACTTCTGACAAAAGACTTTCCCAAAGAATTACATTTAAAATTTTCATTTTTTTACATTTAAAAATTTTAGTTGGTACTTTCCTGGTACCCAGCCACTGTTCAAAACTCAGCAGTGTATTGGGGCGCCTGGGTGGCTTAGTCGGTTAAGCGTCCGACTTTCACTTAGGTCATGATCTCGCAGTTCGTGGGTTCAAGCCCCGTGTCGGGCTCTGTGCTGACTGCCAGCTCAGAGCCTGGAGCCTGTTTCAGTCTGTGACTCCCTGTCTCTCTGACCCTCACCTGCTCATGCTGTCTCTCTCTCTCTCTCTCCTAGAAATAAATAAAACATTAAAAAAAAAATTAAAAAAAAAACAAAAAAACAAAACTCAGCAGTGTATTAAACATCTTGCCCACCTTCAAGGAGCTTAAAATCTAAGAATAAGATAAGCACAAAAGGGAACTATATGCAGGTTAGAATGTGATATATTTCCTGAAACAATCTATAAACACAGAAACACCAGGTTTAGAGTGTGTATGACCAGTTCTACTAAAAAAAAGAAAAAGAAAAAAAAAGACCAAAAGACTAACTCAATGTATGTAAAAAGCATATTGTAAAATAGTATTATAGTAAAGAGACACCTAGGATGTGAAAGAGCATGAGAAAGAATAGAAATTCACTTCATGAGTGACAAGATGGGTTGCTACTGCCTTATTATCAATAATACACAGAATGAGTGATTAGTATGTGCCCTACATGGTGTTGATCACTTTATATATTTTAATTTATAATTCTCACAACAACTCTATGAAGTACATACTATTAATTTCCTTCCACAGATGAGTAAATCAAGGCACTGAAAAGTCAGGTAACTTGCACATGATCCCTCAGGTAGTAAGTGAAAGAAACAGGATTCAAGCCTATGCAGTTTGTTCGCTGAGCTCAAATTCTCAATCACAAGCAGACTATTTTTAACTACTGCATATTCCTACACCTTTGGAAAACAGTGTAATGGAACAGCCTTTTAAAAATCTTTTAATAAGAAAGAATTTAAACATATAACAAGAATGGAGAAAATAGTATAACGAATCCCTATGTATCCATCACCAGCCTTTCAATCATGGTCCAGCCTCATCCTGCTTCACTCCCCCAACCCTGGACTATTATAAAGGAAACCTTCAACATATCACTCCACATACTCTATGTATATTGCACATACCAAGATACCATTTTTTTTAAATTTTTTTTTTAATGTTTTATTTATGTCTAGGAGAGAGAGAGAGAGAGACAGCGTGAGCAGGGGAGGGTCAGAGAGAGAGGGAGTCACAGACTGAAACAGGCTCCAGGCTCTGAGCTGGCAGTCAGCACTGAGCCCGACGTGGGGCTCGAACCCACGAACTGTGAGATCATGACCTAAGCGAAAGTCAGACGCTTAACCGACTAAGCCACCCAGGCGCCCCGCAAGATACCATTTTTAACAACCAAGATGCCATTACACTGTTTTAAAAATTTAGCAATAATCCCTTCATATCAGCAAATATCTAAGAGATGTTCAAATTTCTCATTTTCTTATAATTTTTTATATGTTGTTTAAATCTGGATCTTAGTAAGATCTATATAGTTCAACTGTTGGGTATGTCCTTCAAATCTCTTAATCTACAAGTCTTTCCTTCTTGTTCTTGTTTTCCTTACAATGCATTTGTTTGAAAAAACTAATTTCTTCATCCTTAGTCCTGTAATATCTCCCAGTGTGGATTTTGGTGACTACATTCTTGTGGTGTTGCTTCATATTTTTACCTGTCCTGATTTTTAATCAGGAACACTTCACAGGTGTGTTTTTTTTTTTTTTAATTTCTCTCAAGAGGCCCTGTGTATATTTAAGCATAATTATGTTTGGAATCACCATTCTTATTCTCAAAATATTCCAAATTTGACAGGGCACCTCTTCAAAGTGGTTGTCTTTTTTTTCAAAAAGTTGTCTTTTTTTTTTTTTTAATGTGGGCCCAGTAGTCTTTGATAACTTTCCTACTATCTGAGGTAACAAGATATTCTAGACTCATCTTGTACATTTCCTGGAATCCTGGTTTATTTTACTTAAAAATGTTATTTAAAGGGAACAGTATGGACGCTAGTGATGCTTAGAAGTTGGTAATTCTTTCTAGACATTTTTAGTGGACAGAGCTAGGTTTGATATTTGTTTTGAAACTAAAGGGGTGCCTGGGTGGCTTAGTCGGTTAAGCGTCCGACTTTCGCTTAGGTCATGATCTCGCGGTTCGTGGGTTCGAGCCCCGCGTCGGGCTCCGTGCTGACTGCCGGCTCAGAGCCTGGAGCCTGTTTCAGTCTGTGACTCCCTCTCTCTCTGACCCTCCCCTGCTCACGCTTCTCTCTCTCTCTCTCTCTCCTAGAAATAAATTAAAAAAAAAAAAAAGAAACTAAAATACATCTCAAGTTTACACTTGTACTTCAAATTCAAATTCAGGACAATAGTTATTTACTTCATCTTTTTGATATTATATCTATTTCTCCTTTCTCACATGAGAAAAACTCTAGATTACATTAACATCTACATACTATCCTCTGTGTTTTATCCTACATCACATACACAACAAACTCAGAACAACACTATTCTGGTACATTGCTGTCATTCAGAGCCCCAATTCTTCACCATCTCTTGTATCTAGACACTTTGCTATGTAAATCTGTAGTGTTTTTGTTGTTGTTTTCCCAGTCTACCTCTGGACATATCCAATGACTTTCAGTTGCCAACAGGATCTCAGCAACCATGAAACAAAGAGAGGCTGGAAAAAATTCTTGCATGTTTCTGCTTTCTCTCATACATTTCTGTGATTGCTGTAAGAACATGCGTGGGCCAGACTGGTGGAGCTACCAGGAGCCAAAAGACTTGAAAAGCATGGGAATAGGGCCATACTGACCCTGTTGTCTGTCTCAGCCAAATCTTTCCAGATTAGTCAACAGTCAACTCCCAGACTGAGCCCACCAAGATCAACAGAATCATGTAGCCAGTCTAAAACTGATCACATACTCATGAACCAGCCAGAACATATCAGCTGAACTCTGTGGACTTCTGAGCCAAATAAATATTATTTTTGTTCTGTGTCTGTTTGTTACTAAATATTCTGTGTTGAGGCAGAGCTTCTACAAACAACACAATGCTATTAGTTAAAAGAGTTTTTAAAAGAATTTTGCAAATCTTTTTGCAATAGAGTATATACCATTAGATGTGTGCAGTCCAATATTGTGTTTTTTTAAGATATATGAGGCAGTCCCACTATGTGAGATTAGATGCCAACTGGATGTAGAGCAAGTTCATTAATTTCATTATACCTTCAATTTCCAAG
Organism: Proteles cristata cristata; assembly: GCA_017311185.1. Classification (NCBI taxonomy): domain Eukaryota; kingdom Metazoa; phylum Chordata; class Mammalia; order Carnivora; family Hyaenidae; genus Proteles; species Proteles cristata. The sequence goes on along the minus strand of JAESUZ010000476.1, from coordinate 210,910 downwards.
GATTATTTTCATTAAATTTTTTTCATTGTAAAATATTTACATGATTCCAAGGCAATCTACAGAGCAATATGTATCCAGAGAATGTAGCTTATATCTCCTTCCCTCCCCTAAGCCCCACAATGTTTTCTCCCACTCCTATTGATAATCATTATTTTAGACTTGTTTTAATCTGGCATGTTTTTAAAACAACAGATAAATCAACTCAGATATATATGTTACTCCCCATTCTAATGAAAAGTAGTAGAGGCGCTTTGGTGGCTCAGTTGGTTAGGACTCCAATTCTTGATTTCCGCTCAGGTCATGATCTCATGGTTTGTGATTCAAGCTTCACATCAGGCTTTGTGCTGACAGAGCAAGGCCTGATTGGGATTCTCTCTCCCCCTCCCCTTCTCATGCTCTCCCTCTCTCAAAATAAATATACTTTTTTAAAAAGTAGTAAAAAAGTAGAGAAAGCCCACACTGATATTATTTTATGCCTTCTGTTCAGCAAATTAACTGAACTAACAGAACTTCTGTTCTGTTAACTAACTATGCCCCTTGATTTTAATAGTAATATTAAAAAGGAACATTTTTGACAAAAATCATAACATTAGGGCACCTGGGTGGCTCAGTTGGTTAAGCGTCCGACTTCGGCTCAGGTCATGATCTCACAGTTCATGAGTTGAAGTCCTGCATCAGGCTCTGTGCTGACAGCTCAGACCCTGGGGCCTACTTCAGATTCTGTGTCTCCCTCTCTTTCTGCCCTTTCCTCACTCATGTTCACTTGTGCTCTCTTTCTCTGAAAAATTAAATTAAAAAAATTTAATTGTAACATTAATAGTATAACTGAAATAGTAAAAATAGATAATATTAAACATTAAATAGATACCACATGTAGTGTCAATCATGAGCCCGACATCTTCAGAACAACAGTTGAGGAAATGGACACTCAGAGGGTAATTTGTTCAAGATTATCCTGCTAACAAGTAACGGAGTGAGTGTGCACTGGATTTGTACTCTTCCAATGAGGGCTCTTCCAAAATAGGCTCTCATTGTACCCTAATTCTTTATAAGTGGTAGTACATTGCCATAGGACACGAAAGGGTTGGACAAAACAACCTCTAGATTTCTCTCAAGCTTGAAAATTCTGTGATTCTTTAACAATCATGTTTTAAATTTTAAAAAGTGGCAGGAAAAATTATAAAGATGACATTCTCAGCACACACACATTACAAATTGCAGAAAGTTTCTCAACAATAGCTAAAACATGGAAAGAGCCTAAGTGTCCATCAACAGATGAACGGATCAAGAAGATGTGGTTCATCTATACCATGGAATACTACATGGCAATGAGAAACAATGAAATCTGGCCATGTGTACAACATGGATGGACCTTGAGGGTGTTATGCTGAGTGAAATAAGTCAGGCAGAGAAGGACAAATATCATATGTTTGCACGTATAGGAGGATTAGGAGGAACTTGACGGAGGAACAAGGGGGGGAAGAAGGGGGAAAATGGTGGGGGAAAGGGAGAGAGGCAAACCATGAGAGACTCTTGAATGCTGACAAAAACTGAGGACTGGTCGATGTGGGGGGGAGGAGGGGTGGGCATGGAGGAGGGCACTTGTGGGGATGAGCACTGTGTGTTATGTGGAAACTAATTTGACAATAAACTATTTGTAAAAAAAAAAAAAAACAAATTGCAGAAAGTTTCCACCTAGCTCATGGATAAACATCATAAAAACCATATTGGTATTTTTTAATATTATACTAAATATTACTGCTTTCGGAATATAATGTAAAGAAGAATCCTTTTTGTCTAAATGAAATTCAACTCAAAGTGAATTAAGCTAAATAAATAAGTTAACAAAAATATTTAAAACTAAAGGTCAAGGACTAGTTCACCCCAGGTTATTGTTGAATCTAGGTATTCACATGATATAATCAGCAACTATTTCTCTAAATTTAGCTCTACAGTGAGTTGCCTTCACTGTCAGGTAATTTTTCCCCAAGTGAGAGGATCTTCCTATAGTTTAGCAATTCTGATGGAAAGAACTTTTTTATTTTTTTTAAAAAAATTTATAGTTTATTTATGTTTGAGACAGAGAGAGACAGAACATGAGTGGGGGAGGGTCAGAGAGAGAGGGAGTCACAGAATCTGAAACAGGTTCCAGGCTCTGAGCTAGCTGTCAGCACAGAGGCCAGCACGGGGCTCGAACCCACGAACCTGAGATCAAGACCAGAGCCGAAGTTGGATGTTCAACCGACTGAGTTACCCAGGCGCCCCGGAAAGAACTTTTTTAAAAAAAAATCAGTGTTTCTAACAGGAGTCCTATAACTGAGTACCATTACCCTAACTTGGATATCATTGCAATCAGAGGAGTACAATATTCTGATGGGTAAATCAAGATCAAATAGCCACCCATGGCCCCAGCTAGAGAAAGTAATCCCAACTAGACCACATGGAATGAGGATGCGAGAAAAGGATTCCTCAAATGAAAATCAGAGAGGTTTTGCCAAAAAAAACCCCAAAAAACAAAAACAACAACAACAAACAAACAAACAAAAAACAAGTGGCTAGATTCTGTACAAGGAAACACAAGTAATGCCCTTTCCAGAGAGGATAAAGAACTTAAGAGCTGGGCATGATAAGGACTAGTGATCAGGAAGACTGACAGAGAACAACTTTAATCTTCTTTTCCATAATTATTTGATGTTTCTGAAAAGAAAGTTAGGAGAAAAAAAATTAGAAAAAAAAACAGTATAAAGAAATTAACTAGACCAGTTAAGTCACCAATCCCTTCATGCTCCTAGCTGCTCTCAAAGGCAGAGAAGTACTCACTGAACCACTGAATGGAAGTAAAAGAATCAAGCTCAGTTTAGTGCTGGGGCAGAGCAGTTATTAACTGAGTAAAACACTTTTCCTACTGTTTAATTCTAAAAAGCATAGAGATGCTCGCTATTAATACTGAGGAAGAAGAAAAGTTAGAGTAAGCTGTTGATTTTAAAAGATTCTATTTTTCTTAAAGGAAAAATCTCTTAGCTTATCCTCCCATATGTTCCTCTCAAAATTCCCTACCTTAGAAATTGTTGGAAGTGACATTAATCAAAGAGCTTTGAATTCTTCAGATTATAGTTCCTTCCTTCTTTCCTTCCTTCCTCCTCTCTCCTGCCCTCCCTCCCTTCCTTCCCTTTCTCCCTCCCTCCCTCCCCCCCTCTCTTTCTCTCTCTGTTTCTCTCTCTCTCTTTCTGAAAGAGAGAGAGAAGTGAGGCTTACGTGGGGCTTTACCTGAAGTGGGGCTGTATTCACCCAAAGTGGGGCATGAGCTCACCTGAAACAGGTCTTGGGCTCATCTCAAGAACTGTGAAATCATGTCCTGAGCCAAAGTCAGATGCTTAACAACTGAGCCACCCAGGTGCCCGCAGAGAAAAGTTTGAGGATGAAAATCAATGCTGAAAATATTAGAACTTGGAAATAGACTATTTAGCTATTGCACACCACAACAAAAGGAGAGTTTCTCAGTCACATTTAACAGATTAAACTCATTGATTATTTTAAGGTCAACAACCCCTTTGTGATTGGCATTTTATCAAATTAAAATGTATTCTAGTTTATACATTCAGTTTTGTATATATTCTGAACATCAGAGCATAAATAATATACATACCAAATGTTGACTTTAGAGCTTCATGTAGGCAGAAGAGTTTTACCTCAAAAATAGATACACAGCTAAGGAGGCATGTTTCCAAATCTTATATGAAACTATCTGAAGCCTCTGCCAAGAATTCCAGTAGAAATTTAGATTTTTTTGGAGTCTCTTAAAACAAGAGATAGCTGAATAAACATCTTGTTTACTAAAGACTTGTTTTCTGTAAAATATTCCTCATGGACAACCCTTGTGAATCATATATTCTACACACTTCCAGGGCTCTTCAGCTTTCACAATGATCAAGTATAAAAATCAATCCCAGTGACTGTGCCTCAGGAGAGCAATTTTACTCACTGGAGCTGAGTAATGGACATTTAATACTATTGATTACACCTTTTAACCCTTCAGAGCCAAGATGAGCATATCAATTTATCCTCCCCAACTTTTCTTACTGTTGCACAACTCCCTTACTCTTTAAACATGCTTACTACACAAAACCATGGCAGGATCTGAACTCTGCACCAGATGAAAACAGAACAAATTATTTCCTTATAGGTCCAATTCAGACATGTATGTATCTGACTTTATGTTCATCAATCTCACTTTCAGCTCTAGAATTCAAGAAGGTCAGAGTTCCAGTTCCTACTAAAGGAACTGGCTTTTTATGGAACAAAAGCTGTCCCTCCTTGGTATACATTAAAATAATATTCTTGTGTAAGAGCCTGGAAAGATATTGTGTGTACGTTTGAGGGTGTTATACATACACATATGTGAACATTTTTATATATATGTATATATATGAAGAACAAGATAGTATTTTTTTTTTTTTGCATTTAGATCTCCTACCACTCACATAAGCACTTTAGAGTAGAAAATATTTGTAATTCAACTTCCTCAAAGGAGGTGTAAGTTTATTCATGATGAGAACTCATGCAAAATACCTTTTTAAAAATTTTTTAATATTTATTTATTTTGAGGGAAAAGAGAGAGAGAGAGAGAGCAAGAGCACAGGGGAGGGGCAGAAAGAAGGGGAGAGAGAACCCCAAGGTGGCTCCACACTGTCAGCACTGAGCCCGACAGTAGGCTTGATCCCACAAGTGTGAGATCATGACCTGAGCTGAAATCAAGAGTCAGAGTTTCAACCGACTGAGCCACCCAGGGGCTCCTCATTCAAAATACTTTGAAATGTCAAAATAATGGATCTGCTTTCATTTAGACTGCTTTCCAGAATATTTAGTGAATTGGATGTTTCCACTAAATATTTTCTCGAGATATTAAGTCTAAATATAGGTTTTTCTAATTTCCCCTCCCCCACTGTTCAGTTTTATGCCCAATCACGTTCTTGGTCTTCCGTAGACAGTCATACTCTAGCCAACAGTTGTTCTGTGTCTCACTGAATTAGACTTAGCTACTAAAGAAACTCATGGCCAAATTCAACTACAGATAGCTTCTTCCGACGCTGAAGTCAGAAGAGTTCTGTGCAGACAACAGGGAAAAGCACAGGGACAGGGGGGCCTTTCATCTCTCTTTAGAAGATAATAGCTCCCGGCCTCTTGTTGCTTAGTTCCTCTCCTCTGAAATTCCTGGATTGTTTTCCACTTAAAGGCCAAGCTACTGCTCCCTTAGCTAATGTCAAATGCAAGAACACCATAGCTGCCAAAAAACAAACCAGAAATCGTAAACTAGCCAACACTGAATTCTCAACAGTATCCATTAGCTTGCTGATTCACATGTTGCTTATTCCCACTTTAAAATACAAAAAGTTATGCAATAGGAAACCACAGCACATTTAACCTGAAGCTTTGAAATGTGCACCGATGACAGCAATACATGAAGTCAACACAGGAAATATAAGTTTAGAGCTATGGCAAGCTTGGAGAGTTTCTGGAACCACAGATCTTACTTTGATGTTCATTGCTATTTCAATCAGCAAAAGCGGCAGTTGTAGAGGAGAGAAAGCAATTGAACAACTTAGACTAGCATTTCTCTGGAGGACTTTCCTTTGAGGAATTCTTTTCAACTTACTAAGTTATCTGTCTCCTTTTTAGCAAAGTGTTTTAGAATGTAAGAATTTACCAAAATGACAAGTAACCTACGGGGAATTAAACCAAAATGCAAACTTAGCTGTTGTCTTCAAAACCACATGTCTTTAAATCCCTTGATTGTTACCTTTTATCCCAAAGAGAAGAGGTCTTAACTTTTATTGACTTTCACTAGGTAATAACTGGTCTATTTTGAGTTACATTTCCCCCTACCCTGACAACTTAATTGACCTGTTAGAAGTATAATTTACCATATAAAAATGCTCCAAAAGCATGAAATAAATTTTATATAAAAATCACAATAGTATATATTTAAAAATAGTATGGAATAAAAATTAGGAAAAATGATTTTAGGAAACCCAAATGTAAAATTATGATGCTATAATTCTATTCAGAAACATTTACTCCAAAGCCTTAACCCAAGTGTCTACCTCAGATGTATCATGGCCATCCACACAGCGACTTTCTTTGGAATTAAACTTTGGAATTACTTGTTTACACAAGAAAACTCATCTCAGATGTAGCATCTGTTTCTCACTAAGGCTTAGCTTTCACCTAATTCTCCAAATGGGTTGACTGAGGTTCAAGAATGTGAGGTGACTCACTCAAGATCATACAGTGTATCCAGGGCAAGCAGCCTCTCTCCCTTGAGTAGTAGATGTATATCTTGGTACACAATACAATTGATGCTGTTCTCAGGCACGTGACACATACTGACATCCACTTGAAAACCTTAGTTCACTGAATAAATCACCTGATGTCTTTATATTTTTAAGTGTATCAGAAGGAAGGGAAAAGCACCAGGGAGTCTGAATATATTCACCAGGTCTTCTTTATTCAATTATATGTCTTGAGTCCAGAAGCAGCCTAACCTAAAATATTTAAGTATTAGAGGCATAAGTAATAGTATATACCTTGTATGATGCAACAAGAATGTAGTAAAAGGAAAAGGATGTATGTGGAGTATATTAAAAGGAAAAGAATGAGCAAAAATATGTTTACATAGCCCTATGTACTTATTCCATATGAAACATTTTGCTATCTTTATATACTACAAACGACTACTTATACATACTAATTCTTGCTTGGATAATTTATTGTTTTATGTCACTCATTGCAAGGAAGCCAAATAATACTTAAGTTTACAATAAATCCAAATGATTATATTTCAAGGAAATTAGTGATGCCATAATAGAAGTACAAATCTACATATCCTCAGCCAAAATAAAATGAATGCTCTTACAAATTGCCACTGTGTGAACTCATATATTTTCCTATCGATAAGCCTGTATATCTCAACGTTTTTTTCATTTTAATCATGATCTTTAGTTAAATGTGCTTGGATATACACATATAGAGACAATTGCTTCCATTCTTTTCTAAAGTATAGTGAATAGAATTGTTCAAAATGTCTTCAGCATTTTCTCAAGAGTAATATCTTATATCCATCATTATAAGAATAGCTTTGAATCAAGCAAACATATCCATAGATGTTACTTTCAGACTTGTCATTTTTCTATGAAGTCCTAAGTTCAGATGTTTCTACATGAATAATTACCTATGATTGACTCAGTGATTCCTAAGCCTGGCACTGCAACTAAAATGTTCTCTTCTACAACTTCCAGTGGGCATCATATAATTCTTCAGAAACTCCCACCAAAGAGTTGCTCAAATTACCTTCTACTTCATTTTAAAATATATATATAAATTGGTTATGTCAGATGTTAACATTAGGGAAGCATAATATAGGGCAAGGTATGTATGAAATCTCTTTGTACTCTACTCTTGCCAACTTTTCTAAAAAACATAAAATTTTTCCTAAAAAAAGTTTAATTAAAAAAAAGTATGATCTATTTCATTGTAAAGAGAAATAAAGTGATGGTGAATATTAAAATAAATAATCAGATTCTGAAGGCAGAAAAAGGGAATTCTTTGGAGTAATTTCATATTCTTTCATTAATTTGATTAACCCTAACTATTTATCTTCCTCTTCTTTTAGTTCTCTGAAATGTTGTTAAATACAACAGTCAAGAGGTGTCTGGGTGGCTCAGTCAGTTGAGTGTCCAACTCTGAGTTTCAGCTGAGGTCACATATATCAGGCTCTTTGCTGTCAGCACAGAGCCTGTTTGGGATTCTCTCTGCTGTCTCTCTGCCCCTCCCCCCTTTTGTGCACCCTCTCTTTCTCTCTGAAAATAAGTAAACGTTAAAAAAAAAGCCACAATATCTATAGGCCTACCAAATACCCAAAATATGCCCCAGTCTTTCTCCATAAGGATGACTTGTCATGACTGTTCTTCAGTCACCTCACAGTAATTTTGATAAATCATTCAGCAAACACATATGGAGCATTCACTGTATCCCAGACAGCACAAGGGGCACTAGGGCTATGAGGGTGTCAGGTGTGGTTCCTATGCCTGGAGAGTTAACACTGCAGTAGGGAGAGATGTAGACAATACATAATGAGAGAGTCTATCTCAGAGACACTGCAGACCTGGTGAGCATTCAGGAGAAAACTCTGCCAAAGAATCTATCTTCTAACCTAATGGTCACAGATCTTCTATGTGATACCACTGTGTAGTGTACAAATCAGCCTCCTATAATTTTTCTCATCCCCTCATTCCAGCTTCATTACAAACGTGTGAAGCTAGACAGGCAGCTTTTTCATTCCCATGTTACTGATGAGAGTTACAGCCAGCTGCACCTGACATGCAGAGTTTAATTCATGTCTTGTGAGCTCCTGATTTGTACTAGTTCTACTACTTCCTACCTTCCTAGGTGGAGATCTTGCCAGACTCCTTCTATAAAGATTCCAATCTTTCCTGATATTCACGTGAATGGCCCATGTCTTTCTTTTTCCTTGGCCTTCTTCTCTTACTACCTATTTCTCAAAACAAGATAAATTAACGATAATTTTTCTAGTTTTACATTATATCTCCCTTCCCAGGATAGGAAGTTTACTTTTGAAAATAAGGGATTTTTCTTAAAATCCTATAAGCAAACTAGACATGTTTTGGAAGTTAATCTCTTCAAGTCACTCATTATTTTAGTGTGCTGAAGAAGCTCACAACATGAAAAATATCCTGCACTATACTGCTTCACACAACACATTAATTTGCCTCTTTTACATGCCAGATATGATTGCTGAGCCCTAGAGACGCAAAGATGAATAAGATATAGGGTCTTCGCTAAAGGAGGTCCTGGTCTAATGCAGGTAGGAAGATGGAAGATGATAATGTATATGAGAATTGCTTTTCTATTTGTATGCCCAGGAACTTAAGAGGACTTACAAGGAGCTCTAAAAGCAGAGGGTTGAGGACAGCATTCTAAGCTGAGTTAGAAGCAAAAGTTTGAAGTTGGGAGTGTAGCTGCTCAAGGAATCGGTAGTAATTTAGAAAGGCTAGGCACAGAGGAGGGTGAGGGAATGAAGAGAGAGGAGATTACAGGTAAGTGACTTTGGTGTCAAGCTAAGGATCATGGGCTTTTTTTCTGAAAATGGAGAGCGACAGAAGGATTCTAAGCAAGAAAGATGTGATGAGAGATAGTGTGAAAGATCTAACAATTCTTCTAACTGATGTATAGAGAATAGACAGGAGCAGAGAAAAACTGGAATCAGAGAAAAGAGAAAAATAAGAGGAGGACATAACAACGGCCAGGAACACACTGCTGAGAACTCACCTGTTTGACCAGGTAACGGCAGCTAGTCCTGAGAAAAGTGAAAGGATCCAGAACTACCAAGGTGGCCAGTATGATTCAGTAGACAATTAACAGACATGGTGGTAGAGAAAAGATCATCAAGGGGGTCTTGCAGGTTGCCAGCTTAGGTCTGCTGAGGGAGGCTGTTCATGGGGAAGAAAAGGGAGATTGCCACGTCAGACTCACTTTCAGGAGGGTAGGAGTGAGCAAGCATGAGAAGCTGAGGTGTGTAGTTCAGGACACGTCGAAGTAGATGCCTGCTCATCTGCTGTGGGGCTATGTGGGTCTATGACTCAGGGAAAGTCTGTGATCATATTTGGGACTTATTTGCTACACTACTGCCCATGTTTCTGAAAACTGGGTGTACCCTGAAGTCAAGGGCTCAGGTTTTAGAAAGGCAGGCTAGAGTTTGCATCATGGATTTACCCCTGATTCGCCAAGGCTTTTCTACCTGTTATCTATAGCACAGATAGATATCCCAAGATAAAACCATGGGCAAAAAATAAAAAGCATGGCATTTACCAGGATAAAACCATGGGTAAAATAAAAATCATGGCATTTAGGCACAGAAAAGGAAAATAATTGTGCATTATCATGATCTTTCAAAAACACTCCAAGCAAGTCTTCTTTTTTTTTTTTTTTTGAAATGTTTTATTATTTATTTCTAGAGAGAGAGAGAGAGACAGCGTGAGCAGGGGAGGGTCAGAGAGAGAGGGAGTGACAGACTCTGAAACAGCTCCAGGCTCTGAGCTGGCAGTCAGCACAGAGCCCGACGCGGGGCTCGAACCCACAAACCGCGAGATCATGACCAAAGCGAAAGTTGGACGCTTAACCAACTAAGCCACCCAGGCGCCCCTCTAAGCAAGTCTTCTAATGCATTTTATAAAGGCCTTATTTTTCCCTAAGACAGAAGGGTAAGTACCTCTCATTCCAATTATTTGATAATTTTGTATAATTATACTGTGACTTCTCAAGATTTTTTTAAAAAAATTTTAATGTTTTATTTATTTCTGAGAGAGACAGAGAGAGAGAGCGAGAGCAGGGCAGGGTCAGAGAGAGAGGGAGACACAGAATCTGAAACAGGCTCCAGGCTCTGAGCTGTCAGCACAGAGCCCGACGTGGGGCTTGAGCCCACAAACCGTGAGATCATGACCTGAGCCGAAGTCAGATGCTTAAGCAACTGAGCCACCCAGGCGCCCCTCCTCAAGATTTTTCAAAAGCAGATTTTACTGCTTCCTAGCTCAATATAGGTTAAAATCATTTCTGAAATTTAATCTACAATAAAAAAATTAGTTCTATCTAAGCAAATGAAGGCATCCATCTCACTTTAATAAAAAGTTAAATTCTGTGCTATTATGAACAATTAGGGGTTTCACCATTTGTATATACTAACGATTAAGGTGACTGAGAAAAAATGTGGAAGTATCCCAGCTTTGAATTGCCTACTTGTAATTTTTTGCTGGTAATTTCCCTTTTTTTAAAAAGGACAGAGATGATAGTCCAAAAATTTCAGCTGGACTTAATAAGCTCACACTCCAAAATATAACCGAGCAGAACATCCTCCCATCCTACTTGAGAGCCCATCCTTAAGAATTCCCTTCAGTTATTCTTCCTACTAAAGGTCGTTGGAAGGAAACGGAAAGGTCTAGTGGCTTTTTTTTTTAAACCAACTTTCTGTGCTACAATTTAAAAAGTCTGGATGCAGCACAATCAGAACTCCTCAACTACAGAACATAAATTTTTAGTACTTGTTGTTCTGGAATCCAACAGAAGAAATATTTGGCTTTTGCTTGGCCCCATCCCATTAGCATTAATAGGTTGTTTTCATTGGAGTTGTCTTCAAAAAAGATATGGATATGAGAAATGATATATTTAAACATCAGTTTTTCAGCTAAGGTTGTGAAATGGAGCTTTTACAAATGAAATGGAATTAAATGGAATATAGTAAAATAGAATAGAAAATGCCAGACTGTACCTACTGTAGAAAAGATAAATACTGTTTTAGGAGACCTTTTATTTATACCTCATATGAGGTGCTGACATACATACAGGTATAGAGACAGATAGAGACATATCTGAGTGTGTGGTTACTCGGTCACAATATATGTTAATTGCCATTAAATGTTTGAAGGTCACCGTATTGCGAATTATATACTATAAAACAAACTAGAAAAGATAAAATACTTCCCCAAAAATTCTTTTCCTTGCAAAGTTATGCTCATCTTGCATTTAAAATCTGTCCCAAAATTCATTTTTAAAATAGAAATATCTTCTGCTTAAATACAATGTTATATACAGTTATATACTATATATGCATACAATGTTACATATACATACATAATATATCCAATGTACATTAGTGATATACACAATGTATATTAATGATGCTGAAGATGATAATGGTAACCTTATTCTGTATTATACTCTGGAAAATGATTTCAACTCAATTATCTAATTTTACTGCAAAATGAATAGGAGAAGTAGTAACAGCTCTGTTTACACTGAAGCACAGAGAGGACAAGTGATTTGCCTCAGGTAACTCAGTAGCAAAACTACATGTATAAACCTGGTCATTTAAATTATAAGCATGCTTTTTCACTGGATTATGTTGCTGCTTCATGCTAGACAGCTGCAGTAAGTTTGCCACTGTTTATCTCATGGGTCTTGGTCATTTGTTTTGTGTTTAAAGCTATGTCTACAAAAGAGTCCAAAATATTCGGGAAAAGGCAAGAAGAAGGAACATACAGAGATGACTTGATGATTTCAGAGTTTGTACGTTGTCAACTGTATTTTCACCCAAGACAGAGGCTTTCACTGCAACTAGCTAGCAGCCAATCTGCTTTGTAGATGTCTTTTCATTTCAAAGACCATCACAGGGCCTGCAATGCAGCAGACCACTCAATTAATATTGCTTCGCTGGAATGAAAATTGCAACTTGCCAGGTCATTTTTAATATGAGAATTCATGCTTAGAGGAGACAGATTACAAATTAAAAGACAGAGATGTGAGCTGGGGCGAGGGGTGAAGGAAAAAGGGAGGAATCTTTTGAAGAAGCATGTAATATAGCCCCATAAAATCAACAAGAGAGTTTCCCTCTGCCCTTCCAGTCCCTGGAACAGACACAAGGAACTATCTAACCTATGTGTGTCTAAAACGCCCTGGGTTGGATAGTTTTTTGTGTTTTTTTTTATAACAGGTTTGAAAACAACTGATTTGATTACTTTAATGGGGTTGTATTTGTTATGCTGTAACATCATATATTGTTTAGAAAAATTGTCTGTTTTAGTAAAATTTTCCATAAGATCTTCCACAGAATTCATTTATTTTTTCAGTCTCTATGGTCTGGAATTTTCCTCTTTTCACTCCTAACAATACTTAGGGGTTTTTTTCTTTATTTCTTCATCATTCTTGTACAGCAAATATATTTTATTAATAAATTTAAAGAAATACCTCTTGATTATTCTATTATTTTGGTGCTGTGTATTTCACTAAACTAGGTCTAGAATTTCATTTGGTTTTCTCTATTAGATATCTGGGTTAATATATTTAGGTTTACTCTATTAGATATTTCTTAGTTCTTAAATTCAAGAATAGTTATTAAATTTTGAAATGTTTTCTTCTTAATGTATGCTTTTTGAGGCTATAAATTAATATGTAAGCATTCTCATTTATATCCTATAGATTTTGATACTGCCATATATTCCCTTCTAAATATCCACTGAAAGATGAACTATTTACAAATGTGGCTATTGGAGACATAATATGTATATATATAATTGGTTTGGTTATTAATTCCATTTTATATAGCACCGATATAAAATGTGATCAATATTTTTATTTGAGGTTATTGTGCCCATTTTGCAGCCAACAAAGTGTCAATTTTTGTAAAGTTTCCATATATGTTTGAAATAATGTAAATTCTCTAATTTGAAAGTTCAGACTTCTATAAATGTTCATTACAAATACCCATTAAAGTTAGGGGCACCTGGGTGGCTCACTCAGTTAATCACCTGACTTTGGCTCAGGTCAGGATCTCACAGTTCATGAGTTCAAGCCTTGTGTACAGCTCTGTGCTGCCAGCTCAAAGTCTGGTGCCTGCTTCAGATTTTGTGTCTGCTACTTGCCCGCTTGCACACTGTCTCTCTCTCTCTCTCTCAAAATAAATAAACATTAAAAAACAAAATAAGTGAATATCCATTAAAGTCAGCTAGCTAATTGTGTAGTTCAAATTTGTACCTTTATTCAGTCTTTTTCTGTCTCAAAGTGTGTACTTAATATTCTAATATAACTGAGAAACCAAAATTTTCTCCTTGTAATAATATTTATGTGTACTTGATATTTGTGCTTTGAGACACACATGCCTTTAGAACTGTTATGTATTCCTTGTAAATAATGTCTTTCACCATTATATTGTGGTCTGCCTTATCCCTGATAAGATTTTGTCCCATAAAATCTATATTATATAACAGAAAAGCTGCTACATCAGATTCTTTTGATTATAATTTTCTCAGTAATTTTTTCCTCTATTCCACTACATGAATTCTTTAAGCATATGCCTAGGGCTTTATGTACTTTTTTTGAAATATTCTAAAATTTTCACAGAAAATTTAGAATCACAGCCCAAGAACATTTTTTTTCCTGAATGATTTGTGAGCTGGAAACATCGTGCCCCATAACTCTAGAATACTTTAGTGTGCATTCTTACAAAGAGTATTTGCCTACATAAATACAATGGAGCCTTCAAATTCAGGAAATCAGCACTGAGGCATTGATATAATCCACAGACCTCATTAAGATTTCAGCAGTTGCCCTGCTAGCATTCTTTATGGGAATATTATCCAATCTGGGGCCATATACTGCATCTAGCAATGTCTTTTCTTTTCTTTTTTAATTGAAATGTTTGACTCTCCTTGATATTTATGACCTTGACACTATCAAAAGTTAATCATTTTGTAGAATGTCCCAAATTTTAGGTTTGTCTGATGTTTCCAGGCTATATGTTTTGGGCAGTAATAGTGCAGAAGTGATGCAGTATACTCTTTATTATATCCTACTAGATGGTACATTGGTTCAATTTGTCCCTTGATAGAGGTGGTATTCTCCAAGTCTCTCCACTCTAAAGTTTTTTCCCTTTCTAATAAACAAATCTTTAAGGCCAAGTCAATATTACATTCCTCATCAACTTTTTACCCACTACATTTAGCATCTGTTGATATTTTGTGACTGAACTGTCAATATGATGGTTGCCAAATGATGATTCTTAATTCCTCATTCCACCTACTTTTGTTAGTGGATATTCTATTGTAACAAAGAGCTTTCTCTTCTCCCCATTTATTTATGCATTTGTTTATTTATATTTATACAGACAAATGGTTTCCTATTTTATTCCATGGATTATAGTCCATTACTAGCATTCTTTTGATGCTCGCGTCATTCCAATATTTGGTTAATGGGGGCCACTTCACGCTGCTTCTATCACTATTCATTTTCTGAGCAATTCCTCACTTTTTGACATAAGATTTTCCATGTTCATCTTGTACTTTGCTTGCCCCAGCCATGGAACCAAGCATTTCTCCAAGAGCCCTTTGTTCATTATACGTGAGAATTATATCTATAAACAAAGATCTGTATGCTAGATATGTACGTGACCTTTGGTATTTCACCACTGGAGCCCCCCAGTAGACATAACTTGAGGAATATGAATAAGAATATCCATCTACATTTTTATTTATTTTTCTGTCCATCTCTATGTATCACACCACATCTCCACCTCCAGTCCAATACCATAGGATTAATTCCAGCTTTTTCCTTTCCATATTTGTAACCCCTATTCCCATTGTGAGAAATCTGACTTCCACTGTATTGGTCTGTTTGGCTACTACCATATAGACTGGGTGACTTAAACAACAGAAATTTATTTCTTATAGTTCTGAAAGCCAGAAGTTCAAGATCAAGGTTCCTGCTGAGAGCTTTCTTCCAGGCTTGTGTGAATTGTTACATAGCAGTAAAAAGCTAATGAACCTTCCCAACACACCACAGAGTTAATTTCAAAGCAATTTCCATGTCCTCAGCTCTACTAGATTTGTGCCTTCTGGATTGCCTCGCCTCCTACTTTCTGATAAGATGGCTACATGATTTCTTCAAATCCCTTCCCATCCACAAACATTATTATTATTTGTCTCCATTTTTTGTCTTTTCCTCCTCCTATCCATCAGAGAACAAAATGTCTCTTCAGTGCCAACTCTTACACTTACACCTTTATTCTTTTTTCCTCCTGTCTCCTCTGGACACCTTGCCTAGAAAAAACAATTCTTCTATTTTCGATGATGTATTTTCAACACAATATCATCACTCATATGTGCTCAGACTTATCTTTTACCTGTCTCCTCCTGGCTCAATCTGAAAACACTGATAGGCCTAAAAATTCCAAGCTTAGGTCTGCTACCCTTTCAAGCAATTATCAAATCGCTCCTTGCTTTTACTTCCAATGATCAACTTTTTCTAAATACACTGTACTTGTAATACTTGTAATACAATACCATTATAAATCCATTAAAATCTGGCTTTGGCCTTCATCAATCTGTGAAAATGTTCTTTCAAAGATCACTTTAGTACAAACTGCTAAATCTAATTTCCATCTTTCTCAGCCTCTCAGTGTCATCAAGGGTTGTTGCCCAGCTACTTGGACAACATGTTCTTTTTCTGTCCATGTGATCACTCCTTATGTCTCTAGCTCCTGCCACTCCCTACCCACAGATTTTGCACAAAGATGTATAGCTTTTGCTTTTCTGTCTGTGGAAAGACAGAGCAGGGAAGGGAAAGGAAGAAAAGGGAAAGGGAGATGATGAGGGGGAAGGAGGAGGGGGAAGGAAGGAAGGAAGGAAGGAAGGAAGGAAGGAAGGAAGGAAGGAAGGAAGCCAACAATGGCTTTGATTATAACCAAAATAAAATACAAATGCTTAATTTGCTTTCCAAAACTGTTCCTCTGTTGTGCCTGTTTTACCTGTCTAACAGTACTGAAACCTAGTGAATGTGAACTATTTTCCAATTTCCTGAACTTTTAGTCTCTAAGCTCAGTTTCCATTACATATATCTTATAAACAGCTTAAAGTTTTGCCATGTTTGTAAAATGTTTTTCATCACTGTAGATGTTCAAGTCCTATATTCCTTTCAATAATAATAATGTAATTATTATCAACACTTACAACACACAAGATATTGCCCTAAGCACTGTGTATTTGTTAATTCTTTTAATCTACAAAACAACCCCATGACCCAGCTCAAATGCTATTTCCCCAATGAAGTCCTTCTCTCTCTCTCTCTCTCTCTCTCTCTCTCTCTCTCTCTCTCTCACACACACACACACACACACACAATGTATGTTCTACTTTTTATAGTTCTAGGTGCTTCATGTCATAGTGATATGTCTTTATCTTATTTACGCTTACTCGGCAATTAGGTCTTGAGAGCAGGTTTCTTGCTAATAACCCTTTGCTGCATGATTAAATCACTTTTTTTTTTACACCAAAGCTCTGAAATCACCTGTTTTAAGAAATCTCCTGAATCTCAAACTCTGTATTAAGTGTGCTAGGTGTTCCCCGTTGTGCCCCCACAGGGCTCTGCATCTTTATCATGTGTTTCCAATCTTCTTCCAACTGCCTATCTACTTACTAGTGTCCCCTTGAGGCAAGCACAAGGTATTTTCCCTTCTCTTATCCATAGCATTTGTCACAATACACTGCAGAGAAGGTACTCCACAGATGTTTGTGGGATGAATAAATGATTATCCCAACCAAGACCATCTGATCTCCCAAGTCACAGGAGGTTGCATCTGAAAGGAGATCATAACTGTTGGAGAAAATATATTCGGTTACTGAGGAAGAAACAAGATAGTGAGATTTTTAGCACACAATATAGTACAAGATCATCAATTTTGAGCCTAAATCAGTATGAACACATTAAATGTAATGGGGGCCCTGTGTCTCCAAACACAAAAATTAATTCAAGATAGATCCTAAACCCAAACATAGAAGCTAAAACCATAAACCTTTTAGAAAGAAACATAAGAGACTCGTGAGCTGGGGATTGGTCTACAAGTTTCTTAGGCCACAGACAACAATAATCATTCAATAAACAAACAAACAAACAAACAAATAAATAAATAAATAAATAAATTTGACTTTGTATTTTAAAATGACTACTTATTGAGGCATCTGGGTGGCTTAGCAGGTTAAGTGTCTGACTCTGGATTTTGGCTCGGGTGATGATATCATGGTTCATGAGGTAGAGCCCCACATCGGGCTTCGTCCTGACAGCCTGAGCCTATTAAGATTCTCTCTCTGCCCCTTCCCCATGAGTATGTGCTCTCTCTCTCTCAACAAATAAACTTAAAAATTCATAAAAATAAATAAAATGACTTCTCATTAGAATATATTATTAAGGAAAGGTGTAGGTGAACCACAAATTAGGAGAAAATATCTGACAAAGCACTATCTACAGTATCAGTAAATAACTTTTCCAGCTCACAAAAAAAATATACCAAAAAAACCCATACAACTCAAAATAACAAAAAAATGGTCAGCAAGCCCATGAAAAATTGCTCAACATTGTTAGTCATTAGGAATATACTAATTAAAATTAAAATGCCACCACACACCTAACAGAGTAGGTAAAATGAAAGGCTTTAACGCCAGCAGGTATTGTCATCAGAGCACCTGGGCTGCTCCTGTATCTTCTGGAGGCATTAGAAACCAGTACAACCACCAGTTCTCATAAAACCCAATGACACAGCAATTCCATTCCTAGGTATTTACCTAAAGGAAATGAAAACATAAGTTCACCAAAAAAAGAAAAAAAGAAAAAAAAAGAAAATACAGAAGCTTTACTGACAATGGCCAAAAACTGCAAAAAGCTGTGTGCCCACCAACAGAAGAATGGATAAAAAAACGGTGCTATAGTGTCTGAGCAATAAAAAAAGAAAAAATATTGATGGATTAAACTAAAATACGCCGTGCCTATAGAAAGAGAGAAAAAACAGTCATATATAAAAGACAACATTCCATTTGATTCCATTTATATGGAAATTATAGAATGACAAAATTAGAATGGCAGAAAGAAAGTCAGTGGTTGCCTCTAAGAAGGTGGGAGTGAAGACAGACTAGAAAGTGCCATGAGGAAGCTTTCTGGCTAATGATAATATTCTGTGTCTGGAAATGGATTTGAATTACATATGTATATGCATTTGTAAAAGCCCGGCAGACATACACTAGTAATAGAGTATTTCATTGTATATAAATTATTCATCAAAAATAAAACCTAGTCGGGGCGCCTGGGTGGCTTAGTCGGTTGAGCGTCCGACTTTCGCTTAGGTCATGATCTCGCGGTTCGTGGGTTCGAGCCCCGCGTCGGGCTCTGTGCTGACTGCCAGCTCGGAGCCTGGAGCCTGTTTCAGTCTGTGACTCCCTCTCTCTCTGACCCTCCCCTTCTCACGCTGTCTCTCTCTCTCTCTAGAAATAAATAAAACATTTAAAAAAAATAAAAATAAAAAAATAAAACCTAGTAAAGTCTGATACTAGTAAGTCTAATACTACTAAGTATCAAATCTAGTTAAGAATGCTAAAATATTTAGGAGGAAATATGTGTGCAATTTACTTTGAAATGCATCCAACATAAGTTAGATGAAAAGGTACAGAGATAGATACATTTGTGTTTACAAAAGTAGTGAAACATTAATAGCAGACTATGTGGTAAGTTCATAAGCACTCGATGTAGAGGTCTTTCAGTTCTACTGTTGGTAAAAATACAATAGGCAACCAAAGTATTGTGCTGTGGGGAGACTCCTTTCAATTATACATCTTTAAAGACTGTTTTTGAAAGTTTTACCATAGGCAAAAAGGGAAAATCTAAAAATAAAGATAAAGAACCATCATATTTACATAACTAATTTATCTGTGAAGTTAAATTGATAATACCAAACATTATATTCTGAAAATTCAGAAGCATGATTGACTAATGAGATGTCTCTTTACTCATTTAGAAAAAATGACGGGCAATTATTCCAAACGGACCTTGGAACTATTCAATATTCGGAGCCGAGGGCTCCAGAAGGAGAGAGAAAAAGGAGCTTTCACTAGTTATTAGCCTTTTCTTTTTAATGGTCTTAATCTCTTACTAAACTTCTTGGGTGTTTCTACACACATTAATACTTGAGTTTTTCTAAAATTCCACTTAAAATTAGACAGAAAGTACATCCCTCAAACAGAAAGCCAGTCATTTACTTATTTCTTACAATTCCTTTCTTTTCCATCTGTGTCCGCTCATACCATTTCCTTACCCCTCTTTCTGTAGCCGATTCAATTTCGTCCACTTATCCCTTGTTTTTGAAACATTTTCTTTGTGTGAAGACTAAATCCCCATTTCCTCCTTTTTGATCTCCATTTAGTCTTGATTACAAACCTAACTGAATTATGGTCAGTATTACTAAGCTCCTTCCTCCACCCACTCACCTTATTAGACCAGTCACATCATCTCCTTTTAAAAAATTTTTTACAATGGCCCACTTCTCACGATGACTTTAGCATGGATTAAAAAGAAAATCCATCATATAATATCTATCTTCCCAGAGTAAACAAATGCTGAGAGAGGAAACACAGGGATCCCTAAGAAGCTTTGGTAGTTTGGGGCTTAGTTAAATACCTAAAACACCCTAGAACAGCATTCAAAAAGACCTAAAACTCTTGTTTTCTTCTTACAGAAGGAGACTGGCCAGTGGTTGGTCAAATAAGGGAATATTAAGCCTTAATTACTCTGATTTAAAAGTAATTCTCTAATTGGTAATAATATATTTAATATCTTTAAGGTTCAGGAAGCACAGGTAGATAAATAGAAGGATGTTGACTCTTCGTATCTTGGTTAGCCAAAAGCCCACTCCTGAAATCCCTTTTCTTATATCCATTTGGAGAAGTTTTATAAATAGTAAAGGTGCCTATGGGGCGCCTGGGTGGCTCAGTCGATTAAGTGTCTGACTTCAGCTCAGGCCATGTTCTCGTGGTTAATGGGTTTGAGTCCCATGTCAGGCTGTGTGCTGGCAGCTAGCTCAGAGCCTGGAGCCTGCTTCAGATTCTGTTGTCTCCCTCTCTGTCTGACCCTCCCCTGCTCATGCTGTCTGTCTGTCTGTCTCTCTCTCTCTCTCTCTCAGAAATAAATAAAACATTAAAAAAAAAAGTAAAGATGCCTACACTGAAATAATAAGAAATTTACTTTAGCTGTTATATAAAACCATGAAACCATAAATATTAAAGTGAAACAGAGTGACCATCTAGTCCTACCTTTCCTAAATAGCTTGGTGAAGACCTCTTGTTCTAAGGGATGTTATTCAGTGTGGCTCCTCAAATAAGTTAGGTGGGAGGTGGTAGATTCTATTGGGTTCAAGTCATTTTATTTGCAAAGAGGTGAGGTGATTAGCCTAGATTATTTGTAGCAAACTAGGGCCACAACACAGGTCTAAGTTCAAGCACAGGGCTATTTACAGGACAGCGTAATACATTCCATTAATTTAATAATACAACATTAAATATAATATCCTTAAAGGTTTGTGGAATATATCCTGCCAACACATCTGACATCTTTTTTTTTTTTTCTGTCTGAGAACAGATCAGGTATTTTTCTTTTAGGGTCTTCCGGTGTTTATCTACCAAAACATGAACACTTTCAGGAAAATGTTAACACAAAGATTTTATGTCCCCAGTGTTCTCTCCTCCTATCAAAACCCAAAACAAACCAAACAAAAAATCTCAAGTAAAGCATCACAAAAAGCCACTGCAAGTAGAAAAGATCCTTCTTTTATCAAAAATAAATATTTCAATTAGAATTAAGCCTTCAGAATAAAGACTGACTTAAAAGGTGACCATTGGTGTAATTTCTCCATTTCCATATCTATGAAAAATAATCTGGCTATTTTCATAATAAATGGTCAACAAAAAGATCACAGTTCAGCAGGGAAATCCAAAAGTTGTCCACGCCAGCCTGGCAGATGTCATTCCTAAAGAGCTAGAGGAAACAAAGCCAAACCAGTGAGAGTAGACGAAGGAAGTGATATACAGGAGAGTAACCACTTTAAAAGGTTCTCTAGTCCATATCTTCTGATGGTGAAATGAACAGCATATCTCAAATTATTTTATTTATTAAGACACATTTTCATAATCTAGATCATTTCAACTCTTTGGCAAGTAAATTGTTAGCTGAGAAGATTACTCCCTCAAATATATCACTAAAATGAACCCTCATTTATTTATTCTGGTCCCCTTTCTAACTTCCGAAAGCTACCTTCCAATATTGGACCAAAGCCCCAAGCACCAAGAGTAAACAGCACAATTCCTTTCTCATGTCTCTAATGGACTCAGATTCCTTCTGACTCTAAAAATGATTCAAGATGCATCTGAGTGGCTCAGCTGATTAAGTTTCTGACTCTTGATTTCAGCTGAGGTCATGATCTCACAGTTAGTGACAAGCTCGATGTCAGGCTCTCCAGTGACAGCACAGAACCTGCTTAGGATTCTCTGTCTCCCTCTCTCTCTGCCCCTCTCCTGCTTGTGCTCTCTCTCCCTCAAAATAAATAAACATTTTAAAATATTAAAATAAAATAAAGATGATTCAGTAATGGTCTATCATTTGATCAAAAGTAGACGCTGTACCACTACAGAGCTAATGAAAAAATAAGAAAGAAAATACAGGTATTCCCCTCTTACTGTTATTCTATTTTTTAAAAAATAATACTCAAGTCCATATTTACTCCTGAGATATGGTCTTCCAGGTAACCAACTAAAGTTAAGATTTTTGCTTAATCAACCAGTCTAATTAAGGCTTCTGTTCTGATCTCTGGATGACAAGGCAGAGTGTGGCTTCAATCAAATTGCTGGTTGACTCTTCCATGGGCCTAAATCATACCCAGTAATGTAATCAAACCAGTTTGGCTAAATTACACACCATATATCAGGAAATGGCTTTTCTAGGTCACTAGCCTACACACAATCTGGCATTAAAGTATAGCAGATAAAAAGAAATGTTTTAACATTTCCAAGAAACTCACATGCATTACTTAAGGTTTTAACTAATAAGAAACTATTAGAAGAAAAAAAGAGACACATGAAAGCATAGCAACATTGTGTCCATCCCAAATGTCATTAGCTACAATCTTTAATCAGGCGCTCACTCCAGTTACTGGGCGGTATTGCCAACCTCCCAGAGGGAAGTCAGCCGCAGACCAAGAATGAGAAAACCAATTTGAAAAAAAAAAAAAAAGAAGAAGAAGAAGAAGAAGAAAAGAAAAGGAACCTGAATGATAACTGAGCCCAGATGGGGAGAAGAAAGGTTAACTCTGGAACTGGTCTTATTTAAAGGCCACCAGTAAACTTAAGCCACAGAAAAACTTGCCTAAACAGGGAAAATACTGTGTTTTCTTCCCTATAGTAAAAAGGGAAATGAACATACTCAGTTTGACCCACCAGCAGTCTTTTCCCAAGGTTTAGTGTGGAACATAAGGTCCATGAGCAGGAGTTACAGGCTAAATACTGCAGTGGGGCAGTCTAGAAAAGAAGCAGCTGTTTCTTATTATTTGCATGTATTTCTCTTATGGGTAAAAACGTGGGCGGAGTGCCATGGTGCACTGCTGTGCAGACCTCCCAAAATGGCAAGGGCAGAGCACTGGCTTTCCTCCGCTACCACCAAGCATGTGATCAACAAGAGATCTAGCCAAAGAAACCCCAGTAAAAACAGACCTGTTGCATAGCCAGTGGTGTGCAGCTCTATAAAAGAAGGAATGAATTGAGGGTCAGCTTTTAAAAAGTACATTTAAAAATCTGATTACAAATAATACCAAGAGGATTTGGACCTTAATATAATCAAACATGAGGCATCGGTAAGTCTTTAGAAGCCTATGTTACTTACATTTTTAAATGACATGAGCTACGGCAAAATGGAACTACTGAAACCATGATTTGGCAGAGAGGGCAGAAGAGAGAAATACCCAAAGCTCTCTCCCATCCTCCCACAGATCTCCTACAAATACCGCCCTCTGCACACACCCACAGTCACAGAGACAGGGCAGGGAAGGGCGGAGAATGGCTCTAGAGGGGCAACAGAGAGTATTCTGCATACTCCTGCAGGCTCAATCCTCAACATGGCTTTGAGCGTGACCCCTTTTAATAAATTTTTTATAGTTTATTTATTTTTGAGACAGAGGCAGAGCATGAGTGGGGGAGGGGCAGAGAGAGAGAGGGAGACACAGACTCTGAAACAGACTCCAGGCTCTGAGCTGTCAGCACGGAGTCTGATGTGGGGCTCGAACCCATGAACTGTGAGATCTGACCCGAGCTGAAGTCAGATGCTTAACGGACTGAGCCCCGCCGGTGCCCCGAGAGGGACTCCTTTTAAAACCTGCATCAAAAGTGCCAACGACTCTCCTGCTCAAAACCCTTCAGTGACTTCTCATGGCATCAAGAGGAAAACTAAAATCTTCACAAGGTCTGCTCTCATCTCTGCTGGGCCTTTGCTCAAAGGCCCCTTTTCAGCATGGCACACCAGGATCACCCTACTAAATGTTCCAGCCCCCACTCCTGAGCAACCTGCCCTTCTTTATGATTTTTTAATGAAATTTTTTTTTTAAATGTTTATTTATTTTTGAGAGAGAGTGCAAGTGGGGAAGAGGCAGACACCCACACACACACACACACACAATCAGAATCTGAAGCAGCCTCCAGGCTCTGAGCTGTCAGCACAAAGCCCGACGCAGGGCTTGAACCCACGAGCCGTGAGATCATGACCTGGGCTGAAGACCAGCGCTTAACCTACTGAGCCACTCAGGTGCCCCAGTGATTTACTTTTGTTGATAGCACTAGCACTAGCAGCCAGACTGAATGTTTTACTTTTTTGCTTATTGTCTATCTTTTCCTTACTAGCATAAAAACTCCAGAAGTACATGCTGTTTGTTTTGTTCCCAGGTGTAATTCCAGATCACCGAACACAGTGCCTGGCACATGGTAGCCTTTTATTTGTTGAATGGATAAATGAAACAATGGATTATTGAATATTTAAGATATCTAATTTTAACAGGCTTTTTGATCAAGTATTATTCATTAAAGGACTTTAATCAGTATCTCCTATAAATTGATTTCATAAAATAAGTTCTTTCAAAGTTTAATTATGTGATTACATTTAATTTAGGTTAAGGGATAAAACCAATTCTCAACACCCTTCACATTATCAAGCAGCATTAAAACTGGACAAATTGCTTTAGACAAGGGAGAAATGACATCTCTTTGATTTTAGGAACAAACTTTCCCCCTTTTTAATGCGGAGTTGTAAAGGTCACCACGATTGACCTACTAATTACCAAATCCCACAAACACTCCTCAGTATTTATCTTTCCTGACTTCTCTGAGTTATCTGACACGCCTGGGCATCTTGTCCTTCAAAAAATTACTTGGTGATTTGATTTACTGTGGTTTACTACATAGGTGGGAGACTGTTTCTTTAGTAAAATTTTATCTACTTGTTAACTCTTTTTGTTACTATTAAAGTAGTAAAATCTGCCATTTAAAAATAGAATGTAAAGTGTCATTGTCTAACAATATAGGCAGTATCTGTTCCATGTAGGAAATATATCAGAAAAATAAAGAAAATTCAAATCCCACCACTAGAAATAAGCAATTTAAAAGCTTGATGTGTATTATAATATTTATAAAATAATTTTCACCTTAAAATGTTTTATTCATTATTCTTAAGATATATGCATAAACATCTATATTGTATTTCAATGTAATGCATCAGATTTACTTAACCCATGCATCATTGTAATGTATTTAGATTATCTCTAATTTCTCTAGTATATCTAATTAAATTTATTGAATACATATTTTTGTGTAATTAACCCACTATCTCCTCAAGAATAACTCTTCGAAAGTGAATCACTGGTTGCAACATCTGTAAAAAGGAAGAATATTGACTGACGTTTCAATATGCATTGTTCTTTCCCTTATTTATGTTTTTATTCAATGCTTTGGTTTTTGAATGTTGCTTTGGCTACAATCTCCACAATAACAACATAGTGAGCAGATATCTTGCTTTATTCCTGACTATGAGAAATCCCTCTTGATACTATTTTTATACATGTTTATTCATTTTTGAGAGAGAGCACATGAGCAGGGGAGAGGAAGAGAGAGACAGAAGATGTGACGTGAGCTCTGTGTTGACAGCAGCAAGCCCAATACAGGGCTGAAACTCACAAACCTTGAGCTGAAGTCAGATGCTTAACCCATGGAGCCACCCAGGCACCCAATACTATTTATAAACAGCTTTCTCAAACTTAGGAACAGATAGTAAAAGTACTGAACACACAACAATTAAAGTGAATATTTTTCTTTGTTTTAAAATTTACTTCAATGTTCGTTTTTGAGAGAGAGAGAGAGACAGGGTGGGAGGAGGGGGAGGGGCAGAGACAGAGTGAGACACAGAACCTGAAACAGGCTCCAGGCTCTGAGCTAGCTGTCAGCACAGAGCCTGACATGGACCTCGAACTCTGGAACCATGACATCATGACCTGAGCCAAATTCGGACACTTAATCGACTGAGCCACCCAAGTGCCCCGAAATTGAGTATTTTTCTAAACAGAAATTACAAACTGTTGACCTCTTTGTTGAATATAGCATGCCATTTGGATTTACTTGCCACAAATATTTTCACATTTAACAAAACTTAAATTTTTATCTCTTGGAAAATCAAAAGACCAAGCCACACTCAGTCTGCATCCTTGGGGGACAAAAATAACTGTAAGTGTAGAGCTACTTACTCTTTAGATAGAACACAAACATTCTAGCTGATGTTGGTCCTCACAATCCATAAACTATATGCATATACACTTGACTCCAAATTATTTCACTCATATATATTTCCTGCCTGATCCATAGAGGCATATTTCAAAACATAAATTATAAAGACTCCACAGAAATCTATTATATCAACAGATTCAATAGATCTATTAAATCTACCATACTTTCTTTAACCAATGATCTATTTTTCAACACTTTCTATTATTTCAATTTTAAACATGTTCTTATGTAGAACATTATTTACTTAGAAGAAAAATTTTAGTTGTAGATTTACTGGTATGTCTATTTTGAAAGTTTTAGGTATGCATTGCCTACACATAAATTTATGGCTAAAGGGCCTTGATAGTTCTGGCTTAAGAAAGATGCCCATCCATCACTGGTACATAAAAACACTGCTGGGGGAAAACTCTTAGGGGAGTCTGAGAAGAGGACTGAAGGCAACCAATACAGTTTCTTCCATATGAGATTGATCAGGTTTCTGTATTATCATATGCCATTTGAATTTTTAATGTTGTTTTTTTTAATGTTGTATTTATTTCTAGGAGAGAGAGAGACAGCATGAGCAGGGGAGGGTCAGAGAGAGAGGAAGTCACAGACTGAAACAGGCTCCAGGCTCTGAGCTGGCAGTCAGCACAGAGCCCGACGCGGGGCTCCAACCCACGAAAAGCGAGATCATGACCTAAGCGAAAGTCAGACGCTCAACCGACTAAGCCACCCAGGCGCCCCAGAATTTCTACTTGTTAGAATTACCGGTTTGGGAGTGCCTGGGTGGCTCAGACTCTTAATTTCAGCTCAGGTCATGATCTCTCAGTTCCTGAGTTCTAGCCCCTCATCGGGCTTTGCACTCACAGTGCAGTCTGCTTGGGATTCTCTCTCTCCCCCTCTCTCTGCCCCTCCTCTCTCTCAAAAGTAAATAAAGATTAAAAGAATTTCTGGCTTATATAATTCTTTGCCCATTTTACAAATGGTGTGTTCATCTATTTCTTATTAACTTGAAAGTGCTATTGATTTACTGAATACATTATCCCTTCTCCACATATATTACAAATTCCACACTGTTGTCATATACATTTTCATTTGTTCACAATACCATCACTGCTGCTTTCCCCTCTACGTCTGCAGGGTCCCTGTGAGGGGTAAATAAATTTTTACACATAAAGCACAATATCTGGAGCAAAGGAATACTTGGAACAGTAAAGAACAGTTATTATCTTTTGTTTTTATGCTAAAAATAGCCTTCTACCTCCAACAATTTAAAAAATTTAATTTCAATTATCTTCTCATTTTATTTTCTTCATGTTTACTATTTATTTCCTCAATTCATGTCTAATTATTTCAGCATATGGTATGAGGGAGAGATTTCATCTCATTTTGTATGGTTGCCCAAATGTCCCAGCACTATTTATAGATAATTACTGCTACACTTATCTGGAATACCACCACTTTAACATTATAATTTATCATGCATATCTGAGTCTGTTTAGTGACAATTTATTATATTCCGTTTTTTGATAAATATTACCCTATTATAAAACAATAGATAGAAGTATTTTCCTAAGTATTCTTTGTCATCTCATAGAGCAAGTTTTCCCCATTTTTCTTCTAATTCTTTGTTGACTATTCTAAGTTTACTTATCTGAGAGATAGATAGTGTGAAGTGGGGATGGGCAGAGAAAGAAGGAGAGAGATGGAATCCCAAGCAGGCTTTGGGCTGTCAGTGCAGAGCCCAATGCGGGGCTTGATCCCATGAATTGCAAGAACATGACCTGAGCCAAAACCAAGAGTTAAACACTTAACTGACTGAGCCGCCCAGGCATCCCTCTCTGTTGAATATTCTTAATTTATTTTTCCATACTATCATCACATCTTTCTCCTGCCCCCAAATATACCTAAGATACTTTATTACACAAAATCTATTCTGCAGATTTTATGTCCTTATAATATTGTGTTCTCATCCAAAAACATATTTTACTTATTGAAATTTTCTTTTTCTATGTTTATGACCACAATTTCCTCTGAGTAGAAAACAGTTTCTCCTTTTTTCCATCTTCCTAATCTCACTTGAGTGGTTTCCATTTGCAGATTCTAACCCAGTTCCCTAGGAAGAAGGGATTCTGAGATTTGTTGTTCCCAACTTCTCCTAGGTAAATTCAAAGGAAACCTCAGAAGGGAGTCAGGGTAGCTACCAAATTGTTACCAGACAATTTAGCATAAAAGCCATCTCTCTGTGATTCTTGATTTAGAGAACTAAGTCAATTTCCTCTAAGTGTGAAGTCTGTTCACTGTTGGTTTGATATAGAGATGATTACATAAGAGAAGCCTCATTGTAATGCTCACTTTGCTAAGATACTTTTAAAAAGTGGGGGAGGCGCCTGGTTGGTTCAGTTGATTAGGCATCCAATCTTAGTTCAGGTCATGATCTCTCAGTTTGTGAGTTCAAACCCCGTATCGGGCTCTCTCTGTTAGCACAGAGCCCATTTCAGATCCTCTGTCTTCCACTCTCTCTACCCCTCCCCTATACTCACTTTCTCTCTCTCTCTCTCTCTCTCTCTCTCTCTCTTTCAAGAATAAACAGTAAAGAAACAGGGAATTAATGTTGAATTCACCAATGTCTCCCTTCTTAAAACTCTCTCTGCCTTTGGTTACTCTGACCTCATTCTCTGTTTCTTATTTCTTAATGCATTCTTTCTCACTGTATTTGCTTGATTTTTATTCTCCATTTTCCTTCACATAATCAGTGTTACCATTTGCTAATCAGTACTACAGTTTCTGTATCTGAACATATTTCCAACTTGCTACTGAACTCTGCCTGAGAAAACACAGGTACTTCAAAATGTGTCACAAAACGAAGCCTTCATTTTCCTGTAGAAACCATTTATTTTTATGTTTCTGGAATCTAATACCAAGAATTCTGTAGCTCTATTAAGGACAAACCATATACCCAATGGCTGGAAATGTCAGCATAATCTTCTTCTATATCCAATAAATCAACTTTTACTTAGAAATGTGGTCTGAATATGCCTTTCCTAACATCTTTGAGTTCAGAATCTCATTGTCTCCACTTCAGGTTATATTGCAGTCATGTCTTAAGAGCTCGCTCTCTCTTTATCTTCTCTGCACATCACTCTCACCTACTCAACATGTATCTCATACCAGAGTTATCGTTCCCACCTGCAAAACTGATCCTGCCATTCCCTTATCCAAAAGCTTTCTTGGCTTGCTATCAATATCAGGATAAAATACAAGCTTATCCACTACATATAAAAGGCCCTGAAGAATTTGAATCTTACCTTAGCTGACAATAGCTCTCCTTGGTCTTGGTCTAGAGCCACTGCCCCACACTCAGGCACATTCCATTTCACATTTCAATAATGTACCTCTCTCCCTTTTTTCTCATATGGAGCTCCCACCCCACCACCCTCCTGCCATTGCTCTTTCATGACTCTTTTCAGAGAACAACTCCTCTCTGAAGATTTTTTGAGCCTCTGGGTATAGTCTTTCCAAAATTTCTTTTCCTAATTGCCTTATTATTACAATCATTGGTTTACATGTTTGATTTCTTCATTAGACTATGAGTTCCATGAGGCTGAGGCAATGTCTGATGCTTGTTTCTATCTCTGGAACATGGCAAACTTTAAGTTCTTGATAAGTATCCAATGACTAAATACGCCCAATGCTGGGGTCTTGAAGATTCGTGACCTATTTCAAACATTAAATTTAGCCAATAATAGGGTGCCTAGGTGGCTCAGTCAGTTAAGTGTCCAACTTCAGCTCAGGTCATAATTTCATGGTTCATGGGTTCGAGTCCCATGTAGGGCTCTGTGCTGATAGCTTGGAGCCTGGAGCCTACTTTGGATTCTGTGTCTCCCTCTCTCTCTCTGCTCCTCCCCCAATCATGCTCTGTCTTTATCTCTAAAATATAAATAAACATTAAAAAATTATTAATAAATTTAGCCAATAAAATGGATAGAAAGATAATTGTTGAAGATTCAGAAAGGCTGCAATTTTTAGACCAAGGACTATCACTTCTGGCCAGATGACTTTTGTCAAGTCACAGAATAACTGAATTGGAATTGAAAGGCTCAGGGAATCCTTCAGTCAATTCCATCCCTACCCTCTCTGAACCTTACAGTTTTTACTTATGTAACAAATATATTAACATTCTTTGTATATATTAGAATTGTTCTGACAATAAAATGAGGCTGTGTGTAAGAAATCCTCTTTAAATCTGATTATCCATCATGATCAAGTGAGATTCATTCCTGGGTTGCAGGGCTGTTTCAACATCCGCAAATCAATCAGTATGATACTTCACATTAACAAAAGAAAGATAATAACCATATGATTCTGTCAACAGATGCAGAAAAAGCATTTGACAAAATACAGCATCCCTTCTTAATAAAAACCTTTGAGAAAGTCGGGATAGAAGGAACTTATTTAAACATCATAAAGGCCACTTATGAAAAGCCCAGAGCTAATATCATCCTCAATGGGGAAAAACCGAGAGCTTTCCCCCTGAAATCAGGAACATGACAGGGATGTCCACTCTCACCACTGTTGTTTACCGTAGTGCTGGGAGTCCTAGCACCAGCCATCAGACCACAAAAAGAAATAAAAGGCATCAGAATTGGCAAGGAAGAAGTCAAACTCTCACTTTTTGCAGATGACATGATCCTCTACATAGAAAACCTGACAGACTCCACCAAAGGTCTGCTAGAACTAATCTATGAATTCAGGAAAGTTGCAGGGTACAAAATCAACATACAGAAACCAGTCGCATTTTTTACACCAATAATGAAACAACAGAAAGAGAAATCATGAAACTGATCCCATTCACAATTCCACCAAAAACCATGAAATACCTAGGAATAAACCTAACCAAAGATGTAAAAGATCTGTATGATGAAAACTATAGAAAACTTATGAAGGGAATTGAAGAAGTCACAAAGAAATGGAAAAACATTTCATGCTCATGGATCAGAAGAATAAGTAGTGTTAAAATGTCATTACTACCCAAAGCAATCTACACATTCAATGCAATCCCAATCAAAATTGCACCAGCATTCTTCTCAAAGCTAGAACAAACTATCCTAAAATTTGGGAACCACAAAAGACCCCAAATAGCCAAAGTAATATTGAAGAAGAAAACCAAAACAGGAGGTATCACCATCCCCAACTTTAGCCTCTACTACAAAGCTGTCACCATCAAGACAGTACGGTATTGGCACAAAAACAGACACACAGACCAATGGAATAGAGTAGAGAACCCAGAATTAGACCCACAAATGTATGGCCAACTAACCTTGGACAAAGCAGCAAAGAATATCCAATGGAAAAAAACCAGCCTCTTTAACAGATGGTGCCAGGAGAACTGGACAGCAATGTGCAGGAGAATGAAACTAGACCAATTCCTCACACCATACATAAAAATAAATTCAAAATGGATAAAGGACAGGGAACCATCAAAACCCTAGAAAAGAAAGCAGGAAACAACCTCCTTGACCTCAACCGCAGCAATTTCTTACTTGACACATTCCCAAAGGCAAGGGAATCAAGAGCAAAAATGAGCCATTGGGACCTCATCAAGATAAAAAGCTTCTGCCCGGCAAAGAACAATCAATAAAATTAATAGGCAGCAGATGGAATGGGAAAAGATAGTTGCAAGTGACATATCAGATAAAGGGCTAGTATCCAAAATCTATAAGGAACTCACCAAACTCCACATCTGAAAAACAAACAATCCAGTGAAGAAATGGGCAGAAGATATGAACAGACACTTCTCTAAAGGACATCCAAATGGCCAATAGACACAATGAAATGATGCT
This sequence comes from Proteles cristata cristata, assembly GCA_017311185.1. Classification (NCBI taxonomy): domain Eukaryota; kingdom Metazoa; phylum Chordata; class Mammalia; order Carnivora; family Hyaenidae; genus Proteles; species Proteles cristata. The sequence goes on along the minus strand of JAESUZ010000476.1, from coordinate 178,839 downwards.
CAGCGTCCCTCACCGTCAGGGAAATGCAGATCAAAACCACACTGAGAAACCACCTCATACCAGTCAGAGTGGCTAAAATGAACAAATCAGGGGATTATAGATGCTGGCGAGGATATGGAGAAAAGGGTACCCTCCTACACTGTTGGTGGGAATGTAAACTGGTGCAGCCCCTCTGGAAAATAGAGTGGAGGTTCCTCAAAAAATTAACAATAGAACCGGCAATAGCACTCTTATGACCCAGCAATAGCCCTGCTAGAAATTTATCCAAGGGATACAGGAGTGCTGATGCATAGGGGCACATGTACCCCAATGTTCGCAGCAGCACTTTCAACAATAACCAAATCATGGAAACAACCTAAGCGTCCATCAACTGATGAATGGATTAAGAAGATGTGGTTAATCTATTCATATGTGGAATAGGAGGAACTTAACAGAGGATCATAGGGGAGGGGAAGGGGGAAAAAAAAGTTAAGGAGAGGGAGGGAGGCAAGCCATAAGAGAATCTTAAATGCTGAGAACAAACAGTGTTGATGAGGGTGGGGGAGAGGGGAAAATGGGTAATGGGCATGGAGGAGGGCACTTGTTGGGATGAGCACCGGGTTTTAAATGGAAACCAACTTGACAATAAACTATAATAAAAATAAATAAATAAAAGTTAAGAGCACAAAAAAAAAGATCTTTTCTATGAAAAAAAAAAAAAACAAGAAATCCTCCTTAAATTTGGAAAAGCTATGTAACCTGGGTGGCTCAGTCAATTGAACATCAGACTCTTGATTTCTGCTAAGGTCATGATCTCATGGTAGTGAGATCGAACCCCGCATTAGGCTCTGTGCTGACAGTGCTGAAGGAGCCTGCTTGGGATTCTTTCTCTCCCTCTCCTTCTGCTCTTTGCCGATGCTCACTCTCTTACTCTCTCTCAAAAAAAATTTAAAAATTTGAAAAGGCAATATACATATAAAACATTTCTATTAATTCATATTTAATTATATAAGTCTATCTTTTATGTTTAAAAATTCTTTAACTCAAGTATGCCTTTTATACAAAAATTACTGGCCCTTACCTATTAGCACTCTCTTAGTTCACAGCCTAATAAATGAGAAATAATCACATATTCACATGAAATTTTAAAAATAAGTATCTTCAATTTCAGTTTAATGAAATCATAATTCAATGGGAACAAGAATATTTACATTCTAGACACTTTCCATGGAACATAACTTCCTTGTGCAGTATCTTTCAGAAATTAAAAACAAAATAATTTACTATTGGTCTGAGACATATGGCCAAGGCAATAAAACAGTGGACACATATGAGATGTAAATATTGAAATAAAAGATAAGTTTTTATAATTATCTGAAATTGATATGTTTGTATGCCTAGAAATGCCAAGAAAATCTGCTCAAAATCTACAACAGTTAAGAAGAAAATCCAGTTAGGTTTGTAATCAAGACTAAATGGAGATCAAAAGGAGGAAATGGGGATTTAGTCTTCACACAAAGATACAAAATTCTTAAAAAAGAATACAAAGATTATTTATCAGGAATGACAACAGGTAATATATGGAAAATGACTCATTTTATACTTTAAATCAAACATAAAATACTTAGAAATTGTCTACTTAGGGGGCACCTGGGTGGCTCGGTCAGTTAAGTGTCTTAACTCTTGATTTGATTCAGGTCATGATCTCACAGTTCATGAGTTTGAGCCCCACATCTGGCTCTGCACTGACAGCATAGAGCCTGCCTGGGATTCTCTATGTCTCTCTCTCTCTGCCCCTCCCCAGTGCTCACTCTCTCTCTCTTCCTCAAAAATTAAACAAATAAATGTTTTTAGTGTTTATTTAAATAATTTCCTCACTTAGAAATAAGAAAAAGCAAATATTTCTACAAAATTTTCAAGTAGAAAAATGTGCAATCTTCTTAGAGCAATGAAGGAAAGAGGTACCTTTTTTAAAAGAAAATTATAACAATCTATTCCAAACAAAATGTCAGTGGGATTTTTCTGAAGTGTTGGAGACAAGCAGCATTTGACAAAGTAATTCTAAAATTCTTCTAAAAGAACACTGAGCAAGACTAACCATGAATTTTTTATTTTAACAAGAAATTTTAAAGGAATTTATCTTAGCAGTATTGAAATATATTATAAAACTACAGTTAATAAGCTGGTACTTCCACAAGAATGAACCCCTTTTAATTGAGAGCAGTAAAAAGAAGCATCACACAGATAATTGCTTAAGTGGTACATATTCTCTGTAAAACTTTCATCAAATTCCACAAGCAAATTTTTCTCATCTTTATCTGTGTTCTATAATTTTGTATTTGGTTGACTCATAGAATTATCAACATTCAATCATTTCAACACACATACACACACACACATACACACACACACAAGGCAAATTTATGTATCTCTTATAGCCCTTCGTGCTTGGGTAATGCAAGTATCTCTACCACCTAAGTAGTACCTACCTCATTATAAGAGTGTTAAAAAAAAAAAAAACATTTGATTAAGTAAATACTCTTTTAAATATTAAAAATTGTGTGGCTCTAGCATATGAGCACACCATTTCTTAATATATATATCTTGTAGAAATCAAGATTGACACTGATCCAAATCTCTCTTGAACACAGATTAAATATCTGATAGAAATAAAATGGTGGTAAGAAATCAGGGAAACCAAGTGCACAAGAAAGATCACAGACAGGAACTAGGCTTTTCATCTATAAATAGATATCAACATATCGGAAAAACAGTGCCCTTCTCATGAATTTCACAATACACATATTTTATCTGTAAACCTCTGATTTTCAACTATAATGCAGGCCTACTATTAAAGATATTAGGAGTTATTATCAAAATCTATAATTAATTTGGAGGTTTTAAAATGTGGATCATCACTACTGCTCTTTTTTTTGGAAAAACATAAACCCCATAACCATGCCTATTTAAAAAAGGAAAGTAAGTCTCAAAAACCTAATTGTATAAGCAATATAAAGGAAAGGAATTTAGACTTAACAAACATGAAGATAATAAAACCTAATTTTATAGAGCTATGTTTGGCCTTAAGTCTTTTTACATCAAAGAAAATGAAAAACTAATAAGATATTTCAGTAAAATCTACATGATTATAGACAAACACTTTGGCAAGAAACAATTGTGTATATTTGGTTAGGCAACACCAACGTAATAGCAAAAAGGTATCCCTATGGCTACTACCCCCAATTAAATATTTTTTATTCTCATTTGCCTTCATATATCCAATCAAAGCAATTAGCCAAAATGTGTTACAAAAACATTAGCGAAAGAGTTTAAGGGAATTTATATTAATCCTGCAAATAAAACAAACTGTCACTGACAGTGGTTACTTTTTCCTTAGATAAGAGGAACCTAAAAAATTTTCTTTACATGTAAAGCTGGTGGTGATTTGATAGTTATCAGAATAAAATTAACAGAAAATTACAAATTGTACCAAATGAATTCATTTGTTGAAGATACTTCCAGAAAGGAAGCTAAATTTTAGGGCCCACACTTGGATCACAGATTCTCACAAATATATTTGGATACTGGTTTCATATAAGAAAATGTTAACCTCATTTTACCCTTAATATGAATTGTTTTTTAAAAAAGAAAAGGATCTTAAAAGAGTTTTTAATGGATTCCACCTAAAATGAGTGATCTCTGTGAAAGTACCTATAAATAATCTGTCAATAGAATCAAGTGCCAATATAGGGAGGACACCATACTACCTGAATACCACGCCTGGCTGTTCCCACTATTCTGCCAAGTTAGTTACAGGCTCCAAATAAGAAGAGAAGACTCTCTCCGGCATTGGGTTATAAATCTTCATGAGGCCACTAGCTACAACCCCAAAACTTTTGGTTAGAAAGGGCTATATTTCAGGGTGCTTGGATGGCTCACTCAGTTTAAGCGTGTGACTCTTGATCTCGGCCCAGATCTTGATTTCAAGGTTGTGAGTTCAAGCTCCACCATGGAGCCTACTTTATAAAAAAAGAAAAAAAAAAAAAAAACCAGAAAAAGAAAGTACTATTTTTCTTTGTCTTTATATTGTATTCAACCCAAGGCAGAAGACATGAGGATGTTTGACGAGGTCTTCAGGGTGACAGGGAGCAAAAATTATCTTTTTTGTATAATGTAGCTATGTATCTGTGATATATATGATACATTCTATAAGTGCCACATTTTCAGGTAAAAAGTTTCCTATTCCCTCTGTGAGACTTTGGAGACCTTGAATGAGACAAATAAGTTAGCCTTTCTCTGTAATTATGTTGCTGTTAAAACTTCTTTTCAGTCAAAAGTCAACCTTATAACCCCAAACTCTTATATCCCTCTCCTTATTTTAACTAACATTCTGATGCCCACCATACTTTCTATTTTCTAAAAGGTGAAAGGGAGTCATTGGAGAGGAAATTCTTAAAATGAACAACCCTCAAACCTTAGTCTTGAGCCTATATGTATTAAAGACCACTGTTGCCAAATTGACACCAGTCACAAGAGACTTTGAAAGTTAATTCAAAAACAGTTTGCACATGTTGTCAAATCCCTAAATAATATTGCCCCGATCCAAGTGAGCCATTATGGAGGAATCAGAAATCTCCTATAACAAGCCAATGTGTGGAATGAGCTAAAATGATTGGAGCAAAAATTGGACATCTGGACACACTTCCCCATGCCTTACATAAAGAGATAGTTCATGTGTTCTAAAAATCCAAATACTATTTCCTGCAAATATTTTCCCTCAGCAGACTGGCCATGGAGGGTGAGCAGCCAAAGACCATCGACATGCAAAAGTACACCGTTGATGTTCCACATCCACAGTCTAAAAAATGTATGCAGAAGGGATCCCTGAAGCTTAGAGAACAGTGTTATTTCTGCTTCTCCACAGTCTGGAAGATGATAGCAGGGGTTTACTTATTATCTCCCCACACTTAAAACTCCTATCTTTTTTTAGCATCTGCTGATTGAATATACTCATCTTTCTTCCCAACCTACTCCTAGAACAGAGGCATGAAAGTGATTTTTCTCATCAGCCATACGCCAGGTTTGTTTCTGCCAACATGCATACAATTTTTCAGAAGGTTACCTCCTCACTCCACAGAAAAGTGGAGCAGAAGAATAAGCAAAACCTTACTAAAATATCTGGCAAGCCTGCAGTGGTCAACCTGCAGCCCTCTCCTACGATCCTCGCACGATCACTGAAAAGTAATGCAGTCAGTAAGACCAAGGAAAGAAAAAACATTCCATGGCTTTGAAATTCAGATAAGGTGGTTTTATGGTTTTAATTACATTGTAGTAACTACATAGAAGTAAATATACTCTTCCTGTTTTAAGTTAGGTGAACATCTGTCGTAAATAACTCCAATGCTCTTCTTTTTGTAAACTAATTACACAATAGGCCCTATAAATTCATGGAGTGTTAGGATGCAGAATTTAATTATGCAATTCACTTAACCAAAGTTTAACCAAAGTTTTGCTTTTCAGTGAAGTTCACAATCCTCCATTCTCACAACATGTAGCAGGAACACATTACATAATGCCCATGTGTTTTTCAGGTTAGAAAGAACAATAAAGGAAATCTCTGTGACTACTTTTTCACCTTTCTTTTTTTACCTGAACAAAATAAACTAATGCCATTTATTCTGAAGAGAGGCTAAAGTAATCACTCTTAATTTTAAAATATGGCTACATTATTTTTAAGTAACTTAACCTGTAAGTGATGTGCTTCTCTGACCTCTCTGGGAAACATAAGCAAGAATTCCTTTATTTATTCATTCATTATTCATAAATCAGTACTCAATGATCACCTAGCATATCTGAGAGAGTAGATTATGTGCTAGAACTATAAAGACAGAAATTCTCATTATGTTAGGAAAATGATATAACTTACTGGAACACATTCCATTAAAGATGTATGTACAAAATATTCTCAAAGAAGCTACTCCAAGGAAGGGTCAGGAAAACCTTCCAAAAGATAACATATGTGGTACATCTTTGTGTTGACTGCAAGGAATAGAGATTCATCATGCATTGCCCAAAATGTTTATTTTGTGTGGATGCACATTAATTAGAATTACAACTAGAAAATCCCATGGGTCCAAAAAGTCCCAGGTACCAACTACCCTCACTGTTCTTTTCCAAGAGACTCATAGTCTGAAGACTTTTTGCTTTGTCTTCCTGCTCCATGGCCCTCTCCATACTGACAGTTCTCTTACTACAGATTAATCATTTAGTACTGGTGGTCAGTCCTATCCATATTTTCTAGATCAGATCCTAGAGGACACCGGAGTATTAGACAGAATCCTTGACATATGTCCACTTCATAGCCAGCAGCTAATCTTAAGATGGACTGTTCAGGGGGGTATTTCACTCCTGATTCTGTCACTAGTATCTTCTATACAAGAACTACTCATATTGTGTTCTTGAGTAGGGGACTAAGGACCAAGGCAATTTTTCCTAGAAAAGCAAATTGAAGGTGGTAGACATTGAGACCCGTATAGTTCTGAAGTATGAATAGCAACTTGCCATATAGATCAGGTTACAAATGTCATATCTAAACAACACTGTCTATATAAAGACATAACAATAACAACGATGACAATAATTATCATTTATGTAAACTCTACTGTGCTCTAGCTACTATGATAAGTATTTATATATACCAAGCCTAATACTCAGAACAATCATGTGAGTTATGGCTATCATTCCCACTGAATTGAAAACAGATGTTCAGAGAGGTTAGATAACTTGATCGAGGCCAAATAATTCATAATGGTCAATTCAGAATTCATACCTAGGCATATCTGACCCCAAAAATCTGTGCCTTTCCACAGCTCCCTACTGATTCTTTAAAGCCTTTAAATAACCTAGTACAATTCTTTGATTGCATACTTGACTTTGATAAGAGTAACAGAAAGTCAACCTGGAATAATGGGAGTGGCCCACGTTTTTAATATTTTTGATGATTATATTAATAGCTTGCATTTGTCCATTAAAAGATTCTCCCTAGAAAGCGACAAAGAGCAGGATGGACAGAGACTCACAACAGACTTAGAAGGTAGGTGAATTATAGTCTCAGTGGGCTACTTACTATCTGAAGTAAAGTAGCTGCCAGGAAACAAACTGAGGAGGGAAAAGATTTGGAGATTTTAGAAGTAAAGGGAAAGGGATGGAATGGGAACACTGATGGGGCAAGGAGAGGAAGAAAAGCAAATGAAAGAACTTAAGAAAGATTAGTGAGAGGATCATGGAACCCAGGAGAGGACAATGTTTCAAGACAGTGGGAGTGACCAAGAGTGCTAAAGGATGTAGAGTTGTCCATCAGAATAAGGATGTAAATAGAAAGCTGGTAATCCATTTCCCATTGCACTGATGAGAAAACATTAAGTAAAGAAACCACTAAAAGTACTTCGAATTACCTCTCTCATATAGGATTCAGGTAAATTTCTCTCTCAAAATCAAGGTTATTTGTGCATTAACTACTGACCTTTCAATGATGGAAACTTTCCTCCAATGCAGAAGAACCATGGGTTATGCTACTGATGGGAAGCCCCATTCAGGGAATGTGTTAAGACACAACTGCAAGATACTAGCATATCCTATTCCAGGCTGAATACCCTCCAGGTTCAAATTTCACATATGTTCTCTCCAAAAAGTTATTTTATGTTAACTCCCCCAAAATTAGTAGTCAACAAAATATGCCTTCTGATTCTAAAAGCTTCCAGAATATTGTCTAAATAATGGAATACATGGGATGACTTGAGATACTGCTATTGCTATTTTATTGATTAAAAAGACAAATGTCTATTTCTGTGTATTATGTTACTCTCCTCACACAGAGTAAAGCCTGGGATATTTTTAAGTTTCAAACCCTTTCTTATATCCACAGACCTCCATGTGGGGTATTGAGAGGGTAAAGGGAGACTGAGGCAGCTATTAGTGCTGCTCACCAAATACCTACAGCTCTCCCTCCAGAAACATGACAGGATTGCGATTTTCTGCTCCCCTGTAGTTCTGTGTGACCACATGACTTACCTGAGCAAATAAAGAGCAACAAAGGTCAATCTGCTGTATAGTTTAAAAAACCTAGTACCTTACTCACCATGTTCTTGCTTTCCTCTGCCAGAGAATCTGGTGAGCTTCCAGTGCTCACCTCTCAGCCTGGAATCCAAGTGAGAAAAATATGGACCAGAATCTCCAGCCAACCCATGATGGACCTGTAGCATGAGCAAAACACAATTTCTGTTGTTTAGAGCTACTGAGATGTGGGTGTGTGTCTGATACTACAGAATAACCTAGTTTACCAGAATGAATACTGTGTGTATAGTTTGTGCAGTGATGTGGGAGATGCGGCAAGGAGAAAGAGAGGTTTGGTAGATTTCTACCACCACGAATTGAACTCATAAGTAATGCTGACTTGATTCTATTCATGAAAGGTGGATCCAGAGTGAACAGCCAAAAGGGGGTTGGAGGGAAACGCACACAGGGTAGACCAGTGTAAGAGGCTGAGGCAAGGACAGCTTTAATCATTCTCCTTTGGTAGCCTCCCGAACATGCAAATACTACCTGTCTTGGAGGAGACTCACCCCCCATATGACTTCTGATAAACTGCATAGAGACAAGAACCATATTCTACATCTTGCTTGAAGGTGACGCCTGGTAACACCATGGAGAAGTAGCTACCCTCACAGATTTATGGTGTGGATTTGGCATACCAGGGATTGCTTTAAGACTCTAAGTTTTCCAACTTCAACGGATTTCATCAGTTAGTAAGGTTAAATTTACTCTGTGGCCTCAAAATTGATAATAGCTTTAGTTGAAGGCAGCACTTTTGTACCATACAGTTAAAAATATGAATATTGGTTTAACAATTTCTTTCTTTTAGTTTTTTTAAACATTTATTTATTTTTGAGAGACAGAGAAAGACAGTGTGTGAGCAGGGGAGGGGCAGAGAGAAAAGGAGACAGAGAATCGGAAGCAGGCTCCAGGCTCTGAGCCATTTGAGCTGTCAGCACGGAGCCTGATGCAGGGCTTGAACCCATGAACCATGAGATCATAACCCGAGTTGAAGTTGGACACTTAACAGACTGAGCCACCCATGCACCCCTAGTTCAACAATTTCTTAGGTACATATGGGTACAATGCATTTTATAAATTTTAAAGGCTATTTTTTTAACTTTTGAAGAAATTGTGAATTTAGGAAATTTTATATTAATGTTTAAGTGAATACATTTAATCTTAAGGAGTAATAAAAGTAAATGTCTAATAACAAATATTAACACATAGGATAAATACACATATTACCCAATATTTTAAATGACTCCAATATTTTATACATACAAAAGCTTATGCCAACAAAATATATGCCTCCAGAAATAGGTATGGAAATATTTTATTTTCTTATTTCTCATCTATTTTCTGAACATAAACTGCCTGTGAAAAAAATATTTCCCTAAGGAGGGAAATCATATAAATGGGCTATCCATGGTACTTTAATAAAAGAAAGCTATTTACTCTTTTGAAATACTTGAATATGAGATGTGTTGCTGGTATAAGGGGAAGAAAATGTAATATGTGAAGGGTTTATAAGCTAATTTGCAATTCATTCTAGAACATCCACTAAGTTTTAGAGGCAAGCGTTCCCCATTAGATTAGATCTTAGAAGATTCCTAAGTGATCTACGTTGTGTCATCAACCACTTCTGTTAATCCTATAGCATACTGCAGAAGATGTAGCCTCTCCAAACAGTGAAATACTTGGTTCATATTTGATAGAATTATCCATAATCACCTTTAAACCCCCATGTACCATATAAAGGAAATTTTCCTCAAGTGGAGTTGTTTTCTGCACTGAACCTCAAGGCTAAAAAGCCACTGGAACAAAAATAAATAGTTTCCCCCAGAATTTATAGTCCTAATTTTTCTAATCTTTTCTTTCTCTTTTCTGGCCCTCAACCTCCAACTCCAACCTGTACCTCTAATCTTGACATGATTTTATTTGAAATGGGGATAAGAAGAAAAAAGTACTTTATAGTGCCAAAGGAATTAATGAGTCCTGAAGTGAACGGCCAAAAGTACATTTTTCTACTGCTACAGAAATGTATATAAGTACCATCTGCATTGACTTAATCTACATTTCATTAATATATACTTATCTAGTATTATTCAATTGATATGTATGAAATATATATTAAATACTATATTATTTAATAAATATATAGCATATTAATTATATTAAACAGATGTTTAACATTAAAAATGTAATATTTATGCACAATAGATCACAACTAATCCAGAACAATGTTTGGTATATGGTAGGCATCTAATAAATATTTGTCAAATATGTAGCTGAGTTAAGAAACTTTGAATTCATGAACTAGCTCAGATCTATGAAAAAGTCAGCTTTTGATTTCAAATATCTAAAGGTGTTTCAAAGAGAAAACTGTTATTGCTTTGAGCCGTTATCAAAGCTATATGATATGTTATAGCAAAGATGGGAATTTCATTTTAAAGGATCTGAGTACAGACATTCAAAACAGAGACCTGGGAGGGAAAGTATGTGATCTGACAAGATTTGAAGTATTTAAGGTGGGTGTGGCATCAACTTACAAAAACAAATCTTTCACTATTCTGAAAGGTGAACTCTAAACTAGTGCCCCTTGAATAAATTATTATTATAACACGTAGATCAATCTCAATCTAAGAAAGAAAATATGAAAGCAATATTTTTGATGCCGTTCAGATAACAAATAACCACTCATGTGAGGTTACAAGTGCTTTAGCTACTGGGAGGTAGTGCATAGTCTGTATTGAAATTCATCATTTCCAAAATTAGATACAGGTCTCACTTAAACACTTATCATCACATTGTACACCTTAAACGTACAAACTGTCTTCTGTCAATTATATCTCAACACAGCTAGGAAAATAAGAAAGGGGAAAGCCTCACTTAACTAAACAGGATTTTTAATTTCCCACATTTTTTGCTCTCCTCATTTAAGTCATGGAGACATGCAGAAAGAAAATAAGCTGATATCTGTATGAGTTTTTTATTTTTGTTCTGCTTTCATTTGGGGACTTTTTAAACATAACTTTCCCTGTATGTCTTGAAGTCAGTGCAGTTTTGAATCAAGCCTTCATGACTTCCACATCCACAATAATATCACAGTATGCAAAGAAACCTGAAATTTGCAACAATGACCCTGGATTCAGCAGAGTCGAGGAAAATTTGGTTTGTCATTGTGCTCTATTCAGTAACACACAAAAAAAATAGATTAAAAATGTTTTTTAACATTTATTTATTTTTGACAGACAAAGGGAAACAGAGATCGAGTAGAGGAGGGGCAGAGAGCGAGAGAGAGAGACAGACTCCGAAGCAGGCTCCAGGCTCTGAGCCGTCAGCACAGAGTCCAAGGCAGGGCTCAAACCCACAAACCATGAGATCATGACCTGAGCTGAAGTTGGACGCTTAACCCACTGAGCCACCCAGGTGCCCCCTAAAAAACAGATTTTTTATATCTTAAGATTTACAGCAATAAATGCTTAAAAAATCTTTCTTAATCAGAAATTTCCAATAACCAAGATATCTAACTCCCTAGTCATTCTGATTAGTTGAGTTTATGTGCTACAACTCAAATCTTTGCATTAAAGTTTAACTCTTCTTGATGTTTTCATTCCAAAATGCCATACGCTGCCACTTAATTGTCTAACCAGACTAGCTTTTAGGTTTTTTTCCTGAAAGCAGTGCTGAGTTAACAGAGACCATAGCAAATGCTCTTGGACTGTGTTTTGAAAAATCTCTGAAAATCATAAAATCAGCATTGGTCATAAAAAAATGATATAAACATTTTTGCAATGGATTTTTTTAAGAAAAGCTAATTTCTTGGATTAAGGTAAAGGAGAAGATGCCATCAATTAATATTTTGCTTTAATAATTATGTTTAATTTTTTAGTGAACTGCATAGTAAAGGTGAACAGTTTTCATTTTACAAATAACATTCTGAAGCAGCCACAATTGTACAGAATATAAGAAATAATAGCTTGAGTATTAATTATCTAGTACTGCCAGAGTTAAACACGTTGATACTGACAGAACCTGGCAATGCTTAATTTAAAATGAAAAATATATTAATAGGGGTGCCTGGGTGGCTCCACTCGGTTAAGTGTCAAACTCAATTTTGGCTCAGGTCATGGATCTCGCAGTTCATGGGATCCAGCCCTACATCGTGCTCTGTGCTGATAGCATGAAGACTACCTGGGATTTTCCCTCTCCCCCCCTGTCCCACCCCTGCTCATGTGCATGTGCGCATGTGCTCTCTCTCTCTCTCATAATAAATAAATAAATATATATTTATTCACCTAAAAGAAAACTTCAAATGCATCATTAATACATGATGGAAATCCCATGATTTGACAATGATTCATAAATTTCTCCATTGGTTAAGTCATGATTCAAGATATTAGACTAGCCTTAAAGAGGACAAATCCTATATCAAATGAATGTGATCCCATTCAAAAACCTAAAAGTGATCCTGGATTCCTTTCCCTCTCCCCACATATCACAGACCTGATCATTTTAATCCCCTAAACAGCTCTCCATTACCGTCACCTTCTCTTTTTTATCCACTTCCCTCCAACTCCATCAATGTAGTTTGTCTTCCCTGATCACCTCTGCTCTGCTGAAATAGACACTGGCTGGTTTACATAAGCCAGCTCATCCAGAGGGAAGTGTAAATAAAAAATGATAATTTGATGGCATCTACTCCGTGTTCAACCCCTTACTTGCTTGAATTATTTTAATTGCTTGGTATTGCATTTATAAGGATAAACATTCCCAGCATAGCCTAGGGGGATGACTACTTCTAAAGCTTCATTCTCTTCTCCTTCCTCTCTATATTCTAGCCACACAAGTACATTATAGTTCTCATTTATGTGTCATATGGATTCTCACACTAAGACTTGGTGCATGCTGTTCTCCCTACTGGAATTCTATTTCCACCTCTATTCATCTAACAAAAAATCCTAGTGAGCTTTCAATTATCAGCTCAATCATCATCTTCTCACTTTCCTCACCTTCTGAACTAGATCAAACCTTCTATTACATGCACTCAAAGCACCACAGATCTGCCATTAATGGTACTCTTCACAGTTACAATTATACATTTAACTTTATGACTATCTTAATAGTGAGAGAGATATTAGCCAAATAAATTCCATTAGAGCAAGGGCCATTTTCACAACTGAGTCTTTGGCTCAGTAGGTATTCAATTACTTTTTGTTGAAGAAATGAAGAGTGAAGGAAAGTCTCTATCTCAACACAGATTCCAGTGATGTTTCACTTGCTCAAAGACACTTCCAAAGCTCTTCCTTTATAATCATTTACAGAATGTACACATTCGTATGATTTCCCTGTTCATTTACCGGTCCCAACCCCCCAGAAAAATATAACATATTATGCTACTATTAAATCAGAAATACACACATGTGCATAGATATGGTAGTATCTGTCAAAATTAAGATGTAACTGCTAAACCAGTTTTAATGTGAAAAAACATTTTCTAATGAACCTAAACAAGATTTATTTTGTCAATAACTTTCTGCTTTGCTTAAATGGACAGAGAGAAGAGATAAACTTTCGTGAGTTGATACAAAGTGCCAGCCGCTGTTTGAGATTTCACATATTTTCTTACATTTAATTGTGCCAAGTAGGCAGAATTTCACAATTCTAGATGAATAAACTGAGGCTCAGAGAGGTTAGGTATCATGTTCGAAGTTGTATGAACAGTGACTGATCAAATTGCTAAATAAAAATAAATAATTCAAAAGTTCTTACTCTGAAAAATGTCTCCCCAAAATGCAACTAATGCAACTCAATACGGGTCCAGTATTGTTACTTAGTTCTCAAAACATATATTACTTTTCCCTTGGATCACTTCATCTGAAAGAAATATATTAAGCAATTACAACATACTTGGAGTCATAAGGCCTATTTAGTAAATAGAAGTAAGAATGGCCACCAAATTCTGGTTTGAGCAATATCCTCCCTGTGATCTATATTCCTATTCATTAACATCTGGTTTAAATTTTGGCCTTGCAGTGAGTTGTAGTCAAAGTACATACAAATACATTTTAAATGAAAATCAGTGTCTTCTCTATTCAAATGCTTCAACAGGGGAAAGTGTTTTGATGAGATCCAACAGAACAAATTGACTGAATTTTCTATTTTCATAAACTGTGGCACTTTTATATATGTATATGCTTAGGGCTAGGGTGGATTTCAGGGAAACTGGCATTTTCTTACTGCAATTTCCTAAAAATTAGTCTGTGGTAAAAACTAAAAATGGGTTATGTAAGAAAAATAGTAAATAACAAAATTATCTTAGGCAGCTGAAAGCTTTAGCATATTTATTACTAAGTACATTTAATAACTCATGGAATAAGCCTTTAGAAATAAGGTAATAGCTTAGATTTTGTTAAAAGAACAGTGAAAGATTTATTTTGACTTTTTTTTTTTTACATTTATTTATTTTTGAGACACAGAGCATGAGAGGGGGAGGCACAGAGAATGAGGGAGACACAGAATCTGAAGCAGACTCTGGGCTCTGACTATCAGCACAGAGCCTAACACAGGACTTGAACTCACAAACCATAAGATCATGACCTGAGCTGAAGTCGGATGCTTAACTGACTGAGCTACCCAGGCGCCTCAGGTTTATTTTGATATATATGGCAAATCCAGTCTTACATAATTTTTAAATATATCTAGAAAATTTTTTTTCTTTTTCTGATGCCTCTCAACACCAAAGGCAATATTCATCAATATTTTCACATTTTAAAGCATTTATATCACAGACCAAACACTAAATCATGATTTGCAGTCAACACAGAATGTTAACTTTGAGTTAAAGGATAAATATTTTTCCTCCTTCTTATTTTTAAAACTAAATACTAGAACATGAACCATGAAAGCTGTAAAATATAAGGTGTTCTCTTAAAGGGATTAAAGTAGGAATAAATTGTAGACTTAGGTCTCTGTCATTTCAATGATTTTTTAGGGGACCACTGGTCAAGGGTGCTATGACATCCCTTCCAAAGTAAGAGACAAAACTGTTTCAACCTGCACTGCCTGCCATGAAGAAGGAAGCACAAGGTCTGGAAGTCCTCCGTTCTGGAGGCAACACATTCCACACTTAGAAATCCTGCTCCAGCCCCGATACAGGTGCTGGGGAAGACCCACTAGCTTTGTGTAGGGCCTGTAGGAGGAAAGAGCTCTGCAGAAAGTCCAGGCTGCAATGAAAGTGGCCCTGCCCCTTGGACTATCCAACAGACCCTGTGGTGCTGGAGACATCAGTGATGGGGGGAAAAAATCAGTGTGGATTTTATGGCAAGCCCTAGTGAGAGAATCACAAAGCAAGCTCCTAGGGTTTTGGAGCAAGGCCATGACATCTGCATGGAGAGTTACACACTAGTAGAAAAACAGCCTCTGGCATGCTACCGGGCCCTGGTAATGATGGAATGCTAGAACATATGGACACCAAGTGACCACACATCTGGAACTGCCTTGTTGGACTTGCCCAGTGATAAAGTCAGGCAGGCCAAGCATAATCCATCATAACATGGAAATGCTATATCCAGGACCAAGCATGGACCGGCCAACAGGGTTCATGTAAGCTGTGGGTGCAGGCAGTCCAGACTCCCGTATCACCACCCATCACAGTTACACCAATGCCTCTGTCCCAGCTCACAATGATGGACAATGAGAATCACTAACCAAATAAAGGAGCATGAAGAAGATCAAACTGGATTACAGATAGATATGCCTGTTAATTAGGTGAAAACCAAAAATTGTTAGAAGTTGCACTGCAGAACCATTCAGGAGATGTATTGGAAGACAGTGACAAGGGAAACATCCTCCTAATGGGTAAAGCTTTGGGTAGTAAACCTGGTTGTCTATTTTATATGGATAGAATGGTATTATCCAATAAAAATACAATGTGAGCCACAAATGGAAGCCAACTGTATACTTCTAAATTTTCTAGAAGCCACATTTAAAAGTATTTCTTTAACCCAATATATCTAAAATGTTAGTATTTAACATACAATATTTTTAAATTACTTGATATTTTTCACATTACATTTTTTGTATCTGGTTTGTATTTTGCATTTGGAATACAGTTCATTTTGGACAGCCACATTTCAAGAGCTCAACAGTTGATATGTGACTAGTGGCTACCTTATCAGACAACACAGGGTTGGAATATACATATATACAAGGGCAGCAGCTGGTCAAGAGCCTGGAATGAAAAAGACAGGAAAATGAGAAGACTGTGTAGAGGCATGTAGATAAGCACATGTAAAATGGGCACAGAAGCAAAAGATCTTTGTATTACACATTCATGCCCACCAGAAACCACTCATCACAGAAAAGGCATTAAACACTCAGGTAGACAAAATGTCTTGACCATTCAACATGAGACAGACTTTATCTGCAACTACCCAGTAGTGACACAATGAACCTATGAACCAACTGTTCAGCAACAGAGATGAAGCCTATGAACGTGCCCAATGACAATGACTCCTCCTTATCAAGGTTGATCTAGCTACTACCACTTCAGAACGTCCAACCTCCTAGTAACACAAATCAGTAAGAACCCCTCCTGTGGCACTATTCCTAGAAGAGCCCTGACACTTGGTGGCAAATGAACTACACTTGATCCCTTCTGTTATAAGAGTTAGTGGTTGGGGCGCCTGGGTGGCTTAGTCAGTTGAGCATTCGACTTTAGCTCAGGTCATGATCACATGTCTCTCTCTCTTTCAGAAATAAAACATTAAAAATTTAAAAAAAAATTAAAAAGTGGTTCATGCTCATTGGAATAATCACCTGTTACTAATATAGAATTGCCTTTCCTGTCCACAAGGCCTCACTATACCATGCAATATAGCACTAACCTCTTTCTTCTAAGTTTACCCTCAGGAAGTAAGGCCCACCAGAGCCCTGGAAAAGCTGCTTCCCAAAGGTATACAGAGAAGTGGATCAACACAGTGCAAAGCATGCACTGTGAACAGAGGTATAACACTTGGAACCTTCTTTAAGGAAGGACTCGCTGCCCAGCAGTGAGGAGTGTGGCTACCGGACAGCCTCCAGCTGTTAGCTTTTCTAGCATCCACCTCAGTGGTTTATCCTGATTATACTAATTTCAGAGCAGTTCTTAGTCAATGATTGAGCAAAGCAATGGGATGACAGCACAGTCTTCTTAGGGAGTGGGGGGGAGGGGAGAAGGAACCCAATGAACAGGTCATGATACAAGGGCCTCACTACTTCTACACATAGCAGACTCCTCCATGTACCATCTTTCCTCTGGGCTCCTCAGTGGGCTATCAGATTGCAATGCCAATATAATAGCCTCTCCCTTCATTTATTTTCCTTTCACAGGTGTTAGGGCCCAATAAAACTTGGCACTGTAACTCCAGTTTCACAGCCTCCTTGGAATATTCAGTGTCATCCACAAGTGAGAACCACAGACAAGTACTAGCAATGAGAGCAAAAGTGCCTTGATATTGCTATGGTAAGAAAAAGAAGTTGAAAAGTAGAGAGATTCCTAGATAAAAGCTCTAAGGTCAAGGAGTATATTATAAGCCAGTTAGGAGTTTTCCAAAAGAGAGATTTTGAACTCCAATAATTTTCTTAGCTTTCTCCTAATCCAAGCTTTTGTTATGTCAATAAGTTACATGTAAATATATCACCCTTAGTGTGATTGTGTGTGTGCACGTACACGCACACACATACAAATTACTATATGCTAATTAAACTTTAACTCTAGGGGTAGTCATTTGCCCTGTTTAAAAATCCAAACTCCAGGGGCGCCTGGGTGGCTTAATCGGTTAAGCGTCCGACTTTCGCTTGGGTCATGATCTCACGGTTCGTGGGTTCGAGCCCCGCGTCGGGCTCTGTGCTGACTGCCAGCTCAGAGCCTGGAGCCTGTTTCAGTCTGTGACTCCCTCTCTCTCTGACCCTCCCCTGTTCACGCTGTCTTCCTCTCTCCTAGAAATAAATAAAACATTAAAAAAAAAAAAAATCCAAACTCCAAAGACTTTGGACACTGAAAGCCCAAAGTCCTTCTACACATGCTTTTCCTTTTCTTATCTTTCTTGATAACGCAACTTTATCAATGTGCATACCACATGTCAAAATATGTTTTTACTGGTTAAATTAATGGCTTCCTCATTAGGAGAATAAATTATGTAATTTAACTAGCTTTCACTAGTTAAATCAAAAGCTATTCAAGTACAGTGAATTGGGTAAAACTATTTTACGGCCAGTCTCCCCCAGTGCCTTCATGAACAGAATCAAGAACTCTTGCGAAATCTGTCCCCTTTCAACCTTAGGGATGGTGCTTGAGGTTTAATCCCTAAGTCGTCCTATATCTAGCTATTTATTTCAGAGTGGTTTTGTTGGCCTCAGGGTAGCAGAGTTTCTCCTCTAAAATGTTGTGTCTCCATCAAGTGATTTTTCAAGCAAGATAGTAGGTAGAATTCTAAACAGAAATAGAATAGATATCTGGAATTTCATCAGCTTTATGGAATAGGTAGTATAATCTATCTGTTGTTTGCTTACTAATAGTTGTTAGTTAAATGTCTGTATCTGTTGCAGATTGTTGTCTGAAACCTGTGTTCATTAAACCCTGTGGGAGAGTGGTGGGGAAGTAGCTAATATATACTCACTTTAAAAATTTCAGACTACCTGGGGCGCCTGGGTGGCTCAGTTGGTTAAGCATCCAACTTCGGCTCAGGTCATGATCTCACTGTTGGTAGGTTTGAGTCCCGCATCTGGCTCTGTGCCGACAGCCAGCTCACAGCCTGGAGCCTGTCTCGGATTCTGTATCTCCCTCTCTCTCTGACCCTCTCCTGCTCACGCTGTCTCTCTCTCTCAGTCTCTCTCAAAAATAAAATAAAACATTCAAAAAAAATTTTTCAGACTACCAGGTCACCCAGGTGGCTGTCAGTTAAGCATTTGACTCTTGATTTCAGCTCAGGTCATGATCTCATGATTTGTGAAATTGAGCCCCACATCGGCTCCATACTGACAACACAGAGCCTTCTTGGGATTCTCTCTCTCTGCCCCTCTCCCTCCCTCCCTCCATCCCTCCCTCTCTCTCTCAAAAAAAAAAAATCAGATTACCATTATAGACTCCCCACAAAACTAAGAATTGTTCATGAAAAGATTACCAGTCTATAATACAAGACTGTTAGCACCTACTTCTACAAATCTAGGATGACTGCAAAAGGAAGAAACCCTTGATATGATTGGTTTCAGTGATGTAACAAATCAAAAATCCAATCATTGCACTGGTTAATAGGTTTGGAGTTTTCAGAGTTTGTAAAATATTAAACACTTTACATAAAAAGACATTGAAATCTATATGGACATATGACTTATACAGTGAGATAAATTTAGAGAATATTGTCAGTGGAAATAGATCATTTTTAACCAAGTTGTTCTAAATTGGGTTAATCTATTAGGGAAGGGTTTGTTGACTTTAAAAGGGAGTATAGTCAAACCCTGATACACACATACAAGTATGTTTTCAGTATATTTCTAGAGTCATTTTGCTATCTAATTATTACCCTTAAGGCTGATCTTTTAAAATAACTAAGTAAAATGTCTTCTAACTCAGGAAAGAAATATTGCAAAGCATTCCTGCAAATAATCACAGGCTTGTAACAAAATAAACTTCTATAATCTTCTTCGGTGTCTCAGAAATGCGACAGTTAACCTGGAGGGTCATAAATACTCCAAGAGGGAGGGGTTCATTCAGTAATTCTCTGACAAATCCTACATTACAATAATCAGTGGTGGGAACACTGTAATGATGAGGCCAGCTGCAAGGCAGTTACATCCTAGTTAGAATTTCTAAGGCTATGAACAATGGTAATAACATAAACAGACCTAGATAAAACCTTCAAGTTTAAGAAGTATATAATAAGCCAATTAGGATTTTTCTAAAAGACAAATTTTGAACAGCTTTATTGCAAGTTCTGAAAGTTAACAACTGATAAAGTAAGTGTGTTGACAAAATAACACCAAATACTCATGTTTTAATAATATCACATTGGGGTAACTGTTGTTACATTTTAATAAGTCCACACAATACGTAATTTGAAATTAAAATTCACTCACTTTTACTAAACCATGTTCAAAAGATATTGTGAAGTGCATGTGTGTATTTAAAACAATGTTCAAAAATAAAGCAATTAATATGAATTCTGAAAAATTGACACTGAATATTATAAAGGTCCTCAAAGCCATATTGTTGATTAGCCTTTGGGCATGAAAATGTTTGCTAGAGAAAACAGAGCTCTATTAGAAGTTTTAACCTTTTGCAGATTGTTGGAGACAATTTAGTTTTCTGTTAATGTAGTATATTTATAGGGGTGCCTGGGTGGCTCAGTCAGTTAAGCACCCAACTTCTGCTCAGGTCATGTTCTTGCAGTTGGTGGGTTCAAGCCCCGTGTCGACCTCTGTGTTGACAGCTCAGAGCCTGAGGCCTGCTTCAGATTCTGTCTCCCTCTCTCACTGCCCCTCACCTCCTCATGCTCTTTCAAGAAAAATAAACACTAAAAAAAATAAAAATATATATTGTATGTATGGTGCATATATACATGTATGATTTATTTTTGAAATTTATATTATGATACATGCATAGTGCATTTACTATGTACATTCTGTCAATACAGTACATTTATCATAATCAATATAATAATAAGCGAAAATAGTAAGATGGTTCAGAACCAGATGCCCTGGCTCTCTTCCTATATCTGCCACTTACTGATATGGGAACTTGAACAAGCACAGTAACTCCTCTGAAGTCTCAGTTGTTTTCAGAAAGAACAGAGATAAGAATAGTACTAATATATAACAATTGTACAAAGTGAATAAAGTAAATGCATTAAAGCATAGGAATAATGTCATAAAGTTCTTACGAAGAAATTAATAAGGTGCTTAAAAAGTGCTTTACAAAGTCCTAATTTTTAAATGTGATATTATTATTATCAACCAAGAATCCACTCCATGCAGAACACAACATGATGCAGAAAATAACGTGGCTTTGGCTCATGCCATTGAAGTGTTTTAAAAATCAAGTCAACAGATTCTGGCAGCAAAAAGTGGGACAACATGGAGGAGACTGGCATGGGCCAGCATACAGGTGCCACAAAACTTCAGGAAGCATTTAATGTATGTCAGAGCCCTGATCAATTCAACTGCAAAGATGAAACAAACTAGAAATTGTATTGTTTGTCTTAAAGATCAGAATTATCAGGCACAAGACTAAAAACAGAGGTAATATGAAATGCATCTACAACAGTGACTGAAAAAGGTCTTCGAAAAATATCTCCAAGATGTTAACTTTTCTTTTGAGATTCCAAATCAATAAAGTGCAATTGGCTGGCCCTCTGGATTAGCCTTAAATTGTGAATATGGCTACAGTACTGAAAAAAAAATACGATTTTTTGGCATGTAAGAATATGAAAAAAAATGTTGACAAGGCAGCTTAAAAAATACATTTAAACATAAATACTCCAGATTTTGATGCTGGTATAATAGTTTTGGCTAAATTTCAGTTTTGTTGCCCTGATGATTGTACATTAGGAGTGTTTATATCAGATGTAGTTGTTCAGTTTGGAAAAGCACATTTAGATTTTGACACAGGAGATGCATTTCTTCCATCATTGCATAAAGTACACAGAACACAAACAAAAATTAATGAAGTCATTATAGCTGTCCAGGCAATTATTGCTGATCCCAAGACAGACCACAGGCTGGAAAAAGTTGGAAGATGAACATTTTAGGATTGTAGCTTCTCATTTAGTTAGTAGAGTCAGAGCCTACGCACAATTTTGGAATGTGTAAGGAAATCAAATGTTAGTTTTTCAGGAAATGAAACTCCATAAATCTGACCAAATATTTTCCATTTTGGGTTTTTTTGTCTTCTAATAAGTACTGGAGGTAAGTGCAGAGTTAAATTAACAGAGAAAATGTTACGTATATGCAAAGATGTTCACTTTAACTCTGTCTACAGTAACTAAAGTTGAGAGATTCAGAGTTAAATATTTTTTATGTATAACAAATTTATTGATACGTATTTATTTTTGAGTATAGGTGACACACAATGCTACATCACTTTCAGGTGTATAACTCAGTAATTTGACAAGTTTATACATTAGGCTGTGTTTATCTCAAGTGTAGCTACCATCTGTCCCGTTATATCATTACATCGCTGTTAAAGTATCATTGACGGTATTCGTTATGTTCTGCTTTTTATTCCCGTGACTTACTCATTCCAAACATGGAAGCCTGTATCTGCCTCTCTACATCCATTTTGCCCAACCTCCCATCCACCCCTCCCCTCTGGCAACCTTACTCATGGGACAATAACAGCTCACTGAACTGCTTATGACCCAGTTCTGATCTCTTGTAAAATGTCAGTAATAAGACAGAACTGTGTGCTAGACTATGTATTTTTCCACTATACCTCAAATCAGAAAGTACTTAGTACATTTATATATTCTAAATCATAATCCTCAGGATCATTATTTGGGACAGGCATTGTACCCTCATTTTGACACATGAGGAAAGTGAGTTCACAGAGACTTGGTGAGGTTATACAGGTGCTGAATGTCATAAGCTGATCAGTGATGCAGCTAGAATTTCAGCCCCGTCTGCCAAGCCCAAACAATGTCCCCAGCACATTTCTAAACTAAATGATCTCGCCCTAAACATTCTTCTTCTTTAACTACCGTTTTCTGCTACTTAAACCACCATGTTAAAATTCTTGGCATCATTTCCTTCTCCCTACACATCAGTAATCTTAAATAATCCTGGTGCCTCCCCTTCTCCATCACTCTCCCACTTGGGCAATCCTTATTACCTCTGTGCCAGCAAACTGCAATCACTCTGTTTCTTGTCTTATTGACTCCAGTTGTTGCATGCCTTCAGTCCATTCTATGACTACCTCATCATCATGCAGTTGAACGCTTCCAGTGGCTCAGTTCCTTAAACATTATCCTGTCCAGGCTGGTGTCCATTATTGGTTGTCCAAACCCCCATTCTGCCCCCAGTCAATCTGGCCAATTGGTCACCTGCTTTCCTTTACAGATTTGAAACTTCAAGTGAATTTTAAAGAGTTACTGTTTTACTTACTAAGTTTTTCTTCTTATATACTTATCATAGCTCCTCTTTCTGAAATTCTTCCCCATTTTAATTCCCAATCTTCTCAAGTAAATATAAATATCCCATAAAGATTTAAGGAACTGCAATCAAACTATCACAATGGGTGTCTCAAGATGGTGAGATTATGTTTAATTTTCTCTTTATCATATTCCAAACTGTACATAATACACATTTATTATTTTCATCATTTAAAAATTTTTATTTTACGAAAATCATACATACAGGGTAAAAATGTATTACTTGCATAAGAGACTTCCCAGGATACCTACTAATCTTTGACATTTCACCATACAGAGCATGGAAGTAAATGATGATTTCAATACACAGTGATCTGAGCAGAAATTAATAAGAAAGATTGGAGCCATCTATATCTTTTATAAAAGAGGTCAGTGATAGCTAAGACATGTCTAAAAGCATATGTCAGTTGAAAAAAAAATTGATTCTGGATACCACAATGTGATCATCCTGTTGAGAGGCTCTGGAATGTGAAAAGATTAGAGTAATTGGTTTGTTTGCAAAAACCCAACATGGGATACCTATTGCAGTCAGAGGCCAGGTATCAGAAAGTAATTTATTCTGGGCATAGTGGTTTCATACATGGACTTGACAGCAGTTCAAGAGGAATAGAGTTGATTGTTCAACTATAAGCACAGAAAATAATCCAACTTGGTTTACACTTTATGGAATTAACTGAAAGAAGTTAGACAACATCAGAGTGGAGATGGTGAGAAATGGCAAGCTAGACAGTCCTACAAGGCTATTCTCACTACTACGCCCTCCCAGACACACAGCAGGGAAATCTGCCCAATTGATAATGGATTAAATTCACAATTGCAAATGAAGAATAAGAAATACCACATTTGTCTACCAAGAACAGTTATAAGCAATTATATATCACAAATAAGCTAAAAGAACATATTTAAATATAAGTTTGAATGAACAATCAGGAAATACCACCTGAGTTTTAGTATCAAAATACAGAGCTCTAAGTCAAGTGCAAGAACAAGATCTGCCTTTCATTACATGCTATGTAGAGGAGAAAGCCTTAGCTGTGAGGATTATAGGTCTCTTTCTCTCCAGTTACTTAGTCATTCAAAAGAAACATAAGGAAAAGAGGCTTCTTTGCCTAGGTGCATATACAATATATCAGAGAACAATCATATTACAATGTATTATGTTTTTATAAGGTTACACCTGAAATTTTTCATTTTGTTCTCTCCACTGGTCATGCACTCTAGTCATGGAGTAATGGAAGAAAGTGGCAATATTTAATTGTATTCAGAGGGTGATTAAAGAATTATATGTAAAAGATAAAAATTGTGAAGTTTATAAAATAAACAATATTTTCATGATCTTAGAGTGAAGAAAGGTATGTGAGACAATACAATAACAATTAACCATAAAAGAAAAAAAGATACATTGAATTTTATCAAATTTTAAGACTACTCCTCAAAAATTACAAGCAAAATGAAATGGCAAGCTAGACACTGAGGAAATTATTTTAATAGATTTATCAAAGAACTCATCAATTAATAACAAAAAGATAAATCCAATTGGTTTAAATGGGCAAAACCCTGGCATTCACAAAAAAACATAAATGAATGAATGACCAATAAGCATGTGAAAAGGTGTTCAACACCATCAGTCATGAGGGAAATGCAAATCAAAACCACAATGAAATTCCATTACAATACCAACCAGAATGTTCAAACTTAAAACATACAATACTGAGTTTGGGAAAAAATGTGCAGCAACTGAAATGTTACTTATTGTTACAGGGCATGTAAAAGAATACAGCCACTTTTGAAAACTGTAGCAGTGTCTATGAAAGTTAAACATCACCTGCTTCATGACTCAGCAAATTCCACTTCCAGCTATATTCAAGATCAATAAATGCATATGTCAACACAAAGCCCTGTACAAAACTGTCCATAGGAGCTTTTTTTTTTAATGTTTTATTATTTCAGAGAGAGATAGAGAGAGAGAGCGTGAGCAGGGGAGGATCAGAGAGAGGGAGACACAGAATCTGAAGCAGGCTCCAGGCTCTGAGCTGTTAGCAGAGAGCCTGACGGGGGGCTCGAACTCACGAATCGTGAGATCATGACCTGAGCTAAAGTCCAACGCTTAACAGACTGCCCCCTTTTTTTTATATATATACATACTTTTTTTAATGTTTTATTTATTTCTGAGAGAGAGAGAGAGAGAAAGAGAGAGAAGAGCAACTTTATTCATAACTCCAAACTGAAAACACGGATGTTTATCAGAAGTATAGGTAAACAGGGGTGCCTGGGTGGCTTAGTCGGTTAAGCGTCTGGCTTTCTCTTAGGTCATGATCTCACGGTTCGTCGGTTCGAGCCCCGCGTCGGGCTCTGTGCTGACTGCCAGCTCAGAGCCTGGAGCCTGTTTCAGTCTGTGACTCCCTCTCTCTCTGACCCTCCCCTGCTCGCACTGTCTCTCTCTCTCTCTCTCCTAGAAATAAATAAATAACATTTTAAAAATTAAAAAATAAAGAAGTATAAGTAAACAGTGGCATAATGCATACAAAAAATTATACAGACATGAAAAGGAAAAACTACTAACTTGAAGTTAGGAACCTGTAACTTAAGAATCTCAAAACATTTTGCTAAGCAGATCCAGCCAGAGAAGAGTACATGCTGTAGGATTTATATGAAATTCAGGAACAAGAAAAAAACAATCTATGATAATAGAAATCAGAATGGTGGTTGCATCGGGTGGGGTAGCGGGTGTGGGCTGACTGCAAGGAGGCACAGGGAAACTCTCTGTGGTGATGAAAGTGTTCCGTGACTTGATTTGGTTGGTGGATGCCTGAGTGTGTATGTTTATAAAAATTTCAGACTACAGGGGCACCTGGGTGGCTTAGTCGGTTAAGCGTCCAGCTTTCGCTTAGGTCATGACCTCGCGGTTTGTGGGTTCGAGCCCCGCGTCGGGCTCTGTGCTGACTGCCAGCTCAGAGTCTGGAGCCTGTTTCAGAGTCTGTGTCTCCCTCTCTCTCTGACCCTCCCCTGTTCACGCTGTCTCTCTCTATCCTAGAAATAAATTAAAAAAAAAATTTTCAGACTACATACTCAAGATCTGTGCATTTTATTGTATGAAAATTGTCCCTCAGCAAAAAAATTACTCAGAAAAACAAAGCTGAATGATGGACTTTAAGTGAACCAAGGCTTGTAAAAAATGCTTACAAACAACAAGAAAAATGCTTTTAAAGCTATGTTCTGAGTGAGAATAATAAAAAAGAGAGGGAGAGATGCTTCTTTACTTGGTCTATTTCCACCTGCTCGCCATTTCTTTTGCTTCCATCTACTTGTCAAAGTTGAATGACTTTTACACAAAGGGGGATAAGATGGAGTTGAAATCTCAAAGGAACTGATTATTAAGCCCTGGCTTTGTCACTCCACTAGTCTTGTGATCTTAGGCAAGTAGCTTCACCCATACCTGGACCTCTGCTTCCTCATCAGTAAGATGAGGGCCAGGCTAGATCATTTCTAAGGACCCTACCAGCTCTATCCTTCTTTGTGTAATTCCATATGCGATTTCTGCAGCTTAATACAAAGAACAGCACCCAGAGTTATATGGTGACCTAATGAAAACATTTGGCACCGTCAATAGACCTGAAATCTGGCAGATATTTTAGAATGTTGGGCTGCCAAGAAAAGCTTACCAAGGTCATAAGCCTATTCCACAATGATATATTGGTCATGCTAGTGCTGACAGCATCTCATATGATCCCCTCCCAATTGCAAGACTATGAATGGGATCCAGAGATACCTAATTCTTTGTATGCAACCCTGTTAAGGGATTCGAGAAAAGACTTGGAAGCTGATACTAAGATCTGTTCCCAGTACTTTGGAAAACCTTTTCAACTCATCAGACCCAGCACTCAAGAAGGAACAAACAACCAATGTTCTAAATAAAAGCATTCCTGTGGGCTTAAAAAGTTGAAGTACCATTAAAAAAACTCCTTTTTCTAGGTTACCATATTTAATTTCCAGAAAGATTAATAGAGTAGAGTATACTAGAAAGATGTTGTATAGAAAGACACTGATTCTTACTTACCAGATACTAATGTCTTCTATAGATTAAAATAGAAGTAGCTTGCCCACCTCCCAAAGCTATATGAAAGCAATACAAAAGTACATTGAATTCTGTAGAAACAACACTAATTTATTCATTCCTCAAGGGCATTATTTAGTACATTTTAACAGCAATTGGCAGTCCATGGGTAGCCTACATGATTTATCGCTCATCTCCAAGAGCCCTTTCAGTCCAGAGAATAAGAGGACCTTCTCCTTCCTAAGGCATTCGTGGTTCATGAATAAAGAATAAAGAACATTTTTAAAGCAAATCCAAAAGTGATTTCATAAAGGGCAAAGAAATGGATTTAATATTTTGTTGTTAATCACATACATTCATCCTGGAGGCATATCCTAAATGTAATAAGTACATACATCATTTTCTGCAAGGGTTGTTTGTCTATTCATTTGTTTCTTTGTCTTTGTGGTGAAAATAGCTTTCATTTTCTGGAGTATACCCTGACTTCTCACTAATAAAAAATGACTTCAAGTGGATGAGGAAGAATCAGAGAGTGGAAAAACTCAAGACAAATATTTGATCATATTTCAATCTTCTGGTGTGGAAATGATAGAAAGGTACAAAATTAGATAAAACATGCCAAATAAATCCGTTGATTCTTGAAGCAGGGTGTGTCTCTAATTAATTTATATTTAAGTATAGTTGTGAAAAAATAGACATTAATAAAAAGAAGATATCCGGGGGTCTTTTCATAACTAACCTCAAGAAAGAGTGAATTCTTACCAAATAAAATATTCTTATTTCACATATCACAGACGGAATCTGTACCTAAAAACCACCTTAAGAAGATAAACTATTTGTAAGTACATCTTAGTTTTTGTGCCCTTTGTATTATGTGGATCTTTTCTTGGATAGCTAACTTCGGAGTCTTTTTCAAATATACATTGCTTTATTCCAAAAACATGCCGCAAAATTTTACTCATTGAGGAACTCATTCAAAGCAATTTATTTAAGGACTGTTTTGCTGTTCTTTTCCCATTCTGAAGGCTGTAAACAGTGTAGGAAAATCTGTGCTACTTCAGCATTTAAAAGAGGTTCAAAAGCATTCGTAACACTCTTGTCTTCCAATTGTATGTGTGTGTAGAAAGAAGCTTAGTGTTGTTAGGCTTCAATCACAAAGACTTTTAAATTTTCCTTTCAGAAAATTTTAAGATTTTCTAGAGAACCACAGTTAAGAACAGAGTAGAGAATGAATTCTAGGAAAGCAACCAGCACTAGAAGGACACCTTGAACAACACAGCCCATTAGAAGTCAGAGGACAACAATGACTAATTAAACAACAGCCTCAGTTTATAACTTGATGAGGCTTCCCCCAAAGTACCTAAACAACAAGATGTATCATGGAGTTTACATAGTACAATTTATTCTCATTATTCAAGGATTGTGTTATTCAATTTATCAACTCACTAAAATGTATCTGTAACCCTAACATCATTGTTCATGGCACTTTCTCAGTCATTCCTGGACATACTCTGAGCAGCAGAAAACTTGAAGTACCCTGCTGTTCACACTACCAACTGAGGTCAAAGGGCAATACTCTGCCTTTGTTTCAGCCCTCAAAAATGTGCACAAGTATCTTTTTCAGTCTACTCAGTGATATTTTCTGTTCTTGATCTTTTTGTTGATTTTGTTGCTTACAATGCCTTCTGAGCATGTGCTGAACTGTTGCCTACTGTTGCTAAGCACAAAAAAGGCTATTTTGTGCCTAACAGTGAAAATAAGTGTTAGATAAGCTTCATCCAGACATAAGTTACAGTGCTTTTGTCAGTGAGCTAATGTTAATGAATCAACTGTATATTAAATAAGGTATCTTTAAGCAGAAACATACATAAAACAAGGATGTATGTTGATTGATGAAAATGTTGTAACCAGAAGCTCCCAGGAATTTAACCATATTTCCCCCAGAAGCAATGATTTGGTATTCACTAATTCAGTGTTTGTAAGGAATCTATAAAATATAAAACTACAAAAAATAATGAGAATCTGTTGTCAATGTACCCATGTGAATGTACCCATTACAACAAAAAATAAAGGAATCTAAAATCTCATGTCTAGAAGGCTTAGTCAACTGTTGATATGTCTTAGTAGTAACTAAAAATATTTTTATATTGTTATTCCTTTATTGCACAATTATACCCATAGTAAACAAATCATAAAATGCAAACAACAAAATAAAAGGGAACTCTTCATAAAGCTACCAGAGAAAACTATTGCTAACATTTTGATGCTTAGATTTATAGAAGAGTATGTGTGTCTATATAATGTGATATAAATTGATATTTTCATTTCATGTGCTGTGTGTATCTTTCCTTCAAGAAATAAACATTTTTATAATTACTTGGTATATCATTGAACAGACAGTATATTGTATATATTTAAGTGGTTTTACATATATATACACATTTTGTTTGTTATAAATAATGCTATAATAAATATACTTGTTTATACAACATTGTAAACTTAAACAACTGCTACCTTGGGAAAAAAACAAGAGTGGACAGGTCAGGTGTAGAGGTTTTGATACTTGTCAAAATATACTCAAAAGGTTGGGTCAAATAACATACTTATCTGATGGTATGAAAATGATTTCCTTAAAATGTTACTAATGCTGTGCCTTGGGATCCTTTCTAATGTTTTATGATATGCTCTGAAAGATTAAAAAAAATTACCATTGTGGCCCGAATTTGAAGATTAAGATTAATTCTAGTAATTTGAATATATTTTCATGTTTACTGGACAAGTGGACTCTCCCATTTGTGAAATGAATTTTCATAAATTTTTTATATAGTTATTGGAGAATTCATCTTTCACTCATTAGTTGATCAGAAATCATTTTATATTAATGGCTATGCTACCATCTGTTGCAAGAATTATTTCCAGTGTAATATTTTCTTTTATTTTATTCATATATTTATTAAGTTTCTTTCTATTTGGTGGTAAAGAATTTTTTAACCATCACATAGTCAAATCATTCAAACTTCTTTTATGTTTCTGCTTTTGACATCATGGTTCCAAGATTCTATAATTATATAATTAACATTATCTTCTGGTACTTTATGGTTTAAATCTTTACAATCACTTGTAACAGATGAATTAACCTATAAATAACTATTGGATGAATGAGTAATGTTGAAAATCTAGACTATCATTGAAACTCTGTCGATAGAGGAGGCAAGATGGTGGAGAAGTCGGGAGCTCCATACATTTCACTCGCTCACACCTCTCAAACAGAGAAGGCCTGAAGCCATAAGAAACCTTACAGAATCCAGGAGTTTGGGAGAAAAAGGAGACAGAGTCGGCTGAGAAAACAGCCTTATGGTGTGAGTGCAAACTGGGGAAGATAAAAACGGGCCAGGTCTGGAGACACGGAGGGAAGGAAGGGAGCCCCTTTGCAGGGAACCACAGTGAGTTGAGGGGAAAAAGAAAGAGTGGCTGAAACTGCTCAAAGAACTGTCCCTGTCCCTGGAGAAGAAAAAAACCTTGGCTTGGGACGCAGAGTGATCCAGTTTCCAGCTGTGCAGCTGACCTTGAGCTGGACATCCCAGTCCCAGGTGACACCAGGAGAAACTACTCACCAGCTCGACACAGAGGGGAAGCTACCCACCTGAAGCTGCTCCGCCATTCTTCTAGCTTGGCTCAATCCCCGAGGGGAGGCAACAGGCTTGAAACTGCTCAGAGGGACTCGGCCTCCAGGTTTATTTCAGGCAGTATCAACGGGACGCGTGGACTAA
Organism: Proteles cristata cristata; assembly: GCA_017311185.1. NCBI lineage: Eukaryota > Metazoa > Chordata > Mammalia > Carnivora > Hyaenidae > Proteles > Proteles cristata. Next base: position 147,757 of record JAESUZ010000476.1, on the reverse strand, counting down.
GATCTGTAAACGAGGCATGGTGTGGGACATAGAGCACGGCCCACCTTGGTTCACCCAGGGCACAGGGAGATCAGACCCAAAAGAGTGAATTACAACACTGAATTTGAGAAGGGACTGGGCACCGCCATTTTTCTCCCCACAAAAACCAAGGTGAGACCTCAGGGAGCAGCCTGCAGGACACAGTGGGGGATAGGACCGGCCTACACCAAACCAAGACCATCTCCATGAGAGAGCCATTTTGTTTGTGTGTTTGTTTGTTTTTGTTTTAACCATATCCAGGTGCAAGACCAACATGGATGCACTTCAGTGATTAATTCTAGATCAATTCTTTCTATTCAGATATATTATCCCATATCTCATTCATATCCTTCCCCTCTGCTGGACTGGGCAGTGTGGTCATTGGCTTGTTTAAACAGTCAGATTTAATTCATTCTCTAGATGTATATTCTACACCTCCACCATTACCTTTCTATCCCTCTCTCTCTGTAGTAATCAGACTATATAGTTTCTCTGAGTAACATGATCTTCATTTCTTTCTCCTCACCTCTTACCATATTCTCCTCTTTCTCTCTTGGAATTAAGACTTTTAGTCTCTCGGTCTGCTCATCCTCCAATTTCACTTCCTCCCTGCCCCTGTCATTTCTCTCTTTGTCTATGCTCTTCCATCAGCACTGCATACACTCTGCTATTTGTAGCTGGGAATTCTGGTATTATGCTTTTGAACTGTCCTTTATCTTTTGGGGTTTTTTTTTCTTTTTTCTTTGTTCTTTTCTTCTTTTTTATTTTTTATCTTTCTTTTTCTCTTTATTATTTGTTTTTCCTGCTACCTCTTTTTTCTTTTTTTCCCTTCTTTTTTTTTCTTTTTCCCTTTCAGTTTGCATGTTTGTTGGATCTGCCTGTGCATTTGTGTGCATTTGTTCCCTGTGTGTTTCTCTGTCTGTTTTCCTTTCCAGGGCTACCTCAAGAAACAAGCCAAAATACATATGGTGGAGAGTCCTAAATACCACTATGAGTAGGGAAATAACATAACCAAAGTCTCAACAAAAGAGAACAAGAGACACCACTCAATGAACACTTCCTGGATGGACATGCCCCGGACAGTCAATGAGTCTTCTTTAATATAGCAGTACTTGTAAGCAGAGAGTGCATAACAAGCTTTTAAAACTAACAAGAGACAGAAAGCCAGCCAAAATGAAAAAAACAGAAGAACTTTTCTCTAAAGAAATTCCAGAAAGAAATGACAGCTAGAGAACTGCTAAAAACAGATATAAGCAACATAACTGAACAAGAATTTAGAACTATAGTCAAAAATTAATTGCTGGGCTTGAAAGAGGCATGGAAGACATGAGAAAAACTATTGGTACAAAGAATATGGAGCTTAAAATAGTTGTGATGAATTAAAAAATGGTATAAATGAGGTGCATAATAAAATGGAGGCATCCATGCATGGATTGAAGAGGCAGAGAGAAGAGGTGAATTAGAAGACACAATTATAGAAAAAGAGGAAGCCGAGAAAAGAAGAGATAAATTGATCCAGGAACATGAAAGGAGAGTTCAAGAGCTGAGTGATACACTCAAAGGGAATAATATCCATATCATAGGAATTCCAGAAGAGAAAGAAAGAGGGAAGGGCGCTGAAGGAGTCCTTGAACAAATTTTAGCTGAGAACTTCCCCAATCTGGGGAAGGAAACAGACACTGAAATCCAAGAAACACAGAGAACTCCCCTCAAACATAACCTGAATTGATCTTCTGCACGACATATCATAGTGAAACTGGCAAAATAAAAGGACAAAGAGAATTCTGAAAGCAGCTAGGGATAAAAGGGCCCTAACGTACAAAGGGAAACCTATCAGAGTGGTGACAGACCTATCTACTGAAACTTGGCAGGCCAGAAAGGAATGGCAGAAAATATTCAATGTGATAAACAGAAAAAAACATTCGGCCAAGTTTCCTCTATACAGCAAGCCTGTCATTCAGAATAGAAGGAGAGATAAAAGTCTTCCCAAATAAACAAAAACTGAAAGAATTTGTCACCACTGAACCAACCCTACAAGAAATCCTAATGGGGACTCTATGAGGGAAATATTGCAAGGAACGCAAGGTACCAGAGACACCACTATAAGCATGAATCCTACTAAGAACACAATGACTCTAAACCCATATTTTTCAATAATAACACTGAATATAAATGGACTAAATGCTCCAATCAAAAGACATAGGGTAGCACAATGGATAAAAAACCAAAATCCATCCTTTTGCTGTCTACAAGAGACTCATTTTAGACTTGAGGACACTTTCAGATTGAAAGTAAGGGGATGGAGAAATATCTATCATGCTACTGGAAGTCAAAAGAAAGCTGGAGCAGCCATACTTATATCAGACAAACTGGACTTTAAAGTAAAGACAGTAACAAGGGATGAAGAAGGGCATTATATAATAATTACAGGGTCTATCCATCAAGAAGAGTTAAGAATTACAAATGTCTATGAACCGAATATGGGAGCACCCAAATATATAAAACAATCACAAGCAGAAACAGTCTTATGGATAAGAATGTACTAATAGTAGGGGACTTGAAAATTCCACATGAGCAATAGATAGATCAACTAGACAGAAAATCGCTAAAGAAACAATGGACTTGAATGACACACTGGACCAGATGGAGTTGACAGGTCTATTTAGAACTCTACATCCTGAGGCTATGGAATTCATTTTCTTCTCAAGTGTGCATGGCACATTCTCCAAGGTAGATCACATACTGGGACATAAAGCTGCCCTCAATAAATATAAAAGAATTGAGATCACATCATGCACACTTTCAGATCACAATGCTATGAAACATGAAATCAACCACAGGAAGAAATCTGGAAAACCTCCAAAAACGTAGAGGTTAAAGAACACCCTACTAAAGAACAAATGGGCCAATCAGGCAATTAGGGAAGAAATTAAAAAATAAATGGGAAAATGAAAATACAACAATCCAAACTCTTTGGGATGTGGCAAAGGCAGTCCTAAGAGGAAAGTACACTGCATTCCAGGCCTATTTCAAGAAAGTAGAAAAAGCGCAAATACAAAATCTAACAGCACACCTAAAGGAACTAGAAGGAGAGCAACAAGAGCACCCCAAGCCCATTAGGAGAAAGAAATAATAAAAATCAAGGCAGAAATAAACAATATAGAATCCAAAAAAACCAGTCGAACAGATCAATGAAACTAAGAGTTGGTTTTTTGAAAAAATAAACAAAATTGACAAACCTCTAGCCAGGCTTCTCAAAAAGAAAAGAGAGAGCATCCAAATAGAGAAAATCATGAATGAAAATGGATTTATTATTACCAATCCCTCAGAAATTCAAGCAATTATCAGGGGATACTATGAAAAATTATATGCCAACAAACTGGACAACTGAGAAGAAATGGACAAATTCCTAAACACATACTTACTACCAAAATTCACACGGGAGAAGATAGAAAATCTGAACAGACCCATAACCAGTGAAGAAATTGAATCTGTTATCAAAAATCTTCCAACATATAAGAGCCATGGGCCAGATGGCTTCCCTGGGGAATTCTATCAGACATTTAAAACCGAGTTAATACCCATTCTTCTCAAGCTATTCCAAAAAATAGAAATGGAAGAAAAACTTTCAGACTCATTCTATGAAGCCAGCATCACTTTGATTCTCAGGCCAGACAGAGACCCAGCAAAAAAAAGAGAACTACAGGCCAATTGCCTTGATGAATACAGATGCAAAAATCTTCAGACAAGATACTTGCAAACTGAATTCAGCAGCACATAAAAAAACAAAAATTATCCACCATAATCAAGTGGTAGTCATTGCTGGGTTACAGGGTTTGTTCAATATTCACAATTCAATCAATGTGATACATCACGTTAACAAAAGAAAAGATAAAAACCCTATGATCCTGTAAATATGTGCAGAAAAAGCATTTGACAAAATACAGCATCCCTTCTTAATAAATACCCTCAAGAAAGCCAGGATAGAAGGAACTTTTTTAAACATCATAAAAGCCATTTATGAGAAGCCCTCGGCTAACATCGTCCTCAATGGGGAAAAACTGAAAGCTTTCCCCCTGAGATCAGGAACACAACAGGTATGTCCACTCTCATCACTATTGTTTAACATGGTGCTGGAAGTCCTAGCATCAACAATCAGACAACAAAAGGAAATAAAAGGCATCAGAATTGGCAAAGAAGAAGCCAAACTTTTACTTTTTGCAGACGACAGGATACTCTACATAGAAAACCTGACAGACTCCACCAGAAGCCTACTAGAACTGATCCATGAATTCAGCAAAGTTGTAGGGTACAAAATCAATGTACAGAAATCAGTTTCATTTTTATACAACAAGAATGAAGCAACAGAAATAGAAATCATGAAACTGATCCCATTCACAACTGCACAAAAAAACATGAAATATCTAGGAATAAACCTAACCAAAGACGTAAAAGATCTGTATGATGAAAACTATAGAAAACTTATGAAGGGAATTGAAGAAGACACAGAGAAATGGAAAAACATTCCATGCTCATGGATTGGAAGAATAAATTGTGTTAAAATGTCATGACTACCCAAAGCAATCTACACATTCAATGCAATCCCAATCAAAATTGCACCAGCATTCTTCTCAAAGCTAGAACAAACTATCCTAAAATTTGTGTGGAACCACAAAAGACCCCGCATAGCCAACATAATCTTGAAGAAAACCAAAATGGGAGGCATCACCATCTCAGACTTTAGCCTCTACTACAAAGCTGTCATCACCAATACAGTATGATAATGGCACTAAAACAGACACATAGACTAATGGAATACAGAACTCAAATTGGACCCAAAAACGTATGGCCAACTAATCTTGGACAAAGCAGTAAAGAGTATCCAATGGAAAAAAGACAGCCTCTTAAACAGACAGTGCTGGGAGAACTGGACAACAACATGCAAAAGAATGAAACTAGATCATTTTCTCACACCATCCACAAAAATAAACTCAAAATGGATAAAGGGCCTGAATGTGAGACAGGAAACCATCAAAATCCTAGAGGAGAAAGCAGGAAACAACCTCCTTGACCTCAACTGCAGCCATTTCTTACTTGATACATCCCCAAAGGCAAGGGAATCAAGAGCAAAAATAAACTACTGGGATCTGATCAAGATAAAAAGCTTCTGCACAGCAAAGGAAACAAGCAGTAAAACTAACAGGCAACCGACAGAATGGGAAAAGATAGTTGCAAATGACATATCAGATAAAGGGTTGATATCCAGAATCTATAAGGAACTCACCAAACTCCACACCTGAAAAACAAATAATCCAGTGAAGAAATGGGCAGAAGATATGAACAGACACTTCTCCAAAGAGGACATCCAGATGGGCAACAGACATATGAAATGATGTTCAGCGTCCCTCAAAACCACACTGAGATACCACCTCACACCAGTCAGAGTAGCTAAAATGAACAAATCAGGAGATTCTAGATGCTGGTGAGGATGTGGAGAAATGGGCACCCTCCTATATTGTTCGTCGGAATGTAAACTGGTGCAACCCCTCTGGAAAAAAGTGTGGAGGTCCCTCAAAACATTAACAATAGAACTCCCCTATGACCCAGCAATAGCGCTGCTAGGAATTTACCCAAGGGATACAGGAGTGCTGATGCATAGGGGCACAGGTACCCCAGTGTTCATAGCAGCACTTTCAACAATAGCCAAAACATGGAAAGAGCCTAAGTGTCCATCAACGGACGAATGGTTCAAGAAGATGTGCTTTATCTATACAATGGAATACTACATGGCATTGAGAATGAAATCTGGCCATTTGTAGCAACACGGATGGATCTTGAGGGTGTTATGCTGAGCCAAGTCCGTCAGGCAGAGAAGGATACCATTATGTTTGTACATATAGATGGATTAGGAGGACCTTAACAGAGGACCATGAGGGAGAAGAAGGGGGAAAATAGTTGAGGAGAGTGAGGGAGGCAAACCTTGAGAGACTCTTGAATGCTGAGAACAAACTGAGGGCAGATCGGGGTAGGTGTGTGGGGAAGGGGGGTGACGGGCATGGAGGAGGGCACTTGTTGGGATGAACACTGGGTGTTATATGGAAACCAACTTGACAATAAACTATTTAAGAAAAGAAAAGAAATTCTATGTCCAATTTACTAAATTTTAATTAGGGTTAGGTGAGGAATATTACTAAAAAGTACACTTTTAGAATCTGTCATCATAAGGGTTTTCCCCCTCTCCTTTATGTAATGGATTATTCAAGTACATTTTCTAATGCTGGACCATTCCCACATACTTGAAATAAAGCAGAAAATATATCTGTGAAACTAATTCTTAGTATCTTGTTAGGATTTTTGCACTGATATTCAGAAGTGTGTTGGGACTTTGGGATATATGCTTATCACATTCTTAAATTAAGGTTACACTGCCTTTAATATGTGAATTGGAATGTCATATATGTACTGGAAACTTTTTCTATAGACGGAAATTGCCATTCTCTGAAAGGCTGATAACTGAAATACTCATCTCTCAAACCACTCGGACCAGCAGTCTTTGGAGATACTATTTTTGACATTTTTTTTTTTTTACTTCTAATGTGTTTATTGTTATATTTAGATTTTCTATTTCTTATTTTGATGTTTAGTATTTTTGTTTAAAATCAATCATTTCAATTAAATTTTCCTATTATGTAACACTTAACTATTTCAGTCTCATCCATATTTATTTTGTCCCCATTCTTTTCCCTGATATTATTTGTATTTATGTCTTCTCTCAGTTTCACTAAATTTGTTGCTTTTATAAAATAAGGAAATTCTGGGTTTTACAATTTGAAGTTTTTTTCTAGATTGTATTCTTTTCTTCATTCTATTTTCCATACACTAGTTTTTTGGTGTTTTTTTTTTCACTAACTTCTTGATGTGAAGTCTCATATCCAAAAAAATGTTATGAAATGTTCTTTTTGAATCTGTAGTCGATCTTGGAAAGTCGATTCTGTAGCATTTTGTTTTGCAATATTTTTTCATACAATCCACATTAACTTTTTTTCTTACTCATATTTAAACGACAAAATATAGTAAGACCAATGTTCATACAGTCTATCAAATTGCCTTTTCCATTCTCTGTATACAAAAATAATCAATTTTAAGTCCTTAGTTTCATTGATAAAGTGCTCACCTTCTAGCCTTTTCCCAATGTTCTCAGGTTGAAACCAAGAGATATTTCTGTGTTAGCGTGGTGGCATTTCTATATGCTTACTATCTACTGTTCTGATATTCCCAAATAAATTATAATCAATTTTTTAAAAAACTGTAATCCCAGATTATACTAGACCAACATCTCTCTCCTAGCTCTTTCTTAACACAGAATAAGGTCTCAACATGCATGAACCACTGTCAGTTTTTCCTCATTTTTGAGCCATCTCTAATTTAAAATTTGAAGTTACCTGCCTACTTACTAAAAGAGGATAAAAAAGGGAAGAGAGTAAAGTAAAGAGGAAGATAGAGATTGATGACAATGAGAAGAGCGCTCAAGTCTTGTCTTAGGAATCACACCAAGTAGTTGGAGGTATATAGCTTTCTCCTGTGAGCTCTGTTTTGAAAAGCAAACTCTAGAGAAAATCCAGAGGCATAACATGGACTCCGCTTAATTTCCTACACAGGGCAAGGGTCTGACATAGGACAAACGTAAGCCTGGAGCATCTCATGATGCCAGAAAGAAAGAAAGTGCTCAAAAAACAAAATGAGAACATACAAAAAAGGCACAGAAGCCATTCTAAAAGTCCCCAGTGGACAAAACTTAACACAAGTTGAGAAACAAAATAAAAAACTGAATTATAACTCTCCCCACCCCCAAATAAGTATACATGAGGTAATAATAAATAAATAGGTAAATAAATGGAGATTAATGACTATTTGTTAATGAAAAATCAATTCATAAACGCAGGAGGAATGAGAGAAATAGGAAAGAACCAATAGAACACCATAGTAACCATGCTGTAGGTGAGACTCACTGATGGATGCTTACATTAATGAGCAGACTCTAAGCAGAAAAAGGGCAGTTGCAAAATCTCAAAGTATCTCATCCAAAATATTTAGTAATTACAAAGAAAAATAGAGTAACTTTATAGTGGAAAATTCTGGTAAAGGCCAGATTTAGCCAAGTGGTTAGGTTAACATGACTATCAATGCACAGTGACATCATGTGCCCCCTAAAATGATGCCCTAGTGAGGGCACACACTGCTGTGCTACCCTTCCCAATAACAAATGACCTTAACCTACTCTTGACAAAACATCAGACAAACCCAAAGTAAGAGATGTTCCATAATATAATTCTCTTCAAAAGGATCAAGGCCAATAATAGACAGACAGACTGAGGAATGGTCGTAGGTTGGAAGAAACCAAGAAAACACAATATCTAAATGCAACATGAGAGGCTGGATTGGATCCTGGATCAGGAAAACAGGATTAATAAAAAAAAAAAAAAAAAACTCGTGAAATATGTAATTAAATTCTAAACTAAATTCTGTATTTTTGTTACTAATCTTGCATTAAGGTTAATCTCTTCTCTGATGAGTCTTCTGGTTATATGACATGTTAACAGAAAGGGAACCTGAGTGAAATATATTCAGAAACTATTGTTCTTGCAACTCTGCTGTAAATATATCTCAAATTAAAAATTTAAAAATAAACTTAATTTGATAAATATTCACATAAATTTCATGGCTCCCTGATACATACCTAATAAAATACCAATCTGTAAACAAAATCTTTATTCACTTTGCCCTCAACATTCTAACCATTCAAGATTCTAAAACTTCTTTCAGCCATAAGAACTTTTTCCTGCTCTGGAATTCATGAAAACAGAATCCGTACATAGGTAAGATTTTGTTCGATATCACCCTGTAGGAATTTGGGCATAGGGAGCTGGTATAAGAAAATGCTGAGAGTCTGGCTACTGATATTAGTAAAGTCCTTTGTCTCTGGCCCAATTCTCCTTTGGTCTGCCAGCATCCATAAAACTGTAGCAAGTCTAATTTGTTGGCTTGTAAGAAAAGCAGACTCTTCAGAGTTCTTGACATACTCAGTTCTACTTTTCTTGGACAAAAGAAGGGTAACACAGGGGTTGAAAAATCAAATGCCTAATGTGCTTGGCAGGTAATGTAAATAAATGAAGGAAATCAGATGGAGATGGTGACAAACTGGAGAATTCACTCCTTGTTGAAAAGGTACAATTGCTAATCCAACTGATCGCTGTAGACCCAGTGCTGCCAAATTGTCTGTTTTTTTAATGAGAAGCCAAAACTTATATATAAGGAATGCCCAAAAACATTCTAGTGCTTGTTTTAAGCTCAACAAATATGGATCACTGTTGTCATAGATATTGCTGCCTTAGTACCTTAGTCTACAGGTTAGATGCTGAAAGACCGAGATCTAGTATATTCTGCCTATGGACTGCACCAGATAATCCATTAATGAACTTCATATGTTTTCCTGCATTTCAAATCTGTTCCACATTTACAGAAAACACAGAGTAGGTGCTGTCACAATTTGTTCTTTAGACTCACCCAGACTTTTTGAGCAACTTTTGGGAGAGAACGTGATGTGAATATACAGGGCAACAGAGAAATTCAGGAGAAAAAAAGTAAATAATAAAATTCTCAAGATCAGACCTATTTTTTGCATCCATGATCTGTCTTTGGAGAAATGAGGCCTACAGTTTCAGGGAAAATGAAACACTGTATTTTGTTTATTGGTTATTCAATCAGATATGCACTGCTGAGCCTTTAACATTGTGTTTTAGCTGTTCTGCATTTGCTGGCTAACGATAAAAAAAATATATTAAAATAAGATGCTGGTAAGAACATCAAAGATTGAATAAAAATTTGGGCTGCTCCATTTTGCACTATAAAAATGCCTAAGTCGAGAATTCTCTCACAATTTGAATATCCTATTTTATTGGTGCTTTTTATATAATAATCTCCATCCAAATTGGAAATATTATCTGAGAATTTCATAAAACTATTCCAGAGTCTTAATCCAAAGGACTTAAAGAAAGATATATCATTCCCAATTATTACTTATTTCAAAAGCCTTAACTCAAAAGTGATGTTCACAAAACAGTAACAAACATGTGGAGACAAGGGAAATAGAGAATTTAAAATAGATGTTATCTTTGCCAGACAATTCATACTCAGGAAAGGCAAAGCTTGGGCTTTTTAAATGTATCCTGTGATCTGAGTTGTATAGCTGAATGGGCCAATGGAATGTTTTGCTTGGTTTTTTCCCAAGTGCACTGTGCCCCCTCCAACCACACAGCTGCTGTTATACTACTCCATGAAATGCTCTTCCCCCTCCTCCCTACCCATGCCCAATCTTCCTTCATATCTCAACTCACTTGCCATGGTCACAAGAAAGCCCAATTCCTTCACTCTTCCCTAGCACTGCCTGTCCACTTTCTGTAGCACTCATCACAGTTGTGGTCAGCAGACTATAAAGTCCATATTCCCACTAGACGGTAAGTAGGACCCGAGAAGATAGAACCCATTTCTGTTTTTATTTTCCATTGAATCTTCAATTCCAAGTAGATTTCTTTATACATGGTAGGCTCTCAACTCAAACTTGTTAAGTCTATAAATAAACAGAGACCAGGTTCTAAAATGCTAGTCTTGGGGCGCCCGGGTGGCTTAGTCGGTTAAGCGTCCGACTTTCGCTCAGGTCATGATCTCGCAGTTCGTGGGTTCGAGCCCCGCGTCGGGCTCTGTGCTGACTGCCAGCTCAGAGCCTGGAGCCTGTTTCAGTCTGTGACTCCCTCTCTCTCTGACCCTCCCCTGCTCATGCTGTCTCTCTCTCTCTCCTAGAAATAAATAAAACATTAGAAAAAAAAAATTTAAAAAAAAATAAAATGCTAGTCTTAAATCTCCCACAATCAACTGACCTCAGGCAAACTGCTTAGTTTCTTCATCTGAAAAATGAAGAGTAAAATGAGAGAGCTGTTCTGATGGATATAAAAATGTTCAAAATTATAAATGACAGTTGCTATCTTTTTAGGCTCAGGCTGATATTTAAATTTTTATTTTGTTCTGACTCAGTAATTTGAATATAATCCCAATGCACATGGAGGGATCATTTGCACAAAGGAAAAAAAAAGTATCCAATATGCAAAGTGTACAACTCAATGGTTTTTAGTATATTCACTGAGTTTTACAGCCATCACCATAATTTTAAAACATTTTTATCACTCAATCCTTTTTTGTCTTATACTAATTAGTGTAGCCACTTAGGCTTTCTTATGGTTGCAGTTTGCAGGATAAATCTTTTTCCATCCTATTACCTTCAATCTATCATTATCTTTGAATCTAAAGTGTGTCTCCTGTAGATAGCATATAGGTGGATCTCAATCCAATTAATTTCGTTTTCATTTACATGAAAGATTTTTGAGTTCAGTATTTGAGATTTGTTCTGATTCAGAGCTCTTCCTAGCTGTATATGTTCCTGATTTTCTCTGGTAAACTCTGGGTGATGGTTGGCGGATAACACTAATAAAGCTACCTGTCTCCTTGTAAACACTTCTCACCACACCTCTGTTGTATTTGAGAGTGCCCTTAGGCTTGAACTTTTCCACACTGTCATATATGTGGACAGTCAATTTCTTTAAGAGCAGCTCAGAAGCTCCTTGTTTTATGGTTTGCCTTTCCCCCTGTGCACAAATAGCTGAGCCACAGCTCTGGAGCTAGGGTCAAGAAAAATGGCACACTCCTTTCTAAGTGACATTCCTACCTTAGGAACTGCCACTCAGTGTTGTGTGGCAGTAGTAGCGTCTGGTTTCCTCAGCACACCTCTCCCACCATGAAATCTCCAGTTTACAAACAAGCTGAAACAATAGTGATTAGACTCCCATTATTCTTAGTACCTGGGCGCAAGCTACAGCTTCCATCACGTGAATGCGGCTGTGTGAAAGGGAGCCCACATCTCTTGGCTGCAGTATTCAGGAATTTAGCCTCTTCAATTTACTTTTGTGGGTGAGGTAAAGAAATGCTGAGCTCCTTCTCTTCCTAGGAATAGAGTATAGCCCTCAACTGGGACCTTGAGGAAAAAGGAGCCCTGAAGCCCTGTGTTCTTCATACTGTTTCCTCACACGGGGCTCTGAGGAAATAGGTTGTAAGTCACAGAACTGCTATTCTGAGTTTTAATAGGTTTTCTTGAATAAATATTATTTAATTTGCTGTATGCTCTATGTACTATTTCTAGAAACTTTGATGGGTTTTATTTTTATAAGTTTCACCAGTTTCCTTGAGGTGTGAGTCCATGAGCTCCTAATATTGCAGTCAACTTTTCTATGACTCACAGTGTCTATGGTTGTCCTTCTCATTGCTTTTGTACTATCAGCATAGTGTGTTTGCCAATTGAGTATAAGAATTTTATTCTCTTCACATAGTTCCCATAAAAACTTCATACCATGCAAATTTGAAAATCAGACAGCAGGGGCGCCGGGGTGGCTCAGTCCGTTAAGCATCCAACTTCAGCTCTGGTCATGAACTCACAATTCATGGGTTCATTCAGCCCGCATCAGGCTCTGTGCTGACAGCTAGCTCAGAGCCTATAATCTTTTTCAGATTCTGTATCTCCCTCTCTCTCTGACCCTCCTCTGTTCATGCTATCTCTCTCTCAGAAATAAATTAAACATAAAAAAAAGAAGTCAGACATTAAAATTTCAGATAATCTCATTCTTCAATACATTAAATATATAGGTATGCATTCTTCAATTCTTTTTAGGATTATATTATCTGATGTATTATACAATGGTACTGATTATGCTTTTGTAGTAGTTTATGCATTTAAAGTACCTGTGGCAAAGTCATCAGTTTAGGGTTTAATAGGTTCATACCTCTTTATAGCTTGTCTTTGTTATACATATGACTTACTTTTAGTTATTTTAAAAACCTTGCATTTTATTTGCCATATTAAATCTTTTACAGAAATTCTTGATAAGGGGAAGCACTTCAGTTTATAAAGAAAGGTAAGAAATCTATTTTTATACTGTTTTGTTTCCAGTCAAAATTGTAGTTTGGAGAAAGTGACCTCAGAATTATTTTGCAAAATTTGCTACATGAAATACACTGAGGAATGGTCTTTTTTATACCTACATCAATAAACCACACAACAAGTAAAAATCATCTTACTACTCTACTTCCTTATCTCTGACTTTTGCATATATTTTTGAAGAGATGTGAATTGGTTGGTTGTTGGCTGGTTTGAGTTATACTCTGGTTCGATTCTGTTGTGTTTGGGCACAGTGATTTCATTCTTTACAGTCAGTCTAGTCCAAACTAATTGAGTAAACTTTTCACATCAAATCTCAAAGTTTCTTTCAAAATTCCTATTTCAATCAGCTGTCCATTTACAGATTTAAGAGTATTTTAACTCATCTTAAAATATAACATGCGTAATCAAAAGGAGATAAAAATGTAACATGCACAAATAAGACAAAAGGATTAAGAGACAAGTAATTAGATAAAGAATGAGTGAACTTACATAGGAACCTCACAAGGAAAGGTATACAAATGGCCAATATGGTCATGTAAAAATGCCCAACACTACTACAGGCAAAATGCAAGTTACAACCACAACGAAATACCACTATCCACCCTCAGTAATGGCTAAAATCATGGCACCTGGGTGGCTCAGTCAGTTGAGCTTCCAAGTCTTGATTTTGGCTCAGGTCATGATCCCAGGGTTGTGGGAACATTGGGCTCTGCACTGAGCATGAAGCCTGCTTAAGATTCTCTGTCTCCCACCCCCCGCTCCCCCCGCCACACACACGTATGCAGTCTCTCTCTTTGAAATAAAAAACAAGTTTAAAAAAATTCTTTAAAAGAAATGGCTAAAGTCAAACGCTACCAACACAAAATGCTGGCTAAACTGTGGAACCACCAGAATAAACTTTTAACACATTTGCTTGAAAAAACTATCAACAGACACTGACTGAACACAAATTCTGTGCCAGACACACCTGGTCATTTAGAATACAGAGTTAAATGGTTGGTTTCAGGGTAGTAGAGGAGACAGATAAGGAAACAGGCAGTAGTAGTAAAGAGTAAGAAGCTCTGTGATGTGATGAGTGGAAGCGCATGGAAACTATATTCTGGGGGAAAGAATTTAAGGCATTCACTATCCCTTAGATGCTTAATAAAATTCAAAGTGAAGCTAACTTGGGTTTGGAGTTTTCCCACATATGACTGGGATCATATATTTGTCTTTCTCTGACTTACTTCACTTAGTATAATATCTCTAGCTCCAACCATGTTGCAGCAAATGGCAAGGTTTCATTCTTTTTTTGTGGCTGAATAATATTCGTGTGTGTGTGTGTGTGTGTGTGTGTGTATCCCACTTCTTTATCTATTCACCTATCAATGGACACTTCCATAGTTTGGCCATTGTAAATAGTGCTGCAATAAAGATGTTCTTTTCAATTACTGTTTTGTATTCTTTGGGTAATATCCAATAACGCTATAACAGGATCATATGACAATTTTATTTTTATTTTTTTAAGGAACCTCCATACTGTTTTCCACAGTGGCTTTACCAGTTTGCATTCTCACTAACAGTGCCAGATGGTTCCTTCTTCTCCACATCCTCATCAACACTTGTTCCTCTTGTGTTTTTGACATTAGCCATTCTGACAGGTATGAGGTAACATCTCACTATAGTTTTGATTTCCATTTCCCTGATGATGAGTAATGTTGTGCATCTTTTCATGTGTCTGTTGGTCATCTATAGGTTATCTTTGGAGAAATGTCTGCTCATGTCTTCTGCCCATTTTTTCAGGTTCTTTTCTGGTGGATTGATGGGTTATTTAGAAATACACTGTTTAATTTTCAAATATTAGAGATTTTTTTCATGTCTTTCTACTAATTTATAATTTCGTAACATTGTGGTCAGAGAACATATTCTATAGTACTTTCATTCTTTCAAATTTATAGACACATTGGTGAATGTGCTTAAAAATTATATTCTGTGGGACGCCTGGGTGGCTCAGTTGGTTAAACGGCCGACTTCGGCTCAGGTCATGATCTCACAGATCATGGGTTCGAGCCCCACATCAGGCTGTTTGCTGACTGCCGGCTCAAAGCCTGGATCCTGCTTCATATGCTGTGTCTCCCTCTCTCTCTGACCCTCCCCTGCTCATGCTCTCTCTCTCTCAGAAATAAATACAACATTTTAAAAAATTATATTCTGCCTTTATGTTGCTGTTGGGGCAATCGGGCTGAATAAATTAAATGTCATTCACTATTTAATAGTGTTATTCAAAACTGCTTATACTTCTTGATTTTCTATTCATTCTATCAACTGCTAACTGAAGACTATTGAAATCTCCAGATATAATTGTAAATGTTTATATTTATCCCTTCATTTCCTTCAGTCTTTCCTTTGTGTATTTTGAAGCCCCATTAAATGCTTCTATATTTAGGATTATTATCTTCTGGATGAATTAACACAATCAGTCCTATATTTTTAAGATTAATATTTGCAAGGTATGTTTCTCAATCTCTTACTTTTCACCTGTGTTTTATGTGTATTTTTCTTACAAAATAGGAAATAATTAGGTCTTGCTTTTTGTCCAGGCTGAAATATCTTTAATAGTGACTACGTCAATGTTAAATGTAGTTATTAATATGATCTTGTAATTTTTTATTATTCCATCTCTTTTCCCTCCTTTCCAGCTTTTTTTTTTTTTTACAAACTTTGTTTTCTGTTTTTGTTTTGTTTTCTTTTGTTTTTTTAAGTAGGCTCCATGCCCAACATAGGGCTTGAACTCATGACCTGAGATCAAGAGTCACACGCTCTACTAACTGAGCCAGCCAGGCACCCTTTTCCTGCTTTTTTAGATTGAGTAATTTTTATATTCCATTTTATGTCCTCTAATGGCTTTTAATCTGTCCTTAGTTGTTTTAGTGGCTGTGCTGAAATTCACAATAGGCATCTTAAATTTATATCACTCCACATATAAAGAATTTTATAAATATGTATTTTCATTTACAACCCACATACTTTGTGGTAATATTTTTATAATTTTTCTTCTACATAGAGTATAAATCCTATAATGCACGGTTCTTGTTTTGCATTAAACAATTATATCTTAAAAGAAACTAGTAACTCAAAAAATATTTTATTGTCTCCATATTGATTACTTCTGAAACTCCTCATCCTTTCTGATAGTACAAGTTTTCAACTGGTACTGTTCTCCTTGTGCCAGAACTTCCTTTAAAATTTCTTTTAGTGCAGACATGAAAGAGGCTGGGCTTGGAGGTTTTGTGTATTTGACTAAGTCCTTATTTCATTCTTATTTTTGAAAAATTTTTTTGCAGAATTGTAGGTTTCTTACTTTTAGTACTTTAGAAAGTCATTGTTGTCTTCCAACTTGTGCAGTTCCTGTTGAGATGTTAGTAGCTATCTTTATTGTCATTCTACCATATATATTGTGTCAGATTTCTCTATCTGATTTAAAAATTTTCTTTGTCAGGGCACCTGGGTGGCTCAGTTGGTGGAGGGTCCAACTTCAACTAAGGTCATGATCTCACGGTTCATGGATTCAAGCCGAGCATCAGGCTCTGTGCTAACAACTTAGAGCCTGATCCCTGCTTCAGTTTCTGTGTCTCCCTCTCTCTCTATGGGTCTCCCCCTCTTGTTTCTCTCTCTCTCTCCCCCTCTCTCTCTCTCTCTCAAAATAAACATTAATTTTTTTTTAATTTTGTCACTGATTTTCCACAATTGGATTATGATATTCCTTATTGTATTTTTCTCTGTATTAAAGCTGAGTGGGGTTTGTTGAGCTCCTTGAATTAGAGAGTTTACAGTTTTCACCAAATTTTGAAATTTTTAAAAACCTTTTTCACTTTATTTTGAGAGAGACAGAGAGAGAGAGAGAGAGAGATGGGGAGGGGGGAGGGGCAGAGAGAGAAGGGGAGAGAATCCCAGACAGGCTCCGCATGGTCAGTGCAGAGCCCGATGTGGAGCTCAAACCCAAAACCATGAGACTGTGATCTGAGTTGAAACCAAAGTTGGGACACTTAACTGACTGAGCCACCCAGGTGCCCCAAATTCGGAAAATGTTTAACCACTATTTTTTCTTGGGGTGGGGGGACAACCTTCTGCCACAATCTCTTATTTTCTATTGCTACAATTATGTAGGGTAGATGTACAGAAACTCTGTAAAATTTTTCTCCAGCCCTTTCCTCTGTCATTCAATCTGGATAGTTTCTATTGTCCATCTATATATTAAGTGTTTTCTGCAGTGTTTAATCTGGTGAAAACGTCAATTTAGATAGTGTTTTCAGTTCTAGAATTTCCAGTTGGTTCTTTTTCTTATATATATACCAATTCTCTTTTGAGACTTCCTATATGTTCCCTCAGAATTTTCATGTTTTCCCTTAACTCCTGGATAACTCCCTTATTTCTGAATCTATCATACTGAATTATTTTAATTCTGATCAGTAGTCATAATTTTGTGTATAGGTCTTATAGATTTTTAGTAGTTCCTGTACGTTGTGGCTGCTATATTGCTGAATGTCTGCATTTTTTGTGTTCCTTAAAAGAGTGTTGAGCTTTGTTCTAGCAGGCTATTAATTTACTTGAACATCTGTTTGATGCTTTCAAGGCCTGTATTTTAACTTTGTTAGTGAGGCTCTAGGGTAGACTTCAGTTTAAAACTATGTTAACTCTACTCTTTAGGTGTGGTTTTTCTGTGAACTTTACTAAATGCTGACTTTAATGAGGACTCTGTAGTTAGAGTGAAGACTGATCTGAACTTGAACATCATCCAACCTTGTGTGCTCCATAAGTTATTCATTTCACCACTCCCTGGTGGTTGTTTTTACCCAACAGTTGGATCTTTGCCTGGCCTCATGGGGTCTCACTCTGTGCATACACAGCTGAGTATTCAGCCAAAGTCTCAATGGGTTCACCTGTGCACAATTTTGGGGCTTCTTAGCAAAACTCCTCTCCTCCCAGTACCCTATCCTGCAAATTCTAGCAACCTCTGTAGCATGGGACTCTGATCTATCTATACCAGTGAGAGTACCATACTCTATTTGCTCTCCTACTCCCGTGAAGTCCCTTCAGAAGGAAAACCAGAAGACCATGGTGCTCATCATGGTGTCTCAGGGATTTGTCCCTCACCACCTACTGCCTAACATCTTAAAAACAGTTCTACCATGTATTTTACCTAGTATTCTAGTCACTTAATACAAGGGCACTGGTGGGTACTGGTTACCCCTTAGGCTTAAATCAGAAATTCCTTAAATTGTGTTTTAAGAGGAAACCAGGTGACAGTCCATGTAGGATCTGCGAAGCCAGATAAGCAGTCTGGATTTCACTTTAAGAGCCATACAAGGGCTTCAGAAAGGACAGGGAGATGAGATGATCTACGTTTTCTAAATGTAACTGTTAATGAAGAATGGATTGAGCAGGAGGAAGAATGGAAGCAAGTAGACCAGCAAGACCAATTTCTTTCAAAATTCCAATTTCTTCCAATATTGTGATGGCTTAGATTCTTTTTATGTTTATTTCTTTATCCTGAGAGATAGCTCATACACGCACTCATGAGCAGGGAAGGAGCAGAGAGAGAGTCAGACAGAGAATCCCAAGCCAAATTCCACTGTCAGTGCAGAGCCCAACACAGGGCTTAATCCTGTGAACCATGAGATCACAACATGAGCCAAAATCAAGAGTCAGGTGATTAATCGACTGGGCTACCCAGGCACCCCTATGATGGCTTAGACTTTTAATAGCAGTACTAATGAAGAGAGGTGATGACAGTGGAAAAAATTATTTGGGGATACTCTGGATATAAAGAGCAAGGAAAAGGGAGAAATCAAGAATGGCTTTCAGGTTTTTGTCCACCAACCAAGGGACAGGCAAAGTAGTGTCATTACCTGAAATGATACACATATAATTTCTTTATAAAACAAGAACTGTATTTTATGATCATCCACATATTAGCTTGATAGGACTACAGTAACAAAGCACGACAGATTGGGTGGCTTAAACCCAAGAAATTGATCTCAATTCTGGAAGCCGAAAGTGCAAAACCAAGGATGTGTCAGTGGAGTTGGTTCCTTCAGAGGGTTGTGAGAAGGATGTGTTCTATTCCTGACTCCTTGGCTTATAGAGGTCCACTTCTCCCTATGTCTCTTCACATGGTCTTCCTTAAGCATATCTCAGTGTCCAAATTTCTCCCTTCTATAAGAGCACGAGCAGAGGTCCCTGGGTAGCTCAGTGGCTCAGTTGGTTAAGTGACTGACTCTTGGTTTTGGCTCAGGTCATGATTTCCCGGCTTGTGAGTTTGAGCTTCGTCACTGGGCTCCATGCTGACAGGGAAGAGCCTGCTTGGCACTCTGTCTCTCTCTCTCTTGGTGCTTCTTACCCTGCTCATTCTGTCTCTCTCAAAATAAATAAATAAACTTAAAAAAGAGGGGCGCCTGGGTGGCTTAGTCGGTTGGGCGTCCGACTTTCACTTAGGTCATGATCTCGCGGTTCGTGGGTTCGAGCCCCACATCGGGCTCTGTGCTGACAGCTAGCGTAGAGCCTGGAGCCTGTTTCGGATTCTGTGCCTCCCTCTCTCTCTCTGATCCTCCCCTGCTCATGCTGTCTCTATCTCTCTTTCAAAAATAAATAAAAATATTTAAAAAAAAAAAAAGAACACCAGCCATATTGGATTAGAAGCCCACTCTTATGACCTTATTTTAACTCGGTTTTGTCTGTAAAGAACTTATCTCCAAATAAGGTCACATTCTGAGATACTAGAGTTTAAGAGTTCAGCATATGAATTTGGGAAGGAGAGTGATACAATGTGACCAATAAAAATAGAAAAGTCTAAAAGAATAGACCCTAAGCTAAAACTTTTCTAATGATACACTTTTATGAGGTCTTCAGACATTTGCACAGATAGTAATACATGTTTTATTCCAAGGTCTGTTGGATACACAGTATAATACATACATTAATACTTATCAAAATGTTAGTATTTCTTAGATGATTTTCTAAATGATTATGTGAGGTTTCTAAATTTTAGTGAGTGGTGTACATATGTGTTACAACAGTAACTGACTCAAATATTATCTCTTAGTAACACTTACTGCTTCTTGGTAACACTAAATTTCCAAAAATTTCTTTTTCTCCAAAAGAATTTCTAAAAACCATTACAGTAAGAGAATTTTACTGGGAAGTATAGAGAACTAAGACGGCACACTTGGGGTAGGGACAGGAAAAAGAATTCCCTTTTGAATACAAAAGGGAAAATAAAATTTTATATGAGAGCAAACAAAGAATTAGTTGCATGAAAAGAATCTTGACATAATTAAAATAGATGTACAAGAGGGAGGGCAAGATGGCGGAGAAGTAAGGAGCTCCGTACTTGCACTCGCGCCCATACATCACACAGAAAAAATCTGAAGCCATTGGAAACCTTACAAAACCTGAGAGACTGGGAGAAAAAGGACGCAGAATCCACAGAGAAAGCCTTCTAACGTGAGTGCGAACCGGGGAAGGTAAAATCGGTCCGGGATCGGAGACTCCAGGGTGGGAGGCGATTCCCCTCTACCCTCTACGGGGAGTGAGAGGGGAAAAGGAGAGAGTCCAAAATAGATAAACCTCCACTCGGGGGGGAAAAAACCTCCGCTTGGTGCATAGAAAGACCGTACTTGCAAAATACCTGCACACCAGGTCCCCTCGCGCCAACTGGTCCTGGGGGAGGCTGAGCACACAAACTGCTTCTTTGTGCCGCTCCTGGACGTTGGGTTTTAAATCGGTGGCGGCGCGCCTGCCGCCATTGTAGCTCCAGGGCGGCTGGGACCCCTGAAAGAGCCGCGCAGACACCAGGCGTCCGCGCTCCTGGCTGGCTGGAACTTGAGAGGGAAGGCAAAGAGCTAAAAACTGGGAAATTTGCCTGTGAGTTCGTGTTTCGGGTGACGAGCCATAGAGAGACCCGGTTTTCCTCACTCCAGCGGGCTCAGGCTACGCGGACCTGGCAGGCAAGCCCCCGGCGCATGCGCACCAGCCCGACCCAGAGAAGGAAGCAGCGATTCTGACTCCGCCCCCAGAGCTCAGCAGGGAGCCTGGAATAGCCCGAGGGGGTTGTCTGGGAAGCTGTGTCTAAGGCAATTTCAGCGGGGCGCGGACTGGGATTTGGAGATTGGAACTGGCCTGGGTTGAAGACTGCAACCAACTTCGGCTGCGTCCCCGGAACGGGGAGTTGACACGCCAAAAAAAAAAAAAGCAAGCTGCAGCGCGGGGTTCAAGAAGTGACTGGAGCACCGTCACTCTCCTCCCCACAATCGCCAAGGCAGAACCCCCACCTGAGGCATCGGATCACGCCACGCCCATCCCTGCCTGAGAGGTGCCCTCCTCCCTTTTTTTTTCTCTTTCTTTTTTCCTTTTTTGTTTTTTTCCTTTTTTTGTTTTTCCTTTTTTTTTCTTCTTTCTTTTTTTTCCCTTTCTTTTCTCTTTCTTCTTTTCTTCTTGTTTCTCTTGTCACGCTTTTTTCCCCAAAACATTGACCTGAGTAACTCTGGTCGCCACCTTGCTTAAACAATCACAACAAGTCCATTCTGTAAATGTAAATTCTACACCTACCGACCTTTTCAGCTATTTCTCTCAGGAGTAATTAGACTATATAGTTTCTCTGGATAATTCCAGTATCCTTCTCTCACCTATCCAACCATATTCTACCCTTTACCTCTTTGAAAAAGGCTTCTTATCCCTTCTGTCTGTTCATTCTATTTCCAAATCTCTCTCGTCTCGACCTGCCTTCTCTCTTTTTCTCTATGCTCTTCAACCAGGACTGCATACACACGGCTATTTAACTGTAGCTGGGAAATCCAGGTATATGCTTTAAACTGTTCTTTGTCCATCGGTTTTCTTCTTTTTTCCTTTTCTTTTCCCCTTTTTGACCCTTTTATGTATTTTAGGCTCCCTATTATTCGCCCTCCCTCCTCCGTCTTTTCTCTTAACTTTTTCGTTTTCCCTCTCGCTTTGCATGTTAGTTGAATTAGCCTGTGCATTTGTGTGCTCCTGCTCCTGTGTGTTTGTCTGTCTGTTTTCTTTTCCAGGGCTACCTCAAGAAACAAGCTAGAGTACACAAGGTGAAGAGTCCCAAATATCACTACAAATAGGAAAATAAAATAACTAAGGTCCCAACAAGAGAAACCGAGGGATACCATTCAAAAAACAATCTCTGAAAGGATAGGCCCTGGAAAGTCAAATAGTCTTCTTGGATATAGCAGCGCTCATAGAAACAGAGAGCATAACAGGTCTTTAAAACCAACAAGAGCCGGAAAGCTAACTAAAATGACAAAACGAAAGAGCTCTCCTCCAAAGAAACTCCAAGAAGAAATGACAGCTAATGAACTGCTCAAAACAGATATCAGCAGCATAACTGAACAAGATTTTAGAATAATAATGGTAAAATTAATAGCAGGGCTTGAAAAAAACATAGGGGACATCAAAGAAACTATGGCTACAGACAGAATGGAAAATAAAAATAGGCATGAAGAATTAAAAAATGCGATAAATGAGAACATAATAAATTAGAGGCCTCCAATGCACAGATTGAAGAGGCAGAAAGGAGAATAAGTGATTTAGAAGACACCATTATAGAAAAACAAGAAGCTGACAAAAAAAGAGACAAACTGATCCAGGAACAGGAAAGAAGAATTCGAGAGCTCAGCGATACAGTCAAACGCAACAATATCCGTATCATAGGAATCCCAGAAGAGGAAGAGAGAGGGAAAGGTGCTGAAGGAGTCCTGGAACAAATTATAGCAGAGAACTTCCCCGACCTGGGGAAGGAAGTAAATGTGGAAATACAAGAGGCTCAGAGGACTCCCCTCAGACGTAACTTGAATCGATCTTCTGCATGACATATCATCGTAAAAATGGCAAAATACAAGGACAAAGAGAGCATTTTGAAAGCAGCTAGGGAGAAAAGGGCCCTCACATACAAAGGGAAACCTATCAGAGTGGTGACAGACCTATCTACTGAAACGTGGAAGGCCAGAAAGGAATGGCAAGAGATCTTCAATGTGATGAACAGTAAAAATATGCAGCCAAGAATCCTCTATCCAACAAGCCTGTCATTCAGAATAGAAGGAGAGATAAAAACCTTTCCAAACAAACAGAAATTGAAAGAATTTGTCACCACGAAGCCAGCCCTACAAGAAATCCTGAGGGGGATGCTCTGAAGGAAAGGTTACAAGGAACAAAGATTCCAGAGACACCACCACAAACATGAACCCTACAAAAGACACAAAGACTCTAAACCCACATATTTCAATAATAACACTGAATGTAAATGGGCTGAATGCTCCAATCAAAAGATATAGGGTAGCAGAATGGATTAAAAAACAAAATCCATCTATATGCTATCTACAAGAAACTCATTTTAGACGGGAAGATACCTTCAGATTAAAAGTAAGGGGATGGAGAAATATATATCATGCTACAGGAAATCAAAAGAAAGCCAGAGTAGCGATACTTATATTAGACATACTGGACTTTAAAATAAAGACAATCACAAGAGATGAAGAAGGGCACTACATAATAATTACAGGGTCCATCCATCAGGAAGAACTAACAATCATAAATGTCTACCGAATATGGGAGCACCTAAATATCTAAAACAATTAATCACAAACAGAAACAAGCTTATAGATAAGAATGTGCTAATAGCAGGGGACTTTAAAACTCTGCTTACAGCAATGGATAGGTCAACCAGACAGAAAATCACTAAAGAAATAATGGACTTGAAAGACACATTGGACCAGATGGACCTGGCGGATATATTTAGAACTTTACATCCTGAGGCCAGGGAATTTACTTTCTTCTCAAGTGCGCATGGCACATTCTCCAAGATAGATCACATACTGGGACATAAAGCAGCCCTCAATAAATATAAAGAATAGAGATCATACCATGCACACTGTCAGATCACAATGCTTTGAAACTTGAAATCAATTACAGGAAGAAGTTTGGAAAACTTCCAAAAACATGGAGGTTAAAGAACACCCTTCTAAAGAATGAATGGGCCAATCAGGCAATTAGAGATGAAATTAAAAATATATGGAAACAAATGAAAATGAAAACACAACAATTCAAAATCTATGGGATGCGGCAAAGGCAGTCCTAAGAGGAAAGTACATTGCTCTCCAGGCCTATTTCAAGAGATTAGAAAAAGCACAAGTCCAAAATCTAACAGCTCACCTAAAGGAACTAGAGGCAGAGCAACAAGAACGCCCTAAACGCAGTAGAAGAAGAGAAATAGTAAAAATTAGAGCAGAAATAACCAACATAGAGACCAAAGAAACAATTGAACAGATCCATGAAACCAAGAGTTGGTTTTTTGAAAAAGTAAACAAAATTGACAAACCTCTAGCCAGACTTATCCAAAAGAAAAAAGAGAGCACCCAAATAGACAAAATTATGAATGAAAATGGACTGATTACAACCAACCCCTCAGAAATACAAGCAATTATCAGGGAATACTACGAAAAATTATATGCCAACAAATTGGACAACTTAGAAGAAATGGACAAATTCCTAAACACACACTCACTACCAAAATTCACACGGGAAGAAATAGAAAACCTGAACAGACCCATAACGAGTGAAGAAATGGAATCAGTGATCAAAAGTCTCCCAACAAATAAGAGCCCTGGACCTGATGGCTTCCCTGGGGAATTCTACCAGACATTTAAAACAGAATAAATCCCAATTCTTCTCAAGCTATTCCAAAAAATAGAAATCGAAGGAAAACTCCTGGATTCATTTTATGAAGCCAGCATCACTCTGATTCCCAAGCCAGACAGAGATCAAGCTAAAAAAGAGAACTATAGGCCAATATCCTTGATGAATACGGATGCAAAAATCCTCAACAAGATCCTTGCAAATCGAATCCAACACCACATAAAAAGAATCATCCACCAAGATCAAGTGGGATTCATTCTGGGTTACAGGGCTGGTTCAACATTCGCAAAACAATCAATGTGATACATCACATACATCATCCATAGATACAAAAGAAAATGATAAAAACCATATGATCCTGCTCAATAGATACGAAGAAAAAGCATTTGACAAAATACAGCATCCCTTCTTAATAAAGACTCTCGAGAAAGTCGGGATAGAAGGAGCCTACTTAAACATCATCAAAGCCATCTATGAGAAGCCTTCAGCTAACATCATCCTCAACGGGAAAAACTGAGAGCTTTCCCCCTGAGATCAGGAACACGACAGGGATGCCCACTCTCACCACTGCTGTTTAACATAGTGCTGGAAGTCCTAGCATCAGCCATCAGACATCAAAAGGAAATCAAAGGCATCAGAATTGGCAAAGAGGAAGTCAAACTTTCACTCTTCGCAGATGACATGATACTCTACATAGAAAACCCGACAGACTCCACCAGAAGCCTACTAGAACTGATCCAAGAATTCGGCCAAGTTGCAGGGTACAAAATCAATGTACAGAAATCGGTTGCATTTTTATACACCAACAATGAAGCAACAGAAAGAGAAATCAAGAAACTGATCCCATTCACAATTGCACAAAAAACATAAAATACCTCGGAATAAACCTAACCAAGGATACAAGAGATCTGTATGATGAAAACTATAGAAAACTTATGAAGGAAATTGAAGAAGACACAAAGAAATGGAAAAACATTCCATGCTCATGGATAGGAAGAATAAATATAGTTAAGATATCATTACTACCTAAGGCACTCTACACATTCAATGCAATTCCAATCAAAATTGCACCAGCGTACTTCTCAAAACTAGAACAAACTATCCATAAATTTGTATGGAACCACAAAAGACCCCGAATAGCCAAAGTAATCCTGAAAAATAAAACCAAAACGGGAGGGATCACCATCCCAGACTTTAGCCTCTACTACAAAGCTGTCATCATCAAGACAGTATGGTATTGGCACCAAAACAGACACATAGACCAATGGAACAGAATTGAGAACTCAGAAGTGGACCCAAAAGTATACAGCTAACTAATCTTTGACAAAGCAGGAAAGACTATCCAATGGAAAAAAGACAGCCTTTTTAACAGATGGTGTTGGGAGAACTGGACAGCAACATGCAGAAGAATGAAACTAGATCATTTTCTCACACCATGCACAAAAATAAACTCAAAATGGATCAAGGACCTGAACGTGAGACAGGAAAGTATCAACACCCTAGAGGAGAAAGCAGGAAACAACCTCCTTGACCTCCACCGCAGCAACTTCTTACTTGACACATCCCCAAAAGCAAGGGAATCAAGAGCCAAAATAAACTGTTGGGACCTCATCAAGATTAAAAGCTTCTGCATAGCAAAGGAAACAACCCAGAAAATTAATAGGCAACTAACGGAATGGGAAAAGATAGTTGCAAATGACATATCAGATAAACGGTTGATATCCAGAATCTACAAGGAACTCACCGAACTACACGCCCGAAAAACAAACAACCCAGTGAAGAAATGGGCAGAAGATATGAACAGACACTTCTCCAAAGAGGACGTCCAGATGGCCAACAGACACATGAAACGATGCTCAGCATCGCTCCTCATCAGGGAAATACAAATCAAAACCACACTGAGATACCACCTCACGCCAGTCAGAGTGGCTAAAATGAGCCAATCAGAAAACTCTAGATGCTGGCGAGGATGTGGAGAAAGGGCACCCTCCTACACTGTTAGTGGGAATGTAAACTGGTACAGCCCCTCTGGAAAACAGTGTGGAGGTTCCTCAGGAATCTAACAATAGAACTCCCCTATGACCCAGCAATAGCACTGCTAGGAATTTACCCAAGGGATACCGGAGTGCTGATGCATAGGAGCACATGTACCCCAATGTTCATAGCAGCACTCTCCACAATAGCTAAAACCTGGAAAGAGCCTAAGTGTCCATCAACAGATGAATGGATCAAGAAGATGTGGTTTATCTACGCCATGGAATACTACATGGCAATGAGAAACAATGAAATCTGGCCATGTGTAGCAACATGGATGGACCTTGAGGGTGTTATGCTGAGCGAAATAAGTCAGGCAGAGAAGGACAAATATCATACGTGTGCACGTATAGGAGGATTAGGAGGAACTTAACAGAGGACCAAGGGGAGAAGAAGGGCGGAAATGGTGGGGGAAAGGGAGAGAGGCAAACCATGAGAGACTCTTGAATGCTGACAAAAACTGAGGACTGATGGATGTGGTGGGGAGGAGGGATGAGCATGGAGGAGGACACTTGTGGGGATGAGCACTGGGTGTTATGTGGAAACTAATTTGACAATAAACTATTTGTAAAAAAAAAAAAATTAAAAAAAATAAAAAAAATAAAAAAATAAAATAGATGTACAAAATCAAACAGGGGGAGAAAATCTTTCATGCTTTGTAGTATTAACAAAATAAATGAGAATGAAGACCATTCAGGAAAAGAGACCACACAAGTAAAAAAGTTCACTAACTAAAATGTATCTCCCAATATTCAATAAGGTGATGGTAGGTCTTTGGACTAATAATTAAAAAGTGATGATTAGCCCTATAAATTTTCTTTCTACAATGGGGCTATAATATGAATATCTTGAAAGCAGAAAATATTCTAATATGTTTTACATATGTTCTAATTTTTTAGTTATCATAGATAATAACTGCAATTAAAACTCATAATCATTAGTTTGTATCATTGGGCCAAAAGTCTCTTCAGATCTTCCACTTTAGAGACAAAGAAGCCAGAAAAGGATAACTTCATCCATAAATCAAATACAGAATCAGGTTTCTAAAATTCCAAGATAGAGCCTTATGTTTGAGAATCTCATCCTGGGATTCTGGCCACCCAGACATTTCTTCCAACACTATCTGTTTTCAAGCAATTTCTATTAACCATGCTTTTTTGAAAATTCACTGTGGTACTATATAGTGAATTCTCTATGTTCCCAAGTCTACTTATTTTGAGAACACTAAGGTATTCATGGTTCCTTGCTCAAAGAACAAGCTCTTTCGAAATAAGAAAGATCATCCAGCTTGTGTTATACAATGAGTTTAAAATCTTTCTTCCAAATTCTTTAACTTTATGTAATGTTACTTCATTTGATTCTCAAAACTACACTTGAAGATAAGTATTATTCCTTTTTGTTGCTTTTTAAAAACATTTATTTATTTTACTTATTTGAGAGAGAAAGAGAGAGAGAAAGGGAGGGAGAGAGAGAATCCTCATCAGGCTCTGTGCCTTCAGCTCTTTCTCACAAAATGTGAGATCATGACCTGAGCCAAAATCAAGAGTCAGATGCTTAACCAACTGAGCCACCCAGTTTCTCTATTCTTATTTTATAGTTGAAAAAATTCAGAGATCAAGTAACTTGCCCAAGAGAAATCAGAAGAAATCAGAAGAAACCAGAACTTAAATTAAGCCAGTGTATTAGTTAGAATGAAAGCAATGCTGCTAAAATAAAGAGATCCGCTTCCCTTTTTTCCTTCCTATTCCGCAAACAAAAAACATTGCTTAAAGCAAGTCAAATCTATTTCTCCCATACAATAATCCAGAGATACATTGTTTGAGGCTTCAGGATGGCTTGTATTCTCAAAAGCTACCTTGAAACTCTGGATTCAAGAGTCTAGTTATCTGTTTTCCCATCATCAGGAAGGGAAACAAAAGTGCTAGCAACTACTTTTCTCTTACTAGGGCCTCATTCCTGATCATATTTCAAGGACCAGAACCTAAACCAAATGGCCATATATAGCTATAAGAGAAGCATGGAGGGGGAGAATAAGAAAGGAAAAAAAAGGAGAGGAAAAGGGGGAAAGGGGGAAGGGGGAAACATAGGGAAAGGGGGAAAGGGGAAAATGGGAAAAAGGGAAAAGGTAAAGGAAAAGAAAGAAGAAAGCAGTTGGGAGGTCATGCACTGGGAGAGATATCAGCGTTGATTAGTAGATGCAGAAATGTATTAAGGCAAAGAATTCAGAGACACCCACAGAGCTCAGCCAGGCAATATAGGGGCGGGAAAGATATGGCAACAAGGAGGCTACATAGTAACTACTTTCTTACAAAAAGATTGTGATGTGAACCAAGAACTCAGTTGAGAATCTATCAAGTAAAAATCCAGTTAAGACTGTCCCACACATGTACCATTCCCAGTTACCTAGGTAGCACATCGCATTTTTTGTATTATTATATTCAGAACATTTTTATGTAAATAGATTAGTAGTAATCAGGGGAGGATTAGCACAAGGTCTAGCACTGGGGAAGTTCTAGGGAGGGTTTTGAGAGTGGCTTTAGCATCTTGCAAAGGAAATGGCAGATAACAAGAGGCTTGAATTATAGATAAATGGGTTTACACCAAGCCTGATGACCTCACGACGTTTCTGAGTTCTGTACAACTCTCTCTGATTGAATCAGGGTCAAAGTAGATGTAGATTTGCATTACCTTCAAGAGTGCCATTGCTGCATGGTGGGAAGTGCTAGAAGGACCATATATAAGAGTCACATAAGTGCCTTTATCCCCCCCAAAAAAAATGAAAAAAAAAAGTCTTCTAAGTGGATCATTAAGAAGTATTTATATTCTTAGAAATTTTGGAGGCAAAGAATACGAATAGGAAGTAACAACTTATGCCCCAAAACATGAACTTAACTGTACTAAGGAGTATACTGTGAAGCAAAAAGGATATAGTTGAAATGGGAAGGAGATCTTTGGGGGAAAAAACTTAAAAATTAGGGACTTCAGATTCAACAGGTAATAGAGGCTCTCCCATTGGTTTTGATGAATACTGCCTGAAGCTGATGAGTTTGGTAGCTGCATGCATTATGGATTTAAGTAAAAATAAACATATCATATAGAAACTATAATTCCTAATAAAAGTCCCTTATATTTTCATCTCAATTTACATTTCCTTAAAAGTCTCCATTTTGATCTTCAAGATTCTTCAATGGTATTCATCGAAGTTTTTTCCTTGTCTTACCTTATGACCCTATCATCTACTCTGTTGTTCTCATAGAAGATCTACTCATTACCCACTTTGCTTTTCTTCCTGGTTAAGTCACATTTCACATTGTAAAGACTGTAGATTCTCAAACTCCACTGCTTTTATTCCAAGAGCTCCTGAATAATCTTCCTCCCATAAAAGCATGTAAGCACTACCCATCCAATTGCAGAATTACAAAGAGAAAGTTTTGCAGAGAGGTAAATGGTTGGAGTGGATAGACAAAGGAGTAGTGTTAGCATGTTGCTGCAATCTGTCAGGAAACAAATCTTTGGAGAGTATGTGTCATGTATTTGGAATTACTTGTTCTTCTCTTCCAAGAATTTAGAAAAGATGCAGTGACAGCTAGTTGCCTATCCAATACCTATTCTTTACTTTCTGTATCAGTAACAGGAATGAAGGCTATCCAGGGTAGTAATATCCCTAGCCTCACTTGCCATGAAGGATAGCTTTTGACTAAGTTCTGGCCAATGACATACAAGTAAAAGCTTTTACCTTGGCTTTCTATAGAAGCTCCATTAAAGAACAACCAAGAATTGAAACATGCCCGTTTTTGACCTGCCTACTTTCTTCCTGCTGGATGACTGGAAAGCTCATGTGACAGACAGATGGACTTTCAGCAGCCACCTTATACTACCAGGCAACCTCAGGCATAGAATCCACATGGAAAAGAAGGTGAAATGGAAAGGTAACAGGAGACTTTGGACCCTGATGAGTTGTCATGCCAATTCTCATCTGCAGACTGCTCTTACTGGAGACAGAACTAATTCTCTAGCTTTATCAAGTCTTTTAAAGATTACTCTTAAATGCAGTGAAACTAAATCCTAACTGATAAAATTGAGTTAAATTTATTAGATGATCCTGAGGAGTGGGGAAGTGGGGAAGGCAATAATATTAACAAAAGTGTGACCAAGTTAATGATAATATTTTAAGGGCTGAACAAAACCATGTTATTTTAACTTGTAATATTTTCTAGACCTTACTTGTATGGTATATTATCAAGGTTGCTCGTGAACTTAATTTTATCTTAAGTTTCCTTAGAAGCACAGTTCTCACTCTCCAGAGGCATTACCATTCTATCTACTTTTCAGCACCATTATACAAATAAAACATGGAATTGGGGAAGAAAAAAGTTCAAAAAATACTTTTGCTTTAAGAAAAAATATTTCATTTTCCTTGTTTTGTTATTATTGTTGTGGAGAAGGGGTTACTTGCTATTTTGTTTGTGGAACATTTGAGAAACCAACATTATCAGGTTCAAAAAATAACAAAATTAAAGTTTCTTGGGACACCTGGGAGGCTCAGTCAGTTAAGTGTATGACTTCAGCTCAGGTCATGATCTCAGAGTTCATGAGTTCAAGCCCTGCGTCAGGCTCTGTGCTGACAGCTCAGAGCCTGGAGCTGCTTCAGATTCTGTGTCTCCCTCTGTCTCTGCCCCTCCCCCACTAGTGCTCAGTCCCTGTCTCTCAAAAATAAACAAAAACATTTTTAAAAATTTAAGATTCTTAACGGAACTGTTTTACTCAAAAAATAATTCTGAAAGAGCTATACCATTTTCTTTACAAAAACATATCCAGAATGCAGTGATCCGAGTTTTAGTCAGCATTTTGTGACCAAGAAATCCAGCTAGATTCCCATTGTCCAAATAGGACATTTAGTTCCCAAACATCCTTTGGTCCTCAAAGTAAAAAACAAAACTAATGTAAGATGGTTATATCCAGAAACTGCAAATACCCGTAACATTTGCGGGAGGGGGAGAGAGGCATGTGATCTCCAGTGGCATGTTTTGAATTGTAGTACGTGAATTAAAGGTTTCCAAACATTTCTTTCATAAGTAAAAGGTATCCGGGAAAAAACAATACAATATACACAGTAAAACCAAACATATCCTAAGGCTGAAGTACTTTTAGTTTTCCTTTTGGGGACCACAGAAGAGATACTTGACGTAGGAGACAAGTTGTTTGTCATTAGGCTTTTGCCCTCTGTTATTTTCTAGTGTTCATCCTCCTTCTCACAAGAGTGACAATCAGTGTATTTCAGTAGCTTGAAGAAAATACCACTCTACTCCATTCAATTCAATTTCTCCTCTTTCTTACTTCCTCTTTCCCATTTAGAGACATGTGTTAAAAAAAATTGCTAACTGCTAATGAGGGATAAGCATTTACTCAGACTTTAGGTCTATAAATTGGTGAGGGGGACCTGAATGGCTCAGTCGGTTAAGTGTAGGACTCTTGGTTTTGGCTCAGGTCGTGATCTCAGTTTGTGAGTTCGAGCCCTGTATTGGGCTGTCTGCTGTCAGTACAGAGCCTGCTTTGGATCTGGTCTCCTTCTCTCCGCCCCTGCCCCTTTCACATGCACATGTGTCCTCTCTCTCTCTCTCTCTCTCTCTCTCTCTCTCTCTAACATTAAAAATGTAAAAAACATAAAATGCTTAATGTTTGAGATTTAATAAAACTTATAAATTTGAAAATCGACCTTTTTACCTATCAAACTGAAAAAGATTTTTTTTAAGTTTATTTATTTAGAGAGAGACAGAGGGACAGAGAGAGAGGGAGACAGAGACTACCAAGCAGGCACTGTGCTGACAGCACAGAGCCCAATGTGGGGCTTGAACTCAAGAACCATGAAATCATGACCTGAGCCAGAATGGTAAGGTCATGACCTGAGCCCAAACCAAAAGTTGGATGCTTAACTGACTGAGCCACCCTGGTGCCCCCAAAAAAGATTTTCAAAACATATACTAGCCGGAGTCTATGACATGGTAGTAAATTTGATATTCTCAAACATTGCTGCTGAGAATATAATTGTTCCAACTTTTCCAGGGAGCAATTTGATAATCTTTATCAAGAGCTTCAGGATTATTTATACAAATCAATCCAGAAGTATACACAAAAATCATAAATGTGTTGTACTTTTTGAATAGAGAAATATTGAAGGCTGCCTATTGGGGTGCTCGGAGCATCTCACTCTTGTTTTTGGCTCAGGCCATGATCTCATAGGCATGAGATCCAGCACCAACTCAGGCTTGGTGCAAGGTGTGGAGCCTGCTTAAGATTTTCTCTCTCTGCTTCTCCCTCTGCCTCTCCTTCACTCATGCATACTCTCAAAAAATAAAAGCTGCCTACTATTTTTAATATGCATTTGGATAATTATACATTATACAGTACAATCACACATTTTATTATGTAGCCATTGAGAATCCGATTTCTGAAGAATATTTAATAAGTTCTCATATGTAATTTTCCCAAGTGAAAAATGCAAGGCAGAAGACTGAATATAAATTATGGCCCAAAAGGCTTTTTTTAATAACGTTTTTGCAAAACTGGCCATGATAAATGGGTTTCCTAGCAACGACTCCTGGGTAGCATCCTTCCATCTGACTCAACCTGACCATAAACTTTACCTTGGCCAATCAGGCATCAGCTACCGTGAAGCAAGCAGTGGGGTACCAAATGCTCACATGTGGGAGTTTGCCCTCACGCTGCTTTCCAGAACCCTGAGACCACCATGCAAAGAAGCCTGGGATAACCTATAGTCAAGGAGAAGACCATGTGACACAGATAAGTCATCCAAGCTTGAGGTCTCTGAGGCTGATGAACTAGACAGTCAACTACCACCTATAGGGAAGTTACCCAAGATCTACCACCACCAGCCAAACTACCAGGTGACCCCTTCAAATAAGAACAGAATTCAGCCAGCTAACCCACAGAATTGTGAACTAAATTATTGTTCCTTTAAGCATTAGATTTTTGGATCTGGTTGGTTACAAAGCAAAAACTAACCGATACAGATAGTAAGAGGACTATAGACTCATCTTTTCCTTTAAAGCCTTCCAAGTTTTCTAAATTCAGTAAAATCAGTGTGAGTTGTTTTTAAAGTGAGAAGGTGATCTTATTTTATAATAATAAAAAAAAGATACAAAACAGAATAAAAACAGCTGAAGAAAAATTAGGATAAATGAAAAATTGTATTCTTCATGTGTACTTTCAGTTACCAGCTTTGCCTATAGAAAGAATTGAGCAGTATCATGTCCAGAAATGCTTTTTATGAAATTGTTACTCATTTCTTTTTTGTTGCATTTCAGTGACTCTGGCTTTACCGTAGCTCATATCTGTGGTCTTGGCATCCTTCTTCAAAGCCTACTATTTTTTAGTTACCAATTCCAAGGGATATAGTCAGTAACACACAAATTGGAAATCACCATTTAAAAGTCTCATTACAATAATCATTAGTTAGGAATAGACTAACTTGTTATTTTCTTCTTTAACAAACATTTCTATCATACTAGCATTAACTATATTTTCAAGAGAACACCACGAGGGAATCAACTATCATTCTTCTCATTTATCATACACACTGTGCAGATTTTATAGTGGTTGAATTTAACTCATGATTATAGCCAAATATTCATAATCTGGAATATGTCCTGTGTGACATGTATATTAAAAGAAAACTCACTGTCTTTTTTACAAGGGTAAGTGGTAGAAAAATTTTTACTTAAAAAAGCAATTACCTTTTAGAGAATTCAATGTTTATCTGATAAAGACAGTTTAATAACTCACCAGTAAATTCAACATTTGGTAGAATTCAGTAAAATATCAAAATATGGCTGATGAATAATACCAGCTTAATGTATATTTTAAGTGAGAGGGGAGAAGAAAAAGCATGAGGGAAAATACATGAAACAACAACATGTACTCATCATCTTATTGGTTCAAATTTTATGTATCAACTTGACTGGGCCACAGGTACCCAGATTAAATATTGTTTCTAGGTGAAATGAGTATTTTAATCAATAGACTTGGGTAGACTGCCTTCCCCAATGTGAGTGAGCATCGTCCAACACACTGAGGTTCTAAATAGAACAAAAGCTAGAGGAAAGAATAATTCATCCCTCTCCTTGCCTCACTGAATAAGGAGAGACATCTCATTTCATCTTCACCTGCCCTTGGACTGGGATTTATATCACTGGCTCCCCTGCTTCTCAGGGTTTCAGTCTCAGATGGAATCACACCATTCTTCCTGTGTCTCCCCCCTCCAGAAGGCAAATCACAGGACTTAACCTCTGTAATTGCATGAGCCAGTTCTTCATAACAAATCATTTATACATCTCTCTCTACTCTAATGGTTCTGCTTCCTCAGAAAACCCAAATCAGTGAAATCCTATGTAGTGCTCTGTGATCCCTTCCTATAAACTATGCCCCAGATCTACACACCGCTCACCCCCACTGCCTACCCTACAACCCCACCGTCCTTACATAAAACTTGTAAAAGTCTCCTGAAACTTACCAGGACTTGGGGTGTGTGTGTGTGTGTGTGTGTGTGTGTGTGTGTGTGTAATTATTTGAGAGAGAACATGTGCACAGGCCTTGGAGAGGGGGAGAGGGAGAAAGAGAGAGAGAATCTTAAGTAGGCTCCATGATCAACACAGAGCCCTATGTGGAGCTTGATTCCTCATTACCTGATCCAAAATCAAGAGCTGGACATTCAACAGAGCCACACAGACACCCCAAAACAATTTTAATACAATTGGATAAAATGGCTGCCTTTTGCACCACGGGGAGGTGGCAGATCCAGATGCAGAACCCAGAGGGACAGATAACTTCTGAATTGAGCTCCACAGTGGACAATCCACCAGGCACGCCCCAGTGAGCTATCCAGCGGTGCTGCCACAGAAGAAACTAAAACCCAGCCACATTCCCTTTGTTGCCTTGGGAACACAGTAGAACTAGCTAAGGCTGTCCCTCTGCTGCCTCATTAATCCAAATAGGGAAAAATTAAAAATAATAGAACCTGGAAAAATATCTAGGGAGGAGTGGACCAGAGGCAAAGTTTGAAAGTAAATAAAATTTGCTTTTGGTACTTCCTCTTCCTCTGCCTTATTTGGTGACCTGCCCTTCCCCCTCACACTTCCAGGTCTACATCCTGCCACTAAGGCAGAGCGATTTCTTGCTCTACTCTCACCTCACTTGTCCATCCACAAGGTAAAGATACCTTGACCCTTTAGTGCTTGGTGTCCGCAAAATGACCCATGTTAGATCTGTGCTTTTCTAGAAAGTTTATTTTCCCCTGTTGTTCCCGAATACCCTTGCTCTTGTTCCCTTCCCTTTAGGCCTGTTTCAGCAGCTTCCAGAAAACAGAGCCTCCAGACAGTGACTGGCTTGCTGCATGCTAAAGTCCAAAGAAGCAGCATTCATGTCTTTAGACTAAAAATGAGCCAAAAATTCAGTCCTCTCCTCTCCCCTGAAGAACAACGAAGTTTGAATATTCTTAGAATCCAGATCCAGACCTGGAGTGTTGGGAACAGCAACATTTACTCAGCAGGGTTCCACCCCCTCTAACTTAGTAGTGGGAGGGGGAAATAGGGTCAGCCTCATCTTCATGGCAGATTTTCCAACGCAGTTCACATGCGTTAATATCTATACAACAGCCCCAAGGAGTAGGTGCTCTTTTGAAGATGGACACACAGAAAACTAGAGGAACTAATTTTTCAAGGCTCCTACAGAGTTTAAGTAGCAGTAATGAGATTTGAAACCCAACTATTTTCCCCAAAGCCAATACTAATCCAATTCCCTCATTTAAAGTTTAAAAATGGATGGTCTAAATATATAAAACCATCTTGAAAGAAACAACTATTTTAAGTATGTTTTGAATGTGTTTTCAAGTACTGGAAGTTAATATATATCTGAATTGTCAGGAAAAAAAAAGGCTTGTGAGAATACAAAAGCCAAGAAGCCAACAATAAAACTCAGTTCTTTCCAGGTCCATGCAGCTTTTTTAAATTTAATTATGTTTAACTAAAATTTTTTAGTTTTTATTTGTCACTGATGTATATGTATCTTCTGGCTCATGGAAAGTGTTGAAAATAGATTTGTTGAATGACTGATTTATACTTCAATAACTTGACTTCATATCATTAAATATCTATAGGAACTTTGAGCTGGAAAACTTGATTCCATTGGAATCTACTTCTTAAGGATGTTCACCTGCGTAACTTGGTAAGCCTACAACACGGCCATTTGGGAAGAATGTTAAAAGTCCCTGGGAATGGGGCGCCTGGGTGGCTTATTCGGTTAAGCGTCCGACTTTCGCTTAGGTCATGATCTCGCGGTTCGTGGGTTCGAGCCCCGCGTCGGGCTCTGTGCTGACTGCCAGCTCAGAGCCTGGAGCCTGTTTCAGTCTGTGACTCCCTCTCTCTCTGACCCTCCCCTGCTCACGCTGTCTCTCTCTCTCTCTCCTAGAAATAAATAAAACATTTTAAAAAAAAAAAAAAGTCCCTGGGAAAAGGGCAGCAAAAAGTGCTAACCGGGATACTACAGTCATGTGGCCATCTGGAATGGTGATAAATTAACTTCTTAGTCTCTGACAGAATGAGGAGGTACCCTTCTGCCCAAAGGGAAAACACGGCTACTGTGTATGTTCTTTTCCCAGAGGCATGAGACTACCACTTAACAGCTCCTCAAACATTTGTGAGAGATGGCATTACTTCTGCTCTCTGCAACTGACCACAAAAAAGGCAGCCATCTTCACATGTTGTTTACTCCCCAGTGTCCGCATGAGCCATGCTGGACTGCTCCTTCATCACCCACGAGAACACATTGCTCACACGCAGCCCTTCCCTGCGCAGGTCTGCTTTGTAAAGTCCAATCCTCTCTAACTGCATCATACCACGTACTATAAATCACATTTGCATCCCATTTGAAACCTAAACCACAATAGACACTAAAGAACAAAAGGAACCACAAGCCCAGCTTTTTTGACAAAACTCCCACACATTGATAATTGGAAGCACATAAAACTGTACACTGACGAGGTCTGAATCTCCTGCCACGCCTTACACTGTCTCACAGCCTCATCCACTTTCCATGCTGCCGCCAGATCCCCTGGAAAAGGACGAAGGGCAAGAAGAGACTAACAAAAACTTTCTGGAGAGCAACAGACATGAAAACAAATAACATGAATTGCCTGACAAATTGTGCTGAAGTCTGCATTTAGCCACCATTGAGACCTGTCTGGTAGTTTGAAGGCATAGAAATTCCATTGTTAGAAAAGAGTATTTAAGTCAGTTTCTAAAACAACAGCTAGTTACTAACAGGTTAAGGTACATCTCTGGGTAAATAAGGCTTATTTGAGAAGTCCAAATTATTTTCAGAACTATGAAAAAATGATTTTGCCCCTAGCTTATATAAACAGCTCCCATGAACTGTGTGGGGTTTTCTGCATGTGTTTAATTATCCATCAAAATTCCATAGTTCTAAACTAGACCAAATTCCTTTACAATATGGTTCCTAAATTTAATTACCATCTAAGGTGCAAATCTAACGGAAAGTGAAAGGCCTTTTATTATGATGCAAAGCAGCTGATTCAGATTTGCTGCTGGAAACAGTTATGTCTGTCCTGCATACGTACATTTATCATACACCCAATGGACTCTCTACTTCAGGATGGCAGAAATAGCCCCTTAGTAACTAGAGAAAACTAACATTATTTCCCTTAAAGAATCACTAAGAAAGCAGACCTGATCATTACTGGACATTTCCTTCAGGGAACAACATGACTATTAACAGACTAACTTCTGTGTCCGTGTTGTCAGAAACAGCTTACATGGATAATGGTTTGATAGAACAGGCGAATGAGTATCTGGCTTGAAACAGTCTGGCAGCAAAAGCGGGATTTTAATTAGATTATCAGACCTATTTGTTAAATTTTGGAATGCTGATAAATTTTTAAAAGTCCTTCTAATCTGGAGACAATTACCTTCAATCATTAAACTTGTTCTTGATTAAGAATCTGAAAATGAGCCTGTTAAGCCTTTAGCAAAATAGTAAGCCCAATAAAACACTGAAAATAACACTGCCAAGCTACCAGGAAACTCACACTGCTACTCCTCCTAGATTCTGCACAACTGGTGGAAATTAAACTGATGTTCAAAAAGAGACCAATGCATCTTGAATGAATTGTGACCTTGGGCAAGTTTTTGAGTCCTGCTTCAGAAAAATCAAAAGAAAGATTTATATTTGGATAAATCTTTGAAAAGTGCCTGTAGGACAGAATTTCCTTATGTTTCAAAGTGATAGAGGTGATAAACAAAACAAAGGATACACTGATTTAACTCCCCAGCATAGGTTTTAGATATCTGAGAAACTGGTTACAAAGAAAAAAATAAGGACCAAATATATGTGCAAGATTGATAACCATCATTATACCTGGTTGGGCGTTATAAGACATTCTGCTTATAACTTTTCCTCTGCAAGCTCTGACTTTAACTAGCAGAAAAACTCATTCAGTGGATCATTGAAAGTGATGTTGACAGGGTGCCTGGGTGGCTTAGTTGGTTGAGCATCTGACTTTTGCTCAGGTCATGATCTCACAGTTTGTGAGTTCAGGCCCCACACTGGACTCTGTACTGACAGTGCAGAGCCTATTTGGGATTTTCTCTTGTCTCTCTTTTTCTCTCTCTCTCTGTCACTCCCCCACTCACGCTCTCTCAAAATAAACTGTAAAAAACATGATCTTGATATCTTCTCCATTGTTTCAAAAGCAAAAGATGGCACTACTGAACACTGTTAAATGGTAATGACCATTTTTCTGATCTTAATAATCTTAAGAATTAGAACTGCTAGTCTAACAGTCATTATCACAGGTAAAAGGCAAGTGTTGCCAATTTTTTTATTATATCATAAGAGAAACCAGGTATAAAAGAATCTGACTTTTCCAAGGTTTCCCACTAAGTTTAGTGGTAAAATTTAATGAAAACCACATTCTGCCAATATCTAAACTAATCTGTGTTTGGAACTAGTGATGCTATTTTAACTCAGACCATCAACGGACTATTTAGTAAGTTGTCACTAAAATTATTTGCTGCCAAAAATAGTTAACAAAGACCCAATGGCAGGGGCACACATTTATTCTATAAATTGAGCACTTTACAATGTGTCAGGCATTGTGCTAAGCTCTGGGAGTACAATGGATGAAAGAGGGGGGGGGAAAAACATGTACCTGTGCTCTTTAAGTTTTATTTCAGTGTAGGAGATGGACCCACAGCCACTAATAAATAAATTAGTCCCACATTATTCTAAGCATTATGGAAGGCACCAAATCTCAGCTGGGGCAATAAAAACTCCCTAGGAGGCATCATGGGCCGTCCAATGACTTGAGAGGCTACCAGCGTTTAGTATGAGGACCAAAGATGTTATTCCAAGATTTGTATGGGACTGTAGGGGTTGAAGTCTCACAAAACAAATATCTGTCATATCCAAAGAGCCAACAGTGTTCCACTAAGAAAATAACATGCTGAATTATCTAACACAGTTGATACCACATTTCAATATTCCTACTGTGGGCAAATTATTGAACTGGGTTATAGAAAGGAAATAGAAAAATATTATCTGCTCTCAGTGAACCTGATCCATAAGCTAAATTATATAAACATATAATATCTGGAGAAGGCGACAGGCCAACAAATGCTGCACCACATAAATAAAGCATGTGCTGGTTTAGAATAAATAGCTTGAGGAGATTTTGAGGAAAGGGGGAAATCAAGACAAAGTTTAAAAGAGCGCATGAGCTGGCACGTATGAGACAGGTGCTTTCCTAAGCAAAGGAAATGCCTTTTACGAGGCATGTAAAAACAGACATCAAGTCCAGTCCTTAGGCAGTTAACCTAACAGGAGTGTGGTAACTATGTATAAATACACAATCCAACACAACATACAAACACTGGGTTGTTTTTGGGTTTTTTGGTTTTTTGGGGTTTTTTTTTTTTGGTTTTGTTTTGTTTTTTTGTTTTTTTTTTGTATATACATTCTCCTACTTTCAACCTAACTTTTGCCATATTTAAGGTGACCTCTACTTCAAAGTACCCGATATTATTTCTGTTGTTCTTACTATTCCATTTTTCCTCATTTTTAAATGTTCTTCAGTTACCTTTGATTCTGCTTGTTTAAGGCCATGAAGGCTAGTTAATAGACTTTATTAACTTTCATATAAATGGTCGCCAGGCCGGCTCATACACACATCCTCTGCAACAGATTTCATTCTCAAACGACTGCAGGAGGCAAGTTCTTTCACAGCTATTAAAATTCTTGAGCAGTCTAAGAAACAAAAATTAAGACTTTTTTCCTTCTTTTTCAAGGGCTGACAGTAAAATAAGAAATCACTGATACTGGAAGAGCATTATTTAGACAACAAAAAAGCATTTTTGTGCAATGTTACAAATACCTCTCCCTTTCATGGTCAAGTTCTCAGAGCTTTTACAGTGAGTTTTTCCTGTGGTTACCCAGCGAAATCCTCTACTGGATAGGATATGCCACATTTCAGTTCACACAATGGGACTCGGAACACTGGCCAAAAGAATGGGGTTTGGAAGTCCCCCATTATGTGGTCAATCAATGGTTTATGGAAGGAGAATTCAAAGGTATTTAAATTGCATGTAACACAGATGCTTTAAACCACTAAGATTGCTTAGCAAGCCACACGCACAAAAAAAAGATATGTTTGTTACAAACCAGTTTAGAAGGGGATCTGAAAATAATGATACTATACTAAGATTCTTAAGTAAACATTTACTTAAGTTTTATAAGGAACTAAGCCAAAACGTTTGTGCTTTTATATTTAAGGATAGTCAAGTTCTCTAAGATTTGCTGGGATTTGTTGTATCTTTTACTGAATTTTTTGAAGATTTTTTTTTTGAGAGGAACTTTGTATCTGGAGTAATAGAAAAGTGAATGAACTTTAAGGAACATATGAACTATTGTCTGGGAGCAAGCTGATAGGAAAAATGAGAAAACCTAAAGAAGTAGAGGTAAGATGGCTACATTTTTTTTAAATGTAGCCATTCAGTCACTGGCTTGCTGCCAATTCAGGACCTGGAAAGACATCTTGAAACTTTTAAATACCATAATTTTCAGCTGTAAGGAATTCTCTCAATGTTATCAATGTACTGGGGAAAAAAAAGTATTCTTTTATAGATTTCCAGACCCAAGGTTAAAATGCATTTTAGAAGATGTTTATTTGAAAGTATTTTGCTGCTTTCCTACACAGTCCATTTCAAGCAAGATGAGGTCAAATGGAGTTCAGATAAGATTGTACCATTAAATTGTAAAAACAGGGCAAACACCAAACTTCCCCATCAAGGTGACAATACATTGTTGCACAGAGGTATTTTTTTTAGAAACAATTTATTAGTGTCATTTCACTTGAAACTGTTTCAATATCTCAATTGTTCACTAACCAAATTACAGAACAGCTGAATTTCAAAATGCTTTTGACACCAAGAATTTTGACTCGGCATCATTTTCATAGCCAAGTAAGTGTTTGGTGCTATAGAAGAGAAAAGAGGTCATAAATATTGAAAAACTTCTTGAATATATTTATTCTGCAAGGACAATTTATTCAGCTTCAAGTGATGCCAAGATAGGATCTTGTTTAGCCAGGGATTCATAGGATCAAAATTCTCTTGTAATTTTTTTTTTCAATCCCAAATAACATGGTCCCTTCCCGTTATTGTGGCTTAACCAATGATTTAGTAATTGCAACTATAGTTAGCCCTCATACACCGTGTAACAGACTCAAGGATAAGGATATCAGGCCAAAACGGCTAAAGGATAAGTAGGAATCAGGGCAAATAACGGGCATGACAGAGGGCTAGAGCCATATAAGGCTTGAAATGATAGAACCGGACATCTGAAACAGGCGAACAGTGCAGAAGGCAGGTGTACCGGTACCCACCAGACAAGCATGAGTCTCTGGAACCTGGGGTGACCAGAAAGGACTCATCAAACCAAAGAGGATGCCAAGAAACCTCAACACCAAGAACAACTTAGCAGTGTAGAATACAAAGAACTGTCTAGCAACCTGGAAACCACTTCTCACACATCCTGTGCAACAAACTAGCAAATTTCATTGGTTCTACCTTCAAAATATATTCAGAATAGGCCACTACTGTCCACCTGGCCCAAGCATCTCTCCTATCTTGTCTCAATTTTTAATCTTATCTATAATGTAATCCAAACACAGAAGCTAGACACATATTTTTTAAATGCTTAGGGGCCCCTGGGTGGCTCAGTCAGTTTAGCATCCAACTTCAGCTCAGGTCATGATCTCACAGTTTATGGGTTCAAGCCCCACGCTGGGCTCTGTGCTGACAGCTCTGAACCTAAAGCCTGCTTCAGATTCTGTGTTTCCCTCGCTCTCTGCCTCTCCCCATCTCATGCTGTCTCTCTCTCAAAAACAAACATTTTTTTAAAATGTAAGTCAGTTTAAATCACTCTTCTGCTCCAAACTCTACATC
The DNA here is from genome assembly GCA_017311185.1 of Proteles cristata cristata. Lineage (NCBI taxonomy): Eukaryota > Metazoa > Chordata > Mammalia > Carnivora > Hyaenidae > Proteles > Proteles cristata. The sequence continues at coordinate 104,437 of JAESUZ010000476.1, read as the reverse complement.
AGCTCCCCATCCTACACTGCATAAAACCCAAAGTCCTACTGTAGCTGGTAAGGCCCTATGTGATTAGGCCCCTTCCCATTAACTCTCTGTGCTATAATACTCTCTCCTCAGATAACCTCTTTACTCGCCCCTCATCTTTTCAAAGTCTTTGCTCAAAATTTACCTTCCCAACGAGGGCTGCTGAAAACTTTGCCCACCCTCCCCCCACAGGATCCTAAACCTCTTAACATCTAATTTTCCTTCTGTCCAAAACACTTCGAACACACATTACAACTGGCATATTAATCATGTCTCCTGTTCATTTTCTCTCTCCCCTCACCAGAATGTAAACACAAGGGCAGGAATCTTTTTTTTATGAATTGATTTATCCCAAGTACTTGGAGCAGCATCTAGCACAGAAAAGCTCAGTGGTTATTTGTTCAGTATGGATACTCACAAACAAAATCATCTTTTGCACAGAAATTTTAAGTCACTTATTATCTTAGCATTTTAACAAGGTTTTGTAATTATACATCATGAGAAATTCTTCGCCCCAATGCAGTACAGTATTTAAGATTTTAGATAAGAATGCTCTTGTCAAGAAAACCTTCTAGCTACTGAATGTACTTTCTAAGCTTGTTGTACTGAGTCATATTAATTCTCTTTGGAAACTCTTACTAAATGTTTGTAATGAGACAACTAACATTAGTCTAGCAATTTATGGCTTTGTAACACTTTCTATGCACGTGAACTCATTTTATTCAATAAAGATAAAATACTGTTGCCAAAAGATTTTTTAGTTCCTCGGTTTAAACAAAATATATATTTACATTACATTTTTAGAGATTATAAACATGTAACTTTTATTATTCATCAATTCATGGTTACTTAGAGAATGTGACATGGTCACAGTTGCCCACACTTAACATATGCTTCTATTTATATTACTTTGTAAAATATTTGTAGGATTAAATCACCAGGGCAAATAATACCACAGCTCTAAGTCAGTTAATTTTCTCTGCTCAGCTGAAAATATGTCCAGTCATAGCATTGAGATTATTTTTCTACATTCTACTTATTTTACACTTGATTAAATATCATGTGCATGTTGTTGTACAGATTCCTAACTCATTTAAACATTTCATCACAAATGTACACCTAATTAAATTTCCATCTCAAAAAAGATACCCTGAGTAACAGCTATAACTGACAATGTATGTAAACCATAAAGCAAATATTAATTTCTAAATGAACCTTTGATGAAAAGTAAATTCCTCCCCTTCAGGGAAATATAAACCCTTAAACAACTTCTAAGAAACTATATGGGCAGTAACAGGAGTTGATAAAGTTACAAATGAAGCTCCACATGCTTTTTTGTCTATCTTTGGTTAAATCTCTCTTTTAGGCAGCTGGCTAGCCTCAATGATTTGCCCCCAATAGAATTAATAAGCTATAACTGTTCCAGATAACCACACACACACACACACACACACATACACACACACACACACACACACAAAATCCCTATTAAGATACCTTTTTTTGTTATTTAAACACAAGACTCATGGTAAAAAAAATCACAATCAATTTAATATTTTCTCAAATCTATAAAGCTCTAAAGACAAATTTTTTGTTGTTGTTCATTTCAAGTAAAAGCCTGCAAGGTACTAAGAGCTAAAAAGCATTTGAACAAACTTCCTATACCACTAATAGTCAAAGAAATGCAAATCAAAACAGGATACCAGTCTTCAATTAAGTGATAATACCTAAGGTTAATTGGGTGACCAAATTTGAGGTTGCTGGTAAAAAGTCTAAATTGGTATAACCTTTCTAGTAAACTAATTTGCAATATATACAAGGACTTCATAAATATATGTAGATTTCCAATTTGGAAGACTGATTCTGAAAAATAACCTGAAATGCAATAAAAAAATCTTCTCAAAGATTTTTATTAAAACATTAATTGTAGTTGCAAAATTATAAGTAAACTATTGTCCAATACAGGAAATTCCTTAAATACATTAATGTGTATTCAAGTGTTACATAGCCATTTAGCTTAATGTTCATAGAGTTTTACATAGCTTGATAAAGCTAGGACTTTCAGGAAACACAGCAACAAACTTGTAACATCCCCTAATAGAAGCTGAAAATACAAAACAAAATTTTAAGGGAAAGAAAAAATACTTCATCTTAGGATATAATGAAGAATTATGTCAATCAAATATTTTACCCTTTGAAGTGATTTTTGTCCATATCTAGCACAAATTAAACCAAATTCACTTTCTAAAAGAATATAATGTAGCATTTCAGAAAATGTGTTGATCTCAGTAATAAGCCCCAGTTTAGAGAGATAAGAATGAAAGCCTAGATAAATAATAGCAGGAACCACAAAGTATATTTAGAAGAGAAGGCAGAGTCAAAATGCCCTGGATTTCTTTGACCCAGCTCCTGGGTAGCTGTTTTGGTTCCTCCTACAGGAAAGAAACTCGGCCCCTAATCTGAAAATGGGTTGTCTAGAGGCCAGGGAAGAGACAGAAGAGGGTAGGAAGAGTCTATTTAGACCGACTGACAAATTTGATGCCAGGATTATCAAAAGCTGCCTCAAGAGAAAGAGAACCCATGTCTCACTAGTCAAAACCACAATGGCAGTGGAATTTTCCCTAACTTGAGTTAATATCACCATGACCATTGATCACCTAAACCTATATCACCAGTGCTCTAGATGGAGTTCTTAGGGGGAGGGATCTAAAGAACACCTACAAGCAGGGCCAGGTAAATAATTTGCAGAGCCCAGTGCAGAAGGAAAACATGGGACTGTGTTCAAAAGGTGCCATTAAAGGTACTAAAATATAAAACATTTTCTATTTGGGGTGCCTGGGTGGCTCAGTCGGTTAAGTGTCCAACTTCACTTCAGCTCATGATCTCACGGTTCGTGGGTTTGAGCCCCGCATTGGGCTCTGTGCTGACAGCTAGCTCAAAGCCTGGAGCCTATTTCAGATTCTGTATCTCCCTCTCTCTCTCTGAGACTCCCTTGCTCATGCTTGCTTGCTCTCTCTCTCTCTCTCTCTCTCAGAAATAAATAAAACATTAAAAAATTTGAAAAAAAAACCAAAACATTTTCTAGAGGAAAGATGCTGGGTGCTTTTCAGTAAGGAAGGAGCCAGGGCTGTGTGTGGGGAGTGTGTATGTACCTGTGTGGGAAGCCTGTGTGTGTGTGTGTGTGTGTGTGTGTGTGTGTGTGTGTGTGTGTGTGTGTGTGTATGAGAAAGAGAGAGTGAGAGAGAGAGAGAAAGAGAGGAGGAGGGAAGGAGGGAGAGCAACTGAGAGACCCAGAGGTGCTGAAGACCTAGACGGCGTGCGGAGAGCCACTCAAGATCTTTTGCGGGAGCCCAGTAAATGTGAACATGGGGTCTATCACCGGAGCTGTCCTCAAGACGCTACTTCTGTTATCTACTCAAAATTGGACCAGGGTTATAGCTGGGAATTCCTGTCAAATTTAATACTCAAAGAAGCTAAAAGAATTTAACAACAGCCTAGAGAGGGGGCAAGATGGCGGAGAAGTAGGGAGCTCCATACTTGCAATCACGCCCATACATCACACGGAAAAGATCTGAAGCCATTGGAAACCTTACAAAAGCTTAAAGATGGGGAGAAAAAGGACGCAGAATCCACTGAGAAAGCCTTCTAACAGCTACCTCAGGAAAAAGCCAGAGTACACAACGTGGAGAGTCCCAAATATCACTATGAATAGGAAAATAAAATAACCAAGGTCCCAACAAGAGAGACCAAGTGATACCATTCAAAAAACACTCTCTGAAAGGATAGGCCCTAGACAGTCAAAGAGTCTTCTTGGATATAGCAGCGCTCATAGATACAGAGAGAATAACAGGTCTTTAAAACCAACAAAGGCCAGAAAGCTAACTAAAATGACAAAACGAAAGAGCTCTCCTCCAAAGAAACTCCAAGAAGAAATGACAGCTAATGAACTGCTCAAAACAGATATCAGCAGCATAACTGATTTTAGAATAAATATGGTAAAATTAATAGCTGGGCTTGAAAAAAACAGAGGGGACATCAAAGAAACTATGGCTACAGACAGAATGGAAAATAAAAATAGGCATGAAGAATTAAAAAATGGGATAAATGAGATACATAATAAATTAGAGGCCTCCAATGCATGGATTGAAGAGGCAGAAAGGAGAATAAGCGATTTAGAAGACACCATTATAGAAAAACAAGAAGCTGACAAAAAAAAGAGACAAACTAATCCAGGAACAGGAAAGAAGAGTTCGAGAGCTCAGCGATACGGTCAAACGCAATAATATCCGTATCATAGGAATCCCAGAAGAGGAAGAGAGAAGGAAATTCTACCAGACATCTAAAGCAGAATTAATCTCAATTCTTCTCAAGCTATTCCAAAAAACAGAAATCGAAGGAAAACTCCCGGACTCATTTTATGAAGCCAGCATCACTCTCATTCCCATGCCAGACAGAGATCCAGCAAAAAAAGAGAACTACAGGCCAATATCCTTGATGAATACAGATGCAAAAATTCTCAACAAAATCCTTGCAAATTGAACCCAGCAGCACATAAAAACAATCATCCACCAAGATCAAGTGGGATTCATTCCTGGGTTACAGGGCTGGTTCAACATTCACAAATCAATCAATGCGATACATCACATCAATAAAAGAAAAGATAAAAACCATATGATCCTGTCAATAGATGCAGAAAAAGCATTTGACAAAATACAGCATCCCTTCTTTTTTTTTTTTTTATGTTTTATTTATTTCTAGGAGAGAGAGAGAGACAGTGTGAGCAGGGGAGGGTCAGAGAGAGAGGGAGTCACAGATTGAAACAGGCTCTAGGCTGGCAGTCAGCACAGAACCCGACGCGGGGCTCGAACCCACGAACCGCGAGATCATGACCTAAGCGAAAGTCGGACGCTTAACCGACTAATCCACCCAGGCGCCCCTACAGCATCCCTTCTTAATAAAGACCCTCGAGAAAGTCGGGATAGAAGGAACTTACTTAAACATCATAAAAGCCATCTATGAGAAGACCTCAGCTAACATCATCCTCAATGGGGAAAAACTGAGAGCTTTCCCCCTGAGATCAGGAACACAACAGGGATGTCCACTCTCACCACTGTTGTTTCACATAGTGCTGGAAGTCCTAGCATCAGCCATCAGACACCAAAAGGAAATCAAAGGCATCAGAATTGGCAAGAGGAAGTCAAACTTTCCCTCCTCACAGATGACATGATACTCTACATCGAATACCCGACAGATTCCACCAGAAGCCAACTAGAACTGATCCAAGAATTCAGCCAAGTTGCAGGTACAAAATCAACGTACAGAAATCGGTTGCATTTTTATACACCAACAATGAAGCAACAGAAAGAGAAATCAAGAAACTGATCCCATTCACAATTGCACAAAAAACCATAAAATACCTCAGAATAAACCTAACCAAGGATACAAGAGATCTGTATGAGGAAAACTATAGAAAACTTATGAAGGAAATTGAAGACACAAAGAAATGGAAAAACATTCCATGCTCATGAGTAGGAAGAATAAATATAGTTAAGATGTCATTACTACCCAAAGCAATCTACACATTCAATGCAATTCCAATCAAAATTGCACCAGCATACTTCTCAAAACTAGAACAAACTATCCAAAAATTGGTATGGAACCACAAAAGACCCCGAATAGCCAAAGTAATCCTGAAAAATAAAACCAAAACGGGAGGGATCACCATCCCAGACTTTAGCCTCTACTACAAAGCTGTCATCATCAAGACAGTATGGTATTAGCACAAAAACAGACACAGAGACCAATGGAACAGAATTGAGAACTCAGAAGTGGACCCAAAAGTATACAGCCAACTGATCTTTGACAAAGCAGGAAAGAATATCCAATGGAAAAAAGACAGCCTTTTTAACAGATGGTGTTGGGAGAACTGGACGGCAACATGCAGAAGAATGAAACTAGATCATTTTCTCACACCATGCACAAAAATAAACTCAAAATGGATCAAGGACCTAACGTGAGGCAGGAAACTATCAACATCCTAGAGGAGAAAGCAGGAAACAACCTCCTTGACCTCCACCGCAGCAACTTCTTACTTGACACATCCCCAAAAGCAAGGGAATCAAGAGCAAAAGAGCAAAAATAAACGACTGGGACCTCATCAAGATTAAAAGCTTCTGCACAGCCAAGGAAACAACCCAGAAAATTAATAGGCAACCAACGGAATGGGGAAAGATAGTTGCAAATGACATATCAGATAAAGGGTTGATATCCAGAATCTACAAGGAACTCACCAAACTACACGCCCGAAAAACAAACAACCTAGTGAAGAAATGGGCAGAAGATATGAACAGACACTTCTCCAAAGAGGACATCCAGATGGTCAACAGACACATGAAACGATGCTCAGCATCCCTCCTCATCAGGAAAATACAAATCAAAACCACACTGAGATACCACCTCACGCCAGTCAGAGTGGCTAAAATGAGCCAATCAGAGAACTCTAGATGCTGGCGAGGATGTGGAGAAACGGGCACCCTCCTACACTGTTGGTGGGACTGTAAACTGGTACAGCCCCTCTGGAAAGCAGTGTGGAGGTTCCTCAGAAACTAACAATAGAACTCCCCTAGGACCCAGCAATAGCACTGCTAGGAATTTACCCAAGGGATACAGAAATGCTGATGCATAGGAGCACATGTACCCCAATGTGCATAGCAGCACTCTCCACAATAGCTAAAACATGGAAAGAGCCTAAGTGTCCATCAACAGATGAATGGATCAAGAAGATGTGGTTTATCTATACCATGGAATACTATATGACAATGACAAACAATGAAATCTGGTCATGTGTAGCAACATGGATGGACCTTGAGGGTGTTATGCTGAGCGAAATTAGTCAGGCAGAGAAGGACAAATATCATATGTTTGCACGTACAGGAGGATTAGGAGGAACTTAACTAAGGAACGAGGGGGAGAAGAAGGGGGGAAATGGTGGGGGAAAGGGGGAGAGGCAAACCATGAGAGACTCTTGAATGCTGACAAAAACTGAGGACTGGTGGATGTGGGGGGGAGGAGGGGTGGGCATGGAGGAGGGCACTTGTGGGGATGAGCACTGGGTGTTACGTGGAAACTAATTTGACAATAAACTATTTGTAAAAAAAAAAAAAAAAAAGAATTTAAAATAAAAAAAAACATTTTCTATTCTTCTATGCTCTCTCTCAAACTGTATCATGGTGGTGGTGATGTTGTTATCATTATTAGTATTTGGAATTTAGTACCATGCTCCCTGGAGTTCAAGGATCTATGCTAGCTCAGACCCTCACAGGCCCCTGGAGAACTCAGCTCCATGCCTCCTCATGCATGGTGTACTTACTGCTTGATTTGCCAAGTCCCCAACCAATATGCTGTGATCCAGCCTAGTATAGGGAAGTCAATCTTTCCCTGTCTAGATATACCATCTTAACCCATTGAAGTTAGTGATTCAAAGTGACTATAATCTCCATATGGGGATGGCACTAAGTATCTGAATTAGAGTTGTCAAGAAATTCACCCCACTGAGTGGCTCCCCAAACATGAGCTACCAGTTTAATCAGGGTCAAGCACTTCCATTCCCCAGGCCAGAGACCATACCATATGCACCGCCCGACTCTGCTGTGACCTTGGCCTTCTCCAAGGAGTAGGGAGCTGGTGAACAAGATAGGGAAGCCCAGATCCATGAGCTGAAGTTTCATGTGTGCTTTATGATCCCAATGAACTTCACTTATAAAACACAAATTCACACACAAAATTAGGAATATCAAGATGACAAATTATAGAGCATTAAACCTAAACTCTCCTGAACATGAGATTATGGCACCAATCACAAGCCCACAAAGTTGGTCATACCCATAGGAATAGTTCAAAGAGCCAAAAAAAAAAAAAAAAAAAAAGCCAATATAAGATCCTGTGGAAAGTAGCTAGCCCAGGAAGACTTCCCTCAAAAACAAAAAAACAAACAGAAAAAACAAACAGAAAACAGACAAAAAAAAAATCAACAGCAAAATGTGGCAGCTACTGGAAAAGGAAAAAGAAAAAAAGAAAAAGAACATAGGTAGATAACATGCAAAAGATACATTCGGTCCTATTTTAAAGTAATCTTTCCCTCTAGAAAGACGGAAAAAAATGGCAGATCACAACTGCATTGAACAAGAGGTGAGAAATCACATAACTGTAAACTAAAATGCAAAACATTTAAGTGAACAAGTAATGCATGAGCAATTTTTTTAAGTCTTTAGAAGATAACAAGAAAAAAAACCCAAAAATGAGTAAGTATCATAGATTCAAAGTCAAAAAGTCTTGAGGAAAACAGGTTGCAGAGAAAGGGAACACACGGATTAAATAAGAATAGATGTCTATATGGAGAATACTCAGTGAAGCTGAAGCATGTAGCTAGTTTTTGTTCCTGAGTAGAACATACAGAAGAAATAAAATATTCAAAGATATAATGGAAGCAAGCATCGTCTAACCTGAAGGAAAACCTAAATGCACAGATCAAAAGGATTAAAGAAATTTCTGCTTCAAGATGACTGATGGAGTTCACTCAAGAAGGATCCACTAGAAGACAATAATATTAAGAACTTTTTAGTTGATATACATCAGATGAAACCAGACTCATGAAATGACTGAAGAAACCTGGGAAAATATGAATGCTCCAAACAGAATTAAGGATGCCAAGATCAGTGGTAGTTAAGGTTAAGCTACAAAGTTTTGGGTTGACAGAGCTTTTAACCAAAGGACTGTGGAACACTTGTGCCCATGCCCCTCAGAGGACCTTAGCCCCTGTTTTTCCACTGGAACAAAATCCTCTAAACAGACCTCGAAATAAGAGACTCAAGATGTTTTAAGATTTAGAGATAGGCAGTTTCTAGACATCTCACCCAGTTATTCAGCAAAAATATATTGAGCACCTATTATACATTGGACACCATCCTAAGCCACAGGCATGTAACACACCAAGAAAATATGCTGTAAAAGTATATGCACTAAAACATTGTTAATTTAAGCAAATACATTAGAAACACATTGTATGGACTTTAAAATGCCTTTCTCAAATGGTCGCATTAAGCAACTAAAACAATCACATCAAATTATTTTAATAACAAAATCAGTAGGCCTTTTAGTTTCTTTTGTGTATTTTAAATATTTCCTATTTTTGTTAGATAATACACAAATGCATTTTTTCCAATAGCAGATAAAACAGGATAGAGTAAAACTTGAAAGTACCTTCTCATTCCCATAATTCCAGTTAATTTCTATTAACATACTGTTGTATACTTACTCATTTCTGAACATTAACATACACATAGGTACTTATTACACATGTACAGATTTTCTAAAAATGGATCATTAAAAGATAAAGTAATTGAAAATACGAGAGAAATCAGAATCATATATCAGACTAAACAGTATCCATTTAATAGGAATCCACAAGGAAGGTAACAGACAGAATGGAGGAGAAGTCATAATAAGGCAAACAACTGAATAAAATGTCCAGTAGCTAAGACTTTCTGCTATCAAAGCCACTGAGAACCCAAAGCAAATGTGATCCACATTTAGTCAAATATTAAATTGGTGAAATTGTAAAACGCCAAGAGACGGTAAAAACTCCCCAAAAGATATAACTGCTCACTAACCAGCAAGCAGAATACCTAACATTGCATGTTCCCTCTAGCAACATTTACACAAGAGATGGAGAATTCTATTTGTTATAAGGCACTCATTCTGCATCATATATATGCACTTTAAAAAAACAAATGTGCATCCATTTCAAGAGACAGAATCCCAAGTACTCTCTGCACCATGAGCACAAAGCCCAGTGCTGGGCTCCAACTCACAAACTGCAAGATCATGAACTGAGACAAAATCAAGTCAGATGCTCAACCAACTGAGCCTCTCAGGCGCCCCTCATATATGTACTTTTTAACATCACAACTAGGACAAGACGAGTATTTTAACTGCCTAAATATTTGGCTTTCCTTTTATCCATTAGGGGTCCATAAGGAGAATGGAGCTTGTTTCATACAGATGAGGGAGATACCAATTACCTAAAAATACATGTCTACAAAGGGTGAAAAGAAGTTATGCTTAATCTATCAGGAAATTACAAAAATACAGGTAGTTTTAAAGTCTACTAGAAAAAAATCAAAACATGGATTGGAGAAAACTGTATAATCCAAGGAAGTCAAAATTTAGAATTATCAAGAAGGCTATTAAAGTTATTTGGCCAACCATCCTCCTTAGGAATGAATTAGCGATGGAGACTACAGCTGGAAGCCATGGGACCACTGTGGTTTAGGTAAAAAGGAACAGATGGATACGTGGTGTGAAGTTTCTAAAGAGGGAAAAGTTTATTTCATGATCATGTTGACCACAATTCAAAACACACAACTATAGAAAGGAACTAGTATCCACTAGACAAAAACCAAGCTGTTCATGACCATGAGTGAAAAACAAACTGCCTGAAAACTTACCTTTTCACAAATATTCCTGAACACAATCACCTTTAAATACAGAAGACATTCCTTCTTTAAGGAAGCCTTATAAGATCCTTTTCTCTAATATTTTGCTCCAGATAGGTGACCACCTAAAGCATTGACGAACAGAGGGCCTTTTTAAGTTTTCACAAAATAAGTATCTAAGGTTCCTTATTCCTCTTTTCAATTACCAACAACCAAATCATAAACTCGTACAATATCAGAGCTGGAAAGGACCCTTAAGGTTATCTAGTAAAATCTCAAGTGTATGTAAGAATTTCCTCAGCACTATCTGGCCAAGTGGTCAGCCAGCATTAGTGAAGGTTTCCAGTCATTTAAGGCCATTCACCAGAAATCAATTCACCTAAGATGGAACGGACATATTTCTTGTCCTTTTCCAGGATTCAACACCTGTTATGGAATCCTAGGAGTCTGACAGGTAAAGGTATAAACAAGGATACCACAGTGTTCTACAGCTCTGCCTGGGAAAGGAAATAAAGGATATGCAGCTGAATGAGGATGAATTATCTTTCAGTCTGCCCTTACGCAGAAAGTCTTGGTATCTTTGCAGTCTGACGTTTAGGTTAAGATAGGTTAACTATAGCTTCTATGACATACTGTACTGTAGCTCTTATGATAATTCCCAGTAGAGTTGTTTTGCCTTGAATACTTGTCCCATACTTCAAATATTTCTATGAGCACCAAAAATGGAATATATAACTAACAACATTCAATGAATGTAACAACATGAAAATATTCATGAAAACTTGAATGAATAAAGGTGTATATAGCGTGACAGAAATGAAACTAGATGGGCCTTCAAATGTAATGTACAATATGATATTGTTAAAGAGAAAAACTGAGAACACAGACTTCGGCTAATTCCCAAACTGAAGAGGATATGGCAGGAATGCAATTAGAGGATAAATATCTGTTAAGGGTGATAATATGCTTAGTCAAAAAATGAACCTCACTGCTCTTCTCTTTGGAATAATAAAGGCTGTGAAGGAGGAATCAAACATATTAAAAGCCCCAAGAGTTTTGGTAGATAGCATGTATTTGTTTACCAGTCTCAGTATTTTAAAACGAAACAAAAGGAAGAGAAATCGAGGGTGAATGCAAGCCTCAGAAAGTTAAAAGTAGAAAGTTAAGCCAAGTTGAAACTTGTTATTGTTTAACACAGAGGTGTTAGAAACCAAAATGCACAAAAACACTAAGTGAATGACAGCAGAAAATGTTTTCTATATTCATTGTTCTTTTCCAGTACCTTGAACAGTGCCTAGAACTTATTAGACACAATAAATATTTGTGAAATGAATAATAAATGACTAATCAAATTTATAAATAAATTTGGAAATGACAAAGCCTTGCTTCTTGCTTTACAAGAATGTTGTTTGTATGTGGTTCAGCAACTGAGAGTATACATTAGTATTATATAGAAAATCCCTGAAAGAGAACAGTGAAATATCATTATTTCTTATCTTGAAAATCATACAAACGTCCATCCACTACAGAGTGTCATACAGATCTCCCGCTGGGATGGAAGCATTTGACTTTGGATACCTATTATTCCCTGAAGGTTGCTCACTAGCAGAATTATGACAAAGGGTAACATGTATCTTCTAGCTATACTTTAGGATATACTATGCTTCTGCTCAACTCCTATGTGTTTTCTCCTTTAGGGACAAGGCACTCTATGAGAAACAGCACTGAATATACAGCAGGAGAATCTGAATTAAAATTCCAACTTTTCCTACATAATCATCGGCAATTTAACCTCTCAGGCTCTCAAATGCTCTGAATTTTAGTTTTCTCTTTTTAAAATAGTTGTGAGAATTGAGTTTGCACATGTATGCGAAAGCATCTCATTTAGTCTTCCTCTCCCTTTCCCTTCTTTCCTACCTTCCTTCTTCTCTCCCTCCAAACACATCACTGTGTCTCCCTCTTTCCACATATCTTCTATATCATGATGTTCTCTGTTACCCCAGAGTCTACCATTTGGGTGTATTTTTTCAAATCATTACCCAATACTTGCTACCTCTTAGTAATGCCATGCATGTTATAAATTAGTTGACATTAAAGTGTTTATAAACAGACAGCACCAATATGTTGACATGCTTCCATCATTCACCTGCAAAATACAAATTTAATTATATCACACCTTTGCTGAAAGTTCTTCAATGGTTCCCCCATTTGCTTTAGGATAAATGGACTCCTGCACAAGACTTGTAAGAACACGTTCCCTGATCTCTGCCTGCCTCTTCAGCCTCATTTCAAATTACATGCCCCCTTGACCTCTATGATTCAGTAGTATAGGATTTCTTCCAGTCCCTTATTTAATACCTATTCATATTTCAGCTCTCAGTATGGACATTTCTTTTTCAGGAAGCTTCCTTTGCCACTCCACCCCTGCAGAGATGAGATCTCTCTACCACCCATTCCTATAGCATCTCATGTTTTTTGTTTCCTTTTGTTTTCCTTCTAGTGTGTTAATATACTGTAATATCTGACTTCCTAACAATAGGGATTGGGTGCCAGAATTTTTTAAAAATCTCTATTGGCATAACTTTTAGACATCAGCAAGCTGACGTTAAAATATTCTAGAAAAGAGGTTAGACAATCTGATGAAAAAATCATTCCTCATCCCATTGGAAAGTCACTTCCAAAGTGGACTGAGGCACTACTCATCCTTTCTGAATAGATTGAAACCTGGGAGTTGGATACAAAGGTAAGGTGAATTATCATGAGGATCAAATAGGAAAATTTATTCAATAAATATTTTTGGACAACTACAACATATTTATACCCTACTCTCTCTACTGAAAGTGATATATATTTTTTTAATATTTTATTTATTTCTAGGAGAGAGAGAGAGACAGCGTGAGCAGGGGAGGGTCAGAGAGAGAGGGAATCACAGACTGAAACAGGCTCCAGGCTCTGATCTGGCAGTCAGCACAGAGCCCAACGCGGGGCTCGAACCCACGAACCGCGAAATCATGACCTAAGTGAAAGTCGGACGCTTAACCGGCTAAGCCACCCAGGTGCCCCAGTGATATATTTTTTTTAACTTTATAGGACCCATCCTACCAAAGTTTCTATTTTACAGAGAACACACTGTAAGTGAAAGTATGCCTATCCTTCAGCCTTCTCTCCTCAGCCCATCTTAAAAGAGAAAATGGCACCCTAGACGCTTACATGTCCCAAAAAGAAGGGATAGGCCAAGGGAGAGAGTAGGACAACATAGGGAACAGAACCACATGAAGTCAACAGAATTGGCCAAAGGAAAACTGAGACTTGGTCCATTAAGTGTATTGGGCCAGGGAGATCAAACCCAAGTGCTGAACCTAGAAGACAAAATACTTAAAGATAAAATAGTATGAATACATCTGAGGGGAGAAAGGAAGACCGCCTACTTGCTACTCTGACCTAGAAGGAGATGTATTTAAACTAGCGAATTTCATAATCTTCATTAAGACTGTCATCTCCCAGGAAAATGTTGACTCTCCCAGTGACTATAGTACAGGTAGAGAAAGTGACTTTCACAGAACAGGGAATGTAGGTTAACCCTGGTGGTGCTCACAAAATAAAATAATATTTTCTGTTACATTTTCCATTTTTAAACACAAATTTTAAAAAGGAGTTTCTGAGGCTTCCAAGTGAACAGAAAAATAGACAGAAAATCTGGAAAATTTTAAAACACCGTGTGACCAGTTGGAGGAGCAAAGTCAGTCTTAAGTTGTTAACACCTGATGATCAGTTAAGAAGTACAGTTCAGCTCATGGAATTTTGACTTCTCCAGCTGTTTACAGCCAAGGAATTCTGGAAGTGAATATTAGAAAATTTCTTCCAACAAATGTACAACACATGCCAGGGTGTAGATGCATAATAAACTTATAAGAAACCCTGTTGACAGTTTCATTGCTTTTGGTAAGACCCTACAAATTCTTGGACATATTAGAGTAAATATCCCAGTTCTTTTTTTCCCTTTTTCGATCACAATTTTCTTGATTGGAGCACAGAAGGGGTGGTAACAAATTAAGAGAAGGCATTTTGTCTTTTAAAATTAAATGATTCTTTAGGTGAAATTACACAGATTCAAGATAATTATTTGTGGACTATACATAACTTCCATCAAATACAAAAGTTTTGTTCTCTGGTTGCTGTAATTTTTATTGTGTTGCAGAAAGTTTTCTCAGAAGTGTTAAAGTTGTTTATCAAACACATCTGCTGCCTCATTCTATATCAATAATAACAGATTGTTTATAAATGATTACACATAGCATATACTGGAGATCTTACACATGTTAGGAAGATCTATTAAGTATATAATCAAAAAATCAGAAGGGTTTTTATAATTTAGCTCTTTATCAATAATCTTTCAAAACCGCAAGAGGGAAATGATTGCATAAACCTAAAGAACCACTTGATTGAATCCAAAAACATGGGACTCTCTTCAATAAAACTGCTTCAACAGTCCAATCTCGCCTAGCACAGGTAACAATTTAGAAAAGCTTGCATAAAATTTCTGGTTTTATGAACTACCCCCTTTGCCTCCTACGTCTGCCAAGCTTTAATAAAGTTGCAGAAATCTCTTTTTCAAGTAGTGTAAGCACTTTTTTTTTTTTAAAAAAAGGATCCATGACTAATATATCCCAGGTCTGTTTAACCTACACTGATTACACTGAATCTCCTTTTGCCTCCATTGTAAGGAACGTTACCTGCACAAGCTTTGCCACTGTCGGGTTTCATAGGCTCTTCCCTTGCACTCCTCATTTGATCTTCTGGACACTGACCAACCTTTGTGGGTCCAGAGTTCTTGCTGGCAATCCAGGTGGTCCTGGAATCCAGCCTTTTCTCTGCTTTAATTTATATGCCTACAACACCCCTGTAGGCCTTAAAAAGGTTGACTTTGGCTGTGAGACAGGAAACATTGCATCCATGTGGAATCAGATGAAAAGGGAACCTTCTAACAAAGTACTAAACATAAATCAAGGGGAAAAAATGAATGCTGTGGATTAGGGTCTCGGCTGAGTGAATTTTATGTTACACGAAAACACTCAAGTCTGAGGTTGAAATGTTTAGTTATCACTTCACTCAAGTTAGAGAAACTCATGCCCATTGGGTTTGATGGTTGGATTAAATGCCAGGTATAAGAAAATACAATTTGCTCCTCTACAATGTGGAGAGGTGTCTCATTTTCTGGAGTTCACTTCTGTTTGAAGGAAATGAGATGTCCATTGTACAACAGATGTGCAGCAACCCACTACACCTGCTTCCTCAAAATGATTTTAGTGCATTTGGTTATCACTTAGAAATAATGAGAACACACAGGAATAATGATCTTACTTAACTCAACATTTTCTCATTCAACAAGGGCCCCTAAAGTTTCATTTGATTTTAATAAATACATAAATAAACTCTGCAAAAATTGTATCTGTAAAAGTAACTTTACATTTTTTAATTATTTTATCAACAGAGATAAATGGTATTCATCTTGTGGATTTTCTAGATCCTCATGCATAGTACTGGACCACCAGATCTCACAAGGTAAGGGCAAAGCAGTAATTGGTTGTTGCTAAAACAAGCTGGCCCAATGAATATGTAAAATATTCCATATTCGGCTCACTCTACATAAAAACAAATAAGAAAATGCCTTCATGTAGAGCAGTGCTTCTAAAAATATGTCACCAGGTCAGTGGAGCTTATTATAAATGTAAATTCTTGGGGCGCCTAGGTGCCTCAGTCGGTTGAGCATCCGGATGAGCTTCGGCTCAGGTCATGATACAGTTTGTGGGTTCAAGCCCTGCATTTGTCTCTGCGCTGACAGCTGGGAGCCTGGATCCTGCTTCGGATTCTGTGTCTCCCTCTCTCTCTGCCCCTCCCCCACTCATCCTCTGTTTCTCTTGGTCTCAAAAATAAACAACAATTTTTCAATTAAAAAATTTTTAAATAAAAAAGAAATGTAAATTCTTAGGTACCCAGAAACTTGGTACAAATGTAAATTCTCAGGCACTGTCCTAGACGTTTTGAAAAGAAATGAGGGTGGGCTTGGAAATGTGTTTTAATAATCCCTCTAACAAGATTCTGAGACACGTTCAAGTGTGAGAACCACTGGTATCGAGTCAGTACCTAGAGTTCTACTCCCACTCCCACTTCCATTAAAAATGGGATTTTTCTGCCTATACAAAATTTAAACCTGTTTGCACCAAGTTCAAATACAGCTCTCCTAGAAGCCCTATTTTTGAAATATAGCTTGGAAAGTCAGTATCTCTAAATGCAAACTAGATTCTTAAATATAGAAGCCCACATCAAATACTCTTAAAGCATACAATAATGCATCAAGAAGGGTTTGTAAACCATCACTAAGTGTTGCCATCAATTAAGTTTTACTGCACAGTAAAATTCTTACATTTGTACACAATCGTATGACAACAGAGCATTCCTCCCTTCTAACAGTCACAGTATCTTATATTTTTGTCCTCTCTCTTTCAAAAATATATACTTGTCATTTCTCTACCCTTAGAATTTAATATAGTGTCTGGCATAAAATAGTAGTGAATAATCTTTGTGAAGAAATAATATAAAATAGAAGCAGTAAGGCTTAGTGGGAAAATCATGAATTTTGTCACAAATAGAACTAGGTTCATTTTCTGGTCCACCCACTTACTATATAAATTGGAATTTGAGAATATACTTAACCTCTATAGGTTTCATTTTTTATCCATAAAATGTAGATACTAAAATCTGTGTTAATAGTTTCTATTTTTTTGTAAGATTATTTGAGAGACACAGAGACAGCATGAGCCAGGGAGGGGCAGAGAGAGAAGGAGAGAGAGAATTCCAAGCAGCACTATCAGTACAAAGCACAATATCGGGCTCAAACCGATGAAACCACAAGATTATGACATGAGCCAAAACCAAGAATCAGACGCTTAACTGACTGAGCCACCCAGGGGCCCCATGTTGATAGTTTTTAAAAGAAAACTAAAACTCTGTGTAAGCATGTCACACAGTAGTTAGCTTACTAATAAGTATTCAGTGAATTATGGTTTTCTTTCTTCTCTTTTCCATGATAAACATGGTACCCTTTTCATATACAGGGACTTTCCCTCTCAGTGGTGATGTAATACATATTATACAGAAAAGCCATGCATGTTATAAACAAAAACACACATCTTACACTATAGGAATTCTGGTGGAGTTTTGTATGAGGGGTTCACATCTCCTTTTATCTGGTGTAGTGATGCCAAAGCAAAGAGGAACCAATAACAGAAGGCAGAATTATTATCTTGAATAAAATTAAGTGAAGTTATATATATTGTTGAACCCTTATTGATTCTTTTACAGTATCAAAATTACTTTTCAATTATCTTGATGGGCATTTTGCTCAACCCATTGTAGTGATTCTTTACTTGTGGAAAAATAATAGAGGCAATTCTCTTTCCATAGTAATATAGAAAGGAATCCTTTCTGGAGACTGTCCCAGAATATGCAGCGAACACTCAAAACCTACATTTTTTTTTTACCACACAACAGCAGCCAGAAATGATTCTTAGTTTTACCCAAAATCAAAGATTTTATTTACTTATTTACTTTAATGTTTGTTTTTGAGAGAGACAGTGTGGGTGGGGGAGGAACAGACACACACACACACACACACACACACACACACACACACACAGAATCTGAAGCAGGCTCCAGGCTCTGAGCTGTCAGCACAGAGCCCGACACAGAGCTCGAACTCACAAACCATGAGATCATGACCGGAGCCAAAGTTGGATGCATAACTGACTGACCCACCCAGGCACCTCAGTTTTACTCAGAATTCAAATTGAACTTACCAAAGAAAAGCCAAAAAACAGTAAATGGGAAGCATAGATAGGAAAGCAAGGGCCAAGCACTATACACACATACTTTGGGAAAATGTATGCCAACAAAGCAGCACATAAAAAGTTGCCATGCCATTCTGATACCTGCCCAAGGTCTCAGAGTCCACACTTCTCCTCCAAGCAGGGCATATACCCACATCCACTCCTCAAAATAACACTGTAACCTCAATAGGATGTAAATTCCTAGCCCAATGTTCCAGTCCAGCAACAGAAAGGGGCTTCAGGGATTATGACCAAGAACTCTGAAAGGTTCACTGGATCAAGAAAATCAAAACACGCACTGGTTCTTCCAAGAGACTCAAGATCAACCAAAAGTAACAGAGGGTTGTTCTGAGACTAACTGAAATCCTAATCTGGATTCATCAGCTTTCCATTAACTCTTATTGTTTATCCTTTTGTTCAATTACTAGTCCTTTTATCACTAAGATTTTCCACTTCCAACCACTGGACTTGCTTCTATGCAGGAGTAGAAAACAGTGTAGGAGAGATCTGACCTCACCATGCCTGTTTCATCATTTGTAGAATGGGGCCATCATCTTGTCCTATGTGGCTTGCGCTATGTGTAATGGGGCTGTCCTATTGTCCAATCAACTAGGACAATATAATAAATCATATGAAAAGTAATTTGCCCAATTCATAGCACATAGCCAATGCCCCATATACGCAGTGAGATCTACAGTCACTGACACATTTTTCCCTCTAGATTTTCCTTTAAGCCATAAAGGTCAAATGTAGAAGTCAAAGAGAAAAATTCATATTCATAGTAAGCTAACCTCTTACACTCATGTTATATGTTTGGAAAAATGGATCATAACCATGTGTTTATGTCATCTGTCTTCTTTCTCAATTTAGAATCTGTAGGCTCCTATACAACTCAATAGGAGCCCATTTTTATTTTAAAACAGCTAAAAACAGATGCTCATGTATAACAATTTTTCTGATCCAGATCTCCCAGTTACATTCCTGGCTGGCCCCTTAAATATAAACTTTTGTTTATGTAATCCACAAAATTTAGCTCTGCATGAACTTCTAACAAGTATTACAAACATGGATACAACTGGAAATCAGAGTAATGTATAAATGACTGAAATGTTTCTCACTTAGTTTTGGCTTTGTGAATATTATTAAGACTTCTGGGAAACATTTTCAATTTTTCTCAAATAAATCATACTATTTAAAATGCCTACCCATATTCCTATGAATTCAGCTACTAATAACATGGAACACCTAACAGCAGAAGCAAATTGACTTATTTAGGGAAATTAAGTTTTGACATTTTATCAGGCCATAAATTCAAATAAACACAGTAACAACCCTACTTTTAACATTCAAGAAGAAATAGAAGTTAGTTGAGTGTAAGTCAAATATACATGTCCAAGATTTAAAAAATAAGTCTCCCTAGGGGCACTTGGGTGGCTCAGCTGGTTGAGTGTCCAACTTTTGATTTTGGCTCAGGTCATGATCTCGTGGCTCATGGATTCAAGCCCCATTTTGGGCTCTGCACTGACAGAGCAGAGTCGGCTTGAGATTCTCTCTCTCTTTCTCTCTGCCCCTCCCCCACACGTACACTCTCTCTTTCAAAATAAATAAGCATTAAAAAAATAGTAAATCTCCCCTGATGTGGTGTGTTTGGGGACATTTAACCTTTTCTTTAAAACAATATGGAGTATATAGCATCAATATCAATAAATTAAGGCTTATTTGAAGTAACTTGTGAAAGATCTGTTTTTCTTACAACACTTAAATTGATATTAGCCACATATTCTTCAGAGACTTATCTTTTCACTTCAATTTTTTTTCAAAATAAAAAAGGCAGTATTTTCCACAAAAGGCAAGGCACACAACAATTGCAAAATATAGAACAGTAATTATGAGTTTATATTTATGAAAGTTATATTTGTGCTTTATCCAAAAAAATCCAGTCATTTGTGAATGTTATCAAAGTACACACCTATCTGAAGTAGAAAGTAAAAATCTTGAGTAATCAAGCCTTAATCTGCCCAACTTCAAAACTCTTTCACAAAACTTATCCTCATTACTCAATTTAAAAATCTATAACTTACTGTGTCCAGTTAAATATGAATATGTAACACCACTCAATCTGCCCAACCATCCAAGAGGAGGAGCCAAGGATACAGACTGTTCCTATTTATTAAATATGACGTAACTAGAGACAGCAGTCAGAGTCAAGAATTTGTACCCACCCCTTCCCACCACACAACACATGCAAAGCAGGTGCCTTGCTATTCATTAAAATCAGATTGAAAGGGATCATTTTTATCTCTTGTTATTATGTATCTAAGAAACAAGACATAATAGGGGAAAGATATGCCAACATGAAAGCAAACAATGGGGTGCCACAGACTTAAATTTTTTTTTGCAGCCAGAGAACTATGCAGTACCAAGTTTCCAAATGGATTTATTTTAGTACATGGCCTTCTCTACACAGAGGCAAATTTCTCTTAATTTTTCTACAAACTCCCATGAGAAACTGGGCTCTATGCAGAAATCCAACTCCTTAGGCCCAAGTTTTGTGAGTTTCTCAGAGTCCAAAGGGACATTTCACATGAAAGAGGAAAGTGATTCTGAGCCCATGCCTTGTTCTTCCATGTGCCTCAGTAAACCCTTCCACTGGTTTTCTAAGCAAGGGTCACCTTGCCAAAAATCTCACCAACACTGACCTCATTAGCACAAGGGTAAATATTCACATGCACATTGTTTTGCTCTACCTTCTACAATGTCAACTTGAGATTCACAATTTTAAAATGATACAACAAGTAGGTAAAGGGAACTTTTATTAACCAAAGAGACTACAGGCATTCTCAAAACATATGGGTGGAAGCCATCTACTGCTTCCAACCAGAGGGAGTAGATTTGGATGTATTCCTTCAGTCTTACCTCTAACAGCAATCATGCATTACCTGTGGCACTTGTCAGGGGTTCAATATTTAGGAAAGCCAGTAGGAAATCCTCTACAAGGGTTGAGCAGCATTCATTAAAGACTGAATCCTATAAAGGTAATACAAAAGCTTTACCAAAATTACATATGGCCTCATGTAGGCCTTCCTTCATTTGAGACAAAAACAAAAAATAGGAGTACTATTATTGATCTTCTTTGGCAATTTTTATTTCACCCTGTTCTCACCAGGTGAAATCCCTCATAGAAGACACTTCTGCTTCCTCTTCTCTTTTACCTTGCTGGCCTTTGCTTCTCTTCTTACTGTTGTGAGAGGGAAGGGGAAGGAAGGAAGGAAGCAATGTAGGAAGGGGTAGAGAGGGAAGAAGAAAGGAAAAAGAGAGAGAGGGAGAAAGGAAAGGAGAAAGAAAGAAGAGAGAGAGGGAAGAAGGGAGAAAGAAGAAAAGAAAAATAAAAGAATAAAGAAAAGAAAAAACAGAAAGGGAAGGAAGAAACAAGGAAAGCAAGAAAGCAAGAGAAAGCTAGAGAAAGCAAGAAAAAGACAGATATTGACCTTTCAATTGATGGACATCTTGAAGGAATGAGAGAAAAGAATTCTGATTTTTCCCTTACCTCAAATTTTCTTTTTATAAATATATATGACTTGTTTTTCAACATGACAGTATTCAAATAGTGTTTAAATTTTTTATTTTATTATTTTTTTTTACAATAGTTTATTGTCAAGTTGGTTTCCATATAACACCTGGTGCTCATCCCCACAAGTGCCCTCCTCCATGCCCATCACCCCCACACCCATCAGTCCTCAGTTTGTTCTCAGCATTCAAGAGTCTCTCATGGTTTGCCCCTCTCCCCCTCCCCCACTATTTCCCCCCTTCTTCTCCCCCATGATTCTCCGTTAAGTTCCTCCTAATCCTCCTATATGTGCAAATTTTTAAATAAGATCATTCTATTATATCATGTAAAAATTTAAAACTACCTTTAAGAAGTATTGTTTCTCTGTATAGATGTTTCTTTTTTTATTTTTATCTTTATTTTTTAATAGTTTATTGTCAAGTTGGTTTCCATATAACATCCAGTGTTCATCCCCGCAAATGCCCTCCTCCATATCCATCACCCCCTTTCCCCTCCCCCCACCCCACCTGCTCTCAGTATGTTCTCAGCATTCAAGAGTCTCTCATGGTTTGCTTTCTTCCCACTCCCCCACTATTTTTCCCCTTCCTCTCCCCCATGGTCCTTCATTAAGTTCCTCCTAATCCTCCTTGTATAGATGTTTCTAATGTGAACAAAGTACATAAATGAATGACCGGGTGAGTGCTATTTGTATCTTGCGTAGTTCACATAGTGGCTAAGCCACAGTAGGCACTCAATGATAAATAGTAGCATTCTATAATAAACAGAAGAGTAAATAAATGAATAAATGAACATCTTAAACACAGAATTATCAACACAAGGCTTGCTAGAGTCTCTGGCTCCCTCTGGTTCAAAACAAATGCTAAACATATGCATCCCACATATGGTTCTCTGTAGGCTCTTCCCACTCCCATCCTCTCCTTAATGACTTGCTTTTCCTGAAAGGAACAGTTGTAGATAAATACCAGGTGAAAGACAGTGCCTAAATAAGGTTCTGGAAGTGATTTTTGAGGTGCTAGAAGCTCCCACACATTGAGAGACCTCCCACAAGCAATTTTCTTGGGGCTGACTCCAAATAAGAAGGATTGATGGTCTGCTTCCTGTAATAGCACCTAGTTATCCATCTTAATCTAGTGTTAACTGAAGGACTTAGCTACAGCAGAAGATGAAGAAAGAGGTGAATTGAGAGAACATTTGTTATGATCTGATGGGGAAATGGGGCACTCAGAAGATGCCACCCTTTCCTGGAAGGAACACAATACAATTGCACACACTCACACCAGGTAGCTACTGCCTAACACCAAATAAAATTTAAGAGAGAAAAATAATAATAATAATAAACAATAATAACAAATTAAAAATAAATAAAAATAAAACAGAAATTAAGAAATGAATCTAGGAGAAACATTAGGCTTGTTCAGACATTGAAATCCATCAATTTGAGAAAAAGATTTAAAAATGCTCTGAAGCCAAAATTTTATCTATTCCATTATCTATTCAAACACTGCATTTCCTAAGACATCTTTGTCACATAAAATTCTAATCAACTTCCTCAAAAACTTTCTGTATTTGTCCAACATGTGAAATTTGCTGTTTGATAAAAGTAGAGTGCAAAAATGTTAGGAGCCCAATACTTATTTTGGAAATTAACTGCTAAAAAAATGGCTTCTTTATACTTAGCTAAGGTGACATGGATTGAAATAAAGGAGTGGTAAGGCATTGCGTGGCCAAAGGGCTAGGACAGGGTTGTAGTTATCCACTTTGGGGGACTCCTTTCTCTATTCTTTAACTTTCCCTTTCTCCTACTTCAAGGAAGAAAGTGAATCAATTAGAAAGACACTGCAATATTCGGGGGGGGGGGAGGGGGGCAGGGGTAGGGAATAAGGTTTGAATGGGTAGTGGCTCTGATGCCTAGCACCAAATACCTCTTCCAAATTTTGAAGATTTCTACAATTTATGAGTCACAGGAAGAGCTAGAGACCCACCTCATGCTATGGAAGCCAACGTACCATACACTTCCATATGGCCTTCCCTCCCACCCCAATACAACTGGCCTGGGATCAGCCTGTTAAATATTCTTAGATTTGAATTTTGGGGAAATAGTGCTATCTTAGTTTGAGTACTCCCATAAGCAAACTCTGGTATATGGATTCAAGAACCTATAGTTTATTTGGAAAATGCAAGAGCACCAGGAGGAGAAGGGAGATGCAACAAAAGACAGTCAATAATGAGTCAACCAGAGCTCACTTCTTTTGCAAATGGTAAAAAATAAAACCTATTACAGTAACTCCACCTAAGAAGAGAGAAAGCCTGTGTATTTATATACTGGCTCTCATCAGTCATTGGTTGAGGGCTAAAGGATATTAATTGGCTAGTATTTTCAATCTGCCACATGCAAACTGAGCAGCCTTTGTAGATTCTGAGAAAGCTCTCAGGCAAATAGAGGCAGATACTGATAGAGGTCAACCTTAGCAAACCAAGGCAGTAAAGCCAGAGGTATATGAGCAGGCACCCGAGATACTGGGACAGCTTTTCAAATGACTCACAGTGGTGGCCTTTTGGTGCAAATGACCACATCAAATGTCTAGTAGGGCAGTTACAGGAGAACAATAACTTGTAGCCAGTGTGTCCCTACAACTATGATATCATTTTGAGGTCTACTGCCTCACCTACCCGTTTTCTAAGCCTGATTCTCCTACCTTCCCTTTGATTCTGTAGGAATCCCCTAGTATCTTCCAAATAAATTTATTTTCTATTTAATTTAACAAGTTTTAGTTTCTCTGGCTTGCAACAAGGAACCTAGATGTCTTATACAATGGTGCTCAAAGTGTGGTAAAGATCGGATGATGGGTGCTGCCTGGGGCAAATCCTGAGCGAAAGCAAAGCCTCTACACTTTATAAGCAAAGTCATGCTCCCTTCAGAATGCAATTATTCCACCAACTAGGCAGTCTCCTTGTGAAAACATCTTGACTTATGGGCCCTGGTGGGTATGAATACCTCATTGAGACACCACATAATCAGAGGATTAGAGTTGCCAAGAATAAGTTGGATACAGTATAATACAAGCTGCTGTAATAAAGAAACCCTAAAATTGAGGATGTATTTACTCTCATGGTTAAGTATCCAGTGGTGTCCAGGAACAGATATAAGTGATTCATAACCAAGAGTGGCTCTGTTCTAGAAAGTTCTGTCTCATTTCTTTACTATCTCCTAAAGTATAATACTCATTTTCATGGCAAAAAAAAAAGGCTCAACAACACACCCATATGCTAACCGATAGAAAGTGGCCAGGAAAGAAAGTACAGATCCATTTTTTAAACCAGTAAAACATAACATTACTTCCATGCACATTCCATTAGCAAAACCATAGAAACAGAGCCATATCAGCTGCAAAGGAGACTGAGAAATATATTCTCTAGTCAAAGCAGCCATATGCCCAGATAAACACTGTGAATATAGAAAAGGGGGAGAATAAATTTGGGGAGAACACTAGCAGTCCTTTCTGAATCTAGCCATAAAACCAGGTCTGTGTAACACGATTCCATTAAGTAGCTAAGTCAGATAGAGGTAGGTTTTAGAGACAAATCACGTACATTCCCTATGTGCCCAAACCTGCAACACTACCAGACATTCGACTCACACTTAAGACCTCATGGAGTGATCTCTATAGCCAGTAGAAAGAGAAGGACAGTCTCAAGCCTAGTGTCCAGGGATCTGTGACAACAGCTGAAACCTGCTTACTGTGGAGATACAGGGACACTGAAACCTGGCTCTGAAAAAGGGAAAACTAAGAGCAACAGAGTCAGAAGAACAGATCAACATGGATTTCTGGCTGGTGGATACAAGGTTTAATTGAATAGTCAAGGATAGGAAAGAAACAGTATTTGGAGACTACTGACAAAAAAGCGTTGGAGATATGTTATGTGGGTGGATTTCTTGGAATAAATGTTAAAAAAACATGTGCCAGGTGAATATCTATACACACACACACACACACACACACACACACACACACACACATCCTTGAAGAATAAGTTCTTAACAATGGGATAGACAAGATTTGGTTATGGTTCCAGCTTGAAAACAAGGCCTTGCAAGACTACGACCTGGCCCCATAAGAGAAGATATATATGTAACAAGCATGTCCGAGTCCAGAAGCAAAGGACAGAAGTGAGAGTGGTGCTTCTCAATAAATGACACATTTACAATTTATATTTCTCCATCTTAGAGATTCTGGAGTTTACTAGTTAAAAAAAAAAAATGTTACTACATGTACTTAAAAAAAAAAAAAAACTTACAACAGGGAACAGGAAGCACAACGAAAGTTCTATTGAACCAGAAGCTGAGAGTGCCACCTGACCATTTATAGCCCTTTATAGCAGTGAACCAGCAAACACCGAGCTAAAGCATGGGTTGAGGAAACAGTCCCGAACCATCAGAAGGAAACAGTTTGGCTGCCTACCCACTTCCCTTGACACCACTTTTGTTAAGGTCACATTAAACTACTCACAATTGTCCAAACTGTTAACTTCCATGCCTCTGGGCCTTTGTACTTGGAGACCCTTCTGCCATGAGTATTCCCCACCACTTCTCATCTTTCAAAGCCCAGATCAAACATCACCTTCTGTGGGTATTTGGGTGGCTCAGTTGGTTGAGCGCCTGACTTTGGCTCAGGTCATGATCTTGTGGTTTATGAGTTCAATTCCCACATCAGACTCTGTGCTGGTGATGCAGAGCCTGCCTGGAACTCTCCCCCAGCCTCCCCACTTACCCACTTGTGCTCTATCAAAATAAATAAAAACTTAAAAACCACCTTCTGTGTGAAGTCTTCCCTGATACATTGAAGAGTTAGTTACCATAAACTCTATGCATAAGTTCATAAACCAGTCACAGCCCTTTTCACAATCCATTGTTACTATTTGTTTACCTATCTATAAGCCCTCATTCCACTGCAAACTTCTCACCAAAAGCATTATTTCAAGAATTGCAAGCTTCTACAGACTTAAAGAACTATACATTTCTGACCAAGGAAGGTGATTTATTCTAGCAAGATATATTCAAGGTCTCATTTGGCCAAGAATTGTAACATCTACTATGATCCTTGGCATAGAGAGGGCTCTGAATATATCCTGATTCAATTAATTAGTAAGTTTTTGCAAATGATATACATAAATTAGAAATGTGAGAAAGTTTCAGATCAGGAAAGATGTCAGAGTTAAGACTCATATCAGGAATGGGTGCCTGGGAGGCTTAGTCGGTTAAGAGTCCAACTCTTGATTTTGGTTCGGGTCATGCATGATCTCACTGTTTGTGAGTTTGAGCCCTGTGTCAGGCTCCATACTAACAGTGTGGAACCTGCTTGGGATTCTCTCTCTCTCTCCCTCTCTCTGTCTCTCTGTCTCTGTCTCTCTCACACATGTACACACACACACACAATAAACTTTAAAAAAAAAAAAAGTACGTATCAGGAGTCAATCACAAAGGGGGAGATTTTCTTGATCATCTTGATCAGTTTAGGCTCTCTGTGTTGTGTGCCTTACCACCTCCTTTGATAAGGAATTTGGCATCTCCAGAACCAAGCCACGTTAGAAATGAACTAGATACCCATTAAATGTTTGTATAAAGGATCACTGAATGAATATACAGAACTATGGATCTTACCACAGCATAGTCTCTACCAGTTTTACATATATTTGAATAATGTTTATGAAAACATTTCATATACTTGCACAGAATTCTACTTAAAAAATCACAATAACATTAAGCTTTATCAGAATGCAGTTATTCATCCCTTTTAACTTTTTATAGCCAAAGTGATTATCTCTATAATAGAGCACATAAGCATCATTAAGAGACTAATACCATCAACTGAATTTAATTAACATTATACGACAGACTATACCAAAAATACATTCATATTCCAACCTAACTCTCTATTCATTTGGTCCATTATACAGAAGGTGAGAGTGTAAGTAACTATTTCTCTAGAAAAGATTTTTCAAGGTGTAGCTCTTCCTTGTGTTTCTGTATTTATTATTTTGGAGTCTTTTTTCTTTTACAATGGGAAAGATATTTTCCTTTAGCCAACAAGTTACTTACAATATGGAAATCATTAGTGCGCTCAAATATGGAATTCAAAAATGGGAAAATGAAGCCATAAATGAAACAGACTACTTGACAATGAGGTTAATAACCTGAAGCCCAGAAACTTGATTTTGTTCCTTAATAAGTCTCATATACTACTATGAAGAGTATTTATTAATTCTCATGGCTATGCAATATTTAGGGTTTAGGTGGCCACTCTCCAACTCTTTAGAAAAGCAATTTTCAAAAATTCTGGTATAAAAAGAGTTAATGGAGTGGCATTGCTATTAAAAGATTTATGCTGACCAGGTGTTTGAATTGCTTGAAAAGTCAACCATTTAACATACAACCTTTCTGTTGCAAATACTGTACCACCAGAAGATAGATTAAACAGTTCTGCATAAAGCTATGGTTTAAAAGAAATAGGGATAATGAAAAAAACATTGTGTCCAACTTTTCTTGAGTAAATTGCCAAACATGTGACCCTCAGAATGCCACAGTGTCCTTATACCAGCAACTCAAGCTGTCTCGCCCAGAGACAAATGCCGTGTTTGGGGCTTTAAAACATTAATATAAATATAGAATATGCATACCAGAAACAGATTAATGACTCCTTTAATCACATATACAATTGTATAGGTCACATGTGAAAACCTATTCAAAGAACCTCAAGGTTATCATGGCCCTAGAACATCAGACTTCCAGGAGGCTCAGTTTCTCTGACTTACGAGGTTAACCTGTTAACCCTGTCACCTTCACACTATTTCACTGGAAATCCCGCCTGTTTGGGAAAATTGTGGTTTTTCAGGCTTACAGTCTTGAGCTTGCCTTACACAAACCAACCACTAAAAATGGAGGGGTGGGGTGGAGGAGGCTGCTTTTCACAAAATGAGCACTATAGAAACTAACCTCAGGGTTAAACATTACAATCATTCACAGGTGGGATTTCCCAAGATTTTGTAACTTTCCATGAAGGGATTTACATATGCCCAAAAGAAGCCGCTGCTGAAATAGGTTTCTAAGCAGTAAAGTAACTGTATCTGTTCATAGTTACCAAGCTGTTGTGCTTTTTGTTTAGTAGGTCAACATACTGTCGTCTTAATTTGTGTCTGGGCCTATCACGCAAGGCCTCACAGAAGGTTTTAATCAAAGCAGCCAAACCAACAAAATAGGACATCCTGGTCAGAATTACTCTTTCAACCTCATTTTGAACTGCTGTTTTTTCAGAGGTTTGGCAAATTTCACGATAAGCCACTTACCAAAGTGTTCACATTTAATGAGAGGCAATTTTTACATAAAAAATAATCTTCTGTCACCCAGTCCTCTAAATGTCAAATACCCCCATGGTTAAATGAAGAACAGTGCTACATTTTCAACCAACCTGCCAGAAAAACTTAAAGCAGAGTCTAAAACTCTGCTGTTTTCTCAAAAGACTTTTTTACTCCTATCCTGAGAATCCAAATCCCAAACTTAAAAAAAAAAAAAAGAAAAAAAAACATTCTTTATGTTTTCGAGCTTCCCATAAACATGAGGACCATAGCATTATGTAATCTTAAGCTTCGATTATCTGCATCCATCTTTCTGCTCCATGTTGCTTAGATCTCAGAGATAAAACAACTTGTAGGTTGCTACTAGAGCCCAGTACTACACAAAGAAACAGAAAACCCACTGTCATCAAGAATTACTAGATTCCCTGGGGCCCCTGGGTGGTTCAGTTGGTTGAGTCCAACTCTTAATTTCAGCTCAGGTCATGATCTCACAGTTCCTGAGTTTGAGTCCTGAACTGGGTTCCATGCTGACATCATGGAGCCTGCTTAGGATTCTCTCTCTCTCTCTCTCTCTCTCTCTCTTCTCTCATTCTCTGCCTCTCCCCTACTTACATGCTCACGTTCACTCTCACTCTCATTCTCTCTCACTCTCTCAAAATAAATAAATAAACTTAAAAACAAAGAATTATGAGATTCTTGGAACCACAAGAATCTAGGTTTGGAGGCACAACCCCAAGACTTCCAGACAGGTCACAAACATAGGTCAAGTCTGATGCATATTTACCAGCATTTCGACTACAGACCATCCCCTCTGCATCCACATATTCATGACTTTTTTTTGGCCAGTAATTTGTTGAGGTGAGAGGTTCTTCCTTTAAAAAAAAAAAGTAACGTTTCATTTCTCTCAAAGATAGATAGGAGGAGGATGTTAAATTTTAATGCCCAATTTGCAGGAACATTCTAAGATTTATACAGAGACAGCATGTATGTACACACATGTGTAAGCAAGTGGCAGCAGCTGCCATGCATCAGAATCAGGGATCAGGCCTACTCAGCCCTACCTCCTGATGCGCATGCCCAATAACCTCTGTGTACCTGTCAAACTCCAAATATAGGCATGGTTCCTCCAGTCACTGTTCCTGCTTTAACCACGGTGGTGGCAACGACGTGGACCAGACTGGAGACCTCTCACAAATCCCCTCCCTCCCACAATCTGAAAGCACAGACAAGGAGATCCAAGGACAAAGCAGGCAGGTAGGGGACAGACAGCCTTCTGAAAGGAGTGTTCCAGCCAGAGCAGCACAAAGCGTCTGAATCAGTCCATACACCAAACAGGTCCAGTGACTAAGATTCCCCGCAATCTGTGTGTACATGCATGTATGTGTATGCTTGTACAGTGGTTTCCCGATTCTTTTTCTTCCTCACTGAAATCTGTATAAAAGTACTCCAAGATGTACTTCAGTGTTTCACTGAATAGGTAGAACTGCTCTTTAAGAGACTAAAATTAGTCAAAACTTTAGACAATTAAAATGTTTAACCATGGCAATAAAAAGTCAATAACCGGTCAATAAAAAGTTTAACCATGGCAGAGAACAGCTCATTTTTTAAAATCATCCTATGGCAGTTCACAGTTTATAAGTTTTTCCATTCATATAGTTTCTTTGTGCATATTTTAAAAAATTGTTTTATTTACTGAGCAAATTTTCATTGGGCTCACTAGAACTTTGTTAGGTCCTGGAAATACAACATAGAAAACAGGTATTATCTCTGTCATCCTGAATTTAGCTTTCAGATAGGGCAGTAGATCTCTCAATAACAGAGCACTACAAAATTTTCTCTACAAAATGGTGCCCTGATAGCTGAAAAAAATGAATGAAAACTTCTCAAAGGCCTATACTGTCATTAACAATATTCTGAAATTCCTTCTATCATCGGTTGGATTGTGTTCTTCCAAACTTCATATGAAGTCTTAACCCCCATTACCTCAGAATGTAACACTATTTGGAAATACAGTCTTTATAGAGGTAACCAAGTTCAAGTGAGATTACTAAAGTGGCTCTAATCCAATATGACACCTGTCATAGTGGGTGATGCTTCTAAAAGCCAAGGAATGCCAAAGGTTACTAGAAAACCACCAGACACTTAAAAAAGAGGCATGAAACATTCTCTGACAGATCTCAGAAAAAAACCAACCCTGAGATACCTTGAGCTCAGACTTCTAGCTCCAAGGACTAACGGATTTCTTTTTTTACGCCACCCACTTTGTGTTACTTTGTTACAGAAAATTAATAGATTGAAAAACAAATATTTCTACTCCTTTAAAATGTGATAAAGCAAACAAAGTAGGGCTGTGGTGGTAGAGATAATTCTAACTGAAGGAAATTTGTAATTAACAAATTTTTAAATGCCTTGAGAACATAAAGACACCTCAGTTGAGCTTCAATCCAAATATGCTTTTAAAAAAGAGATGTATAGCTCCAAATTAAAGAGATTTATTTTTGTTTCTAATGTAAAATAAACTCCTAAGCATACATTGGTGTGACATTTAAAATTACGGTTCACAAATAGGACCATCATATTATATAAAGAAAATAAATACAATAGAGAAGAAGACAAAATAGCTTCATATTCTGGTGAGGGCATGATCTTTAAACATACATCCAAACTCTAACAAGTTCAAGTCCATGTTCAAAATCAAACAAAGTAAGAAAAGACACTGCTTTGACTTGGCATAAAAAATTAGCATTATAACCATTATATTTCAGAAGATAAATTCTGATTTTCCCCTCAAAAAATACATACTTCTGCAACTTTATTGGAACAGAAGTTATAGGACTCAAACCTTTATTGTTTAAGGTGACAGAAGAAATATAATCTAAATGCATAGCCAAGTTTGGTTTGAATCCATGATCTCCTATAATGCTATTGGGGGGGTGGATATTGCATGAAGATGAAGTAAATGTTAAGCTGAAAGTTGTTCTGAGTTAATAAAAAGTTCCAAATTTAATATCCCTGACCATCATTTTTGAATGGCTATGCTGTCCCCAAAATCTTGCCGTTTTTGAATTTGAAAATTTTTCCATATTTATATTTATTTATGAAGACTTAATAATATAGAAAAATTGAATAGACACAGGCCTTAAGACGAAATGTTTAAAGTATTATTTTATAGTTGTAGCTGAATATGTATGTCTCCTATCAGTTTTGTTTCTCCTGTGACACAGCAAATGGGCATAATCTTCCCTCATCTATCCATTATTGAACAAAAAAAGAAACAATAGTTTATTATCCTAATTACTTACATCCTCACAGATTCTCCTAAATATTAGCAATTAAATAGCATCAGGTAGTTTAGATGGCTTTTCAAAACTCATCCATATAATGTACTGGTAAATATAGAATTCTACGACCAGAACCAAGGCACAAAGATAGTTAAATACAGCAATTAACTGAATATGTCCTCTCCCCCACCATCCCAAATTCATATGTTGAAGCCCTATTCCCCAATATGATGGTATTTGGAGATAGGGCCTTCAGGAGGTAATTAGGATGGAGCACTCATGAATGAGATTAGTGCCCTTGTAAGAAGAGGCACAAGGTAATATATTTATCAGGTCACAACACAGCAAGAAGGCGGCTACCTGCAAACCAGTCAGAGAGCTCTCACCAGACACTGAATCTGCCAGTACAGATCTTGAATTCTCAGCTTTTAAGTAGACACAATATTTGTCGTTTAAGCCATCCAGTCTGTGGTGTTTGTTATAATAGCCCAAACGAAGATAAATATTCCCAAAAGAAAATTTGTTTTGATAAAGGTGTAATTTGTAACATGAATTCCTACTTAATTATTTATTTTCTGTTGACATTAGAGCAGATTCACTATAAGGTATAACAGAACAGAGCCTTAAGTGAAGTACTTTCGTTTCAAGACGCAGTTTGTGATTAATCCCAAAATGTGTGGCAGCTAGGAAATCAAGTAGGAACCAGAAAGTGAGTGACTTAATCATGGCCAGTGAAACCTATAGGTGAACAAGGGAGGAATAGTAGTAAATAGGAGAAATAAAAGCTTGAAATGGTTAAAAGTTTATAAGAACACAAGTAAATTCTATTCCATGGCAATTGAGATTTTTTGTTGAGTGATCTCTCATACTTCCTACCTGCCAAAAATGAAGTCTCAGAAGCTAAACCTATAGACTTGGAGAAAGCATTTAAAGCTGGTCAAAATCTGACAGGAAAAAAAGGCAAAACCTGATTATACCCTCATCATTGAGATGCAGAAGGAAGGTGTTTTGAAAGCAAGAGATGGTACAAAGAGAAATAAAGTAACATAGGTATGTTCTAGTTTCTTCCATTATGGAGTAGCTATTATTGGACTTAACTTCTTGCTATAAACAAGTATAAAATCCAGACAAAACATACATAACAACTGTTTGCAGGCACTGGATAGCAGCCAATGCAGGGCTATGGTCCTTGAGGGAAAAGAGGCAAACAAAATAAACATCACAGAAACCCCAGATTTCCTCCTAGGGGCATTTTCCAAACCATAGCTCAGGGAAATAGCACCTAAGTAAAGATAATAGTCCTGTTGGACAACAGAAACAGAAATTAGTGTTCTAGGCAGCCAAAAAAATTAAGGCGGAGTAGCTGGGTTCCTAAGGGGGAATAAACAAAACAAACAACAACAACAAAACACTACAGACAAGGAATCCTAAAAATTTGTATAAAACTTCCCCTCAGATCTTTAGTCAACTTCTAAGATGCACATATAAAAGGGCAAAGTTTTGGAAACTAGCCAAGATAATCACTGAGATGCTGGAGAGCAGAGCAGAGATTTTCAAGGCCACAAAGTATGGGTCCAGGAGTGAGAGACTGGGGAATCCATTTAAGATCCCAGAATGCCACCTCCTGGAATGTGGAATAAAAAAAAACAAAAAAAAACCTCTCCCTACATAGAAGGGCCATGAGCAAAACTGAAGTAGACTTGCCCTCACAAAGATCAACATACCTTGGTAAGATGAAGGTGATCCACAAGGAATTTTACTCCCTACTGATACAAAATTCAGCACAGTTCAGAATAGAATTCAGAGTATATACAACATGTAAAAAATGTTAGTTATACAATCAAAAATTACTAAACATGTTAAAAATTAGTTTTTAGAAAGTCCAATAATTGAAATAAAATAATACAATGAGAAACAAATGATTCAAGTAATAAAGTTAACAGTGGAAGTATCCAAGGTAACTATGGTGAATATACTTAAGAGGGAAAAATGAGCAGAATGGATTAAAAATATAAAAAGACTAAAATGGACATCCTAGAAATACAAAATACATTATCTGAATTTAAGAATATATAGGCTTAGAATAGAAACAACAAAAAACTGGATTAGTGATTTGAACACAATAGAAAAATATCAATGGAAGTACAAAAAGAAAGAAATCACAAAAAGAAATACAGTACTAGATTCAGATAGGATCAAATTATACTTTAAAGGCGGTTCTAGATAAATATGCTTTGACAAATATTTTTAAAAAGCCTTGAAATATCAAAATTATTCCAAGTAACTCAATACCCAACAACAAAACTTAAAAACAGAAAAGTACAAAATCTAGCCCCAAACATAAAAACAATTCTTGTTCTATGAATTTTAGGCTCTCATGCTCTATATAAAGTATTATATTTTTTAAAAGGTAGGCTGTGATAAGTTAAAGATGCATACCACAAATCCCCAAGCAAGCACTAAATGTGAACCCTAACACAACAAGGGTGAACCCTAACATAAACTATGAAACCTGGATGATAATGACGTGTCAATGTACTTTCATGATTTGTAACAAATTATTTGTAACAAATCTGATGAGGAGCTATGCATTTGTAGGGGCAGAAGATATAGGGGAAATCTCTGTATATTCAACTCAATTTTGCTCTGAACCTAAAACTACTATAAAAAAATAAAGTCTTCAACATGCCCAAGTGTGTGTATACACATGCATGCTCACACACAAAGATATAACAAATAGAAAGCAAATAACAAGATGGTAGATTCAAACACAGCCATATCTGTGGTAGCCAGAATTCTAAAAGTGGGTCCCCAAGAATCCATACCCCAATCCCTAGAATCCCAATGAATATGCCCAGATAGTAAACACAGCTTTGTAGGCCATAGGTTTCTGTTGTGACTATTCAACACCATTACTATATCTAGAACTCCAACACTCTAGACACTTACATAAATAAATGGTTACGGCTGTGTTCCAATAAAACTTTGCTTTATGACAAAATTAGATGTTAGCTGGATTTGGCCCATAGGCTATGGATTGCCAAACACCTAACAGAAACACCTAGTAATCTACAAAAAATATATTAAAATGAATTAATATAGCAAGGCCATAGGATAAAAGGTCAATCTACCAAAAGACAATTATATTTCTATGTATTAGCAATGAGCAAGTGAAATGTTTAAAATATTGCCAAAAGCATTGAAAATATGATCTATTTAGAGATATATTTAACACAGAGATATATTTAACAGTCTATTTAGAGTACACCTTTTGTACTTAAGGTGTGTAAGTACAAAAGGTGTACACTAAAAACCAAAAAACATTACTGAGATAAATTAAAGATGGCCCAAATAAACATATCATGCTCACGATTGCTAATTTTTCAGGTCTCCCCTATTTGAGCTACAATTTAATGGCAATTGCAAACAAAATCTCAATAGGTCTTTATGGAGAAAATGTCATGGTAAATCTTTTAGGAATCTTTGTTTCCTCAAAGATTATAAGGAAACACATCTACACACACATGAAAAACACAAAAGCCAAAACAATGTGGACAAAGTATATGTCTAGAAGACTTACCTACACTGCTTATAAAGCTACAGTTATCGGGGCGCCTGGGTGGCTTAGTCGATTAAGCATCCAACTTTCGCTTAGGTCATGATCTCGCAGTTCGTGGATTCAAGCCCCGCGTCAGGCTCTGTGCTGACTGCCAGCTCAGAGACTGGAGCCTGTTTCACTCTGTGACTCCCTCTCTCTCTGACCCTCCCCTGCTCATGCTGTCTCTCTCTCTCTCTCCTAGAAATAAATAAAACATTAAAAAAATTTATTTTTAAAAAATAAAGCTACCGTTATCAATGAAAGTGTGATATTTACATAAAAACTGATATAAATTAATAAAATACACAGTTGAAAAATAGATTCATACAAACATGGTCAATTGATTTTGACAAAGTTGCCAAGGCAATCCAACTAAGAAAAGATAATTTTTTCAAAGAATGATGCTGGCAGAATTTAGTATCTTGAAAAAAGGAAGAGAGGGAAGGTGGAGAGAAGAGAAAATAACTTTACCTTACAACATACTAAAAAAAAAAACCAAAATATTTATACATCTGAAAGTTAAAAATATGAAACATCCAAAATGAAAATAAAGACAAAATCTTAATGACCTTATGGTTAAACTAAATTTTCTTATGTAGGACAAAATAACACAAATTTTAAATAAAACTTGATAAATTGAATTTCAAAATTAACTTATTCTTCAAAAAATATATATCTGACAATAGACTTTTATCCAGAATACTAAAGAACTCTTTCAACTGAAAAAGACATACCAACTAAAAAAAATATGGGCAAAAATATTTTCAAATTAGAATTTACCAAGAAGATATATTGATGATAAACAAGCACTGGGAAAGATCCTTAACAAAGTTAGTCATTGTTAGGAAAATGAAAAATCGAAATTACAAAGAGATACTATACACCCACTGGAATGGCTAAAATTAGCAAGGCTGGGGGCGCCTGGGTGGTTCAGTTGGTTAAGCGCTGGACTTCGGCTCAGGTCATGATTTCACGGTTCATGGGTTCGAGCTCCATGTAGGGCTCTGTGCTGACAGCTAGCTCAGAACCTGGAGGCTGTTTCAGATTCTGTGTCTCCCTCTGTCTCTCTGACCCTCCCCTGTTCACACAGTCTCTCCTTCTGGCTCTCTCAAAAATAAATAAAAACATTAAATAATTTTTAAAAATAAAATTAAATTAACAAGACTGATAATGTGCCTAATGCTGTCAAGGATAGGGAAAGTCACTGAAACACTGATACGTTGTTGGTGATAATGCAAAATAGTACAACCACTATGGAAAACAGTTTGGTAGTTCCTTAGGTTAAACATATTCCTGCCACATGACTGAACAATTTCACTGTTAGGTATTTACCCAAGAGAAATATAAATGTATGTCTGCACAATGTCCACAATGTCCACACAATTTCCATGGGAATGTTCACAGCAGCTTTATACATAGTAACCAAATACTGGAAAGACTCAACCCAAGTGTCCCTGAACTGGTGAAGAATTGTGGTAGATCCACTGCTTTGGGGTCTATGGGGACTGACTGACACTGACTGCAAATGGGGCATGAGGGAACTTTCAGGCACGATGGAAATATTCTGTATTGTGATTGTGGTGGTGGCTAGATGACTGTATACATTTGTAAAAATTCATTAAACTGAATACTTAAAATTGATTAATTTTATTGTATATAAATAATATACAACAAAGCAGACCACAAAAAAAGTGATTATGGTTTGATCTGAGTGGTTGTTAAATAAACTCAGTTTGCGAAAATTCATCAAGCTGTATACTTATGACATGTTTGCTTTTCTGTATGTATATCATGCTCACTCAGAGCCTCCAGAAAGAAATGCAATTGTGGGGACACTGATCTTACCCCAGTGAGACCAGAGACCCATGCTGGATGTCTGAGTTTTAAGTTTGTGTTATTTAAACCAGTAACTTTGGGGCAATTTCCTACAGCAGCAGTAGAGAATATGCATTGTCTTAGTCTACTGTCAGGGAGAAAAGTTTAAAACATCACAAAACTATAAGAAAGAAAAAGTTACTTTACCAGGAAAGAGCTTAACTTTCTGAAATCAGAAATGATTTGATTTTTGACAATCCCATTTAGTAGCTCAGGCAACTTATTGAGGTTTCAGGTTTTTTTATTTCTTTCAAATGAGATGTTTATAGTAACTATTTCATAGATGTTTATAGTAACTACTTCATAGGAATATTGTAAGAATTGAATTAGATAATTATTTAAAAGACAATTAGCTTATTTTATTTTTCCTAGAGAAGATTCCAGAAAGCCTTTCAGGCCCAGGAAGATTTTGTCTGTAAGACTGCTTTGATTTTAATGTTGGAATTGATGTTACAGAGTTTCAGTCAAAAATATCTAGTATATTGATCTAATGGAAACTTAAGTAGTTTTAAATAAATGGAATGGATAAACAATTCCTTAGTGTTTTACCTGGAATTAATTCCCCAACAGTTCCAACAACAGAAATAAAGTGGTCCAAGACGAAGTGCTGCATCTAACCAAGAACATGTTTTGATTTCCTCACGGATCCCATAGGAAAAATATTTTCCCCCAAATGAAATTAGGCAGGTTGTAAAAAAAGACATTCATATTGGCTGACTGACTACTGGTAAATGTAAGGATCTCAAAATTAATAATCAAGCCATAGAATCTATGGCTTGCGTTTTTCAAATTCCAGGAAACACCCTTTTAACTCTAATCTCATAGTTAAGAGTAATAACAATGACACTGAAGAATTTGCGTGCCCACATTCTGCAGGCTATTTTACAACTTTACTCCACAAGCAAAGTTCAATATTGAAGTGTTTTCTAATGAACAAGTTGAGTAAATTTTTTGGAACAGATGAAACAGACTTGAAGAGAAATTTTAAATAAAAAATCCAAAATAGAGAAAAGACGCCTTTTGTATCTAAAATCTACAGTTTGACCTTTCTAAAGAACAACAAATAATAATCACGTGCATAATACTGAAAACTATAAAAGTCAAAAAGCTCTAGATGTACCAAAGGATTATGTAGTTTGAAAGAATAAAATTCCTTCCTTAAAAGAACATTTATTCACCTGAGTTCAAGCCACCCTCTTATAGGAGATTGTGCATCAAGGAAAGCAAGGAAATGTTATTTTAAAGAATCTACTTTGTCTTCAGTTTCGTAACAAAAAAATATAGGAGAGAATTCCAAAATAAGAAGTTCTTAGTCATTTTTATTTATTGATATAACTAACATTTTACTGATTGTTTTTGTGGCACATGGAGAAAAAATGATGGAATTCCTGCTCACAAGAAATTAGCAATTCAAAAGGATACACTGACATTTGTGATGAACTGTAATACAAGATGAAATGAAATGTCATATGAGTAATATAAAGCCCTGTGTATGTTCATAAAAGAGCAAATTAGAAGAACCAGGAAGGAAACATCCATGACACACCAGTGAATGGGGGCAAGGGGGAACATTTACTACCTTTATTGATCGATAATGCTGGAATTGGAGCTTGATCTATAGATGGGCTATTGGTCAGTACTAATGACTTAAATGGCATCCCAAGGAGAGGAAAACATTTCTACAAACATAGGCAGTGTAATGTTCAGGATTCATTAACAAAATCAGTTAATAGTTTAGGTTGATGGAGATGTATAACTGATGAGAAAACCTTTGGAAAGAAGACTGTAAAATCAGGTCAAATCACGCATTGTCCTGAAATAAAGATACAAAGTTCATATTTTTATTACATAGAGGAAACATTAAAATTTTATTTTAAATGTTATATTTATTTTATAATAATTGCAATTTATATGTATTATAGGTAATACATATAAATTACATTTATTATATTTATATATTTATTATATGTGATCTAGGAGTGTGGGGACCACTAAAGACTGGAGCATGAAGCTCTGAAATAGTCCAAACAAAATGTAGTGAGTACTCAAGCTCAGGTGGCACTCACAAAGTAATCAAGAAGATGATAAAAGTAGGTTTTTTTCTGATATGATTGAACTCATTATTCTTTTCTATGGTTTATGGCTTTTTTATATATTAATTTTGACCCAATTAGAATATACTCCTAGCAGAAGGTATTACATACAGATCCAATATTATTTTTTCATCCAGCTACCCAGTACCCAGTTTTCTCAACACCATTTACTGAAAAATCTATCATTTCCTCAATGATTTGAGACACAATCTCAAATAGTTACTCTTATATGGTCTGGATGGGAATATAAATTTGTACATCAACAGGCAATATGCATCTGAATTACAGCACACATACCCTTTAAACCAGGAATTGCTCTTTTAAGAATTTATCTCACAGATATACACACATAGGTATAATAAATGATTGCACAAAATTATTTGTTTCTATGTGTTTTGTAATAGTAAAAGTTTGTAAATAATCTAAATGTACACATATAAGAAACTGGCCAAATATGGTATGTTTATAAAATGGAATAAAATACAGCCATAGAATTAATAAAGGTGCTCTTATATTGGAAGATTTCCAAGATCTTTTAAGGTTAAAAATACTATAGAATCCTGCCAATTTTTTTAAATGAGGAAAAAATGAGTATATGGGTGTTTTTGACACACAAAATATTTCTGAATGGAAATACACTAGATGTCTGTGGGAAGAGGAGTGACAGAGATTCAGGAGTAATAGGCAAGTGTTTCTCTCAACTCCCTTTATACTCCCTGAATTGTGAATCATGTGAAAATATTACCTATTGGAAAAATTAAATAATCGGTTTAGGGAGAGAGAAAACAAGCAAAACAAATAAACAGTAAGAGGCCATTTGAAATTCTACACCCTAATTTAATCAACATAATCTAGAAAAATTTGGCAGAAGACTCTAAAGAGTAACAACAATTTGAATATTTTTTTAAATTCCTCAATTTTCAACTGACCCAACATGTATTGAGCACTTGAGTTAATAAAAACATCCAGAGACAAAAAGGCTTTCTAGTGAATTAAGTTGAATCTTAGATTAAAATTCTACTATAGTCCCCTCTACAGCAATTTATTTTTAAAGTGCAATGCCAATTTTTCTAGTTTTCCAAAAACTAACTTTGAATTTTACTTTTATCTAGTACTGAATTAACTGAATAAAAAAAAAGTCAGCCAATATAGTTTTTAACACTATTTTTCCACCCAGTTAGAGAGACTTCTCTTCTATCACCCCAACCATTTTCAGCACTACTTTAAAATAAGTAAATAAGTAAAGTGGTTTTTTTTTTTTAATTTTATTTATTTTGAGACATAGACAGCGTGATCAGGGGAGGGGCACAGAGAGGGAAACAGAATTCCAGCCTCAAACTCATGAACCGTGAGATCATGACCTGAGCTGAAACCAAGAGTCAGATGCTTAAACAACTGAGCCACCCAGGTGCCCCACACTACTTTATACCAGCTTCTCTGGATCCTCATTCCTTATTCTTCCACAATAAAT
Source organism: Proteles cristata cristata (assembly GCA_017311185.1). Classification (NCBI taxonomy): domain Eukaryota; kingdom Metazoa; phylum Chordata; class Mammalia; order Carnivora; family Hyaenidae; genus Proteles; species Proteles cristata. The sequence continues at coordinate 62,804 of JAESUZ010000476.1, read as the reverse complement.
GAGTTGGTATAAAATTAATTATTCTTTAAATTTAGAAGATGATTATTTGTTAGGAAATAGTTTAAAGCTAGTCTGCCCTTTTTAATTATCCTCATAGTCAATATATATTTATTTTCCATTTCTCTTTAAAATTTTTCACAGAATTCTAAAATTTCAAAGACTCTCTCATCACAACTAACGAATTTCCTAATGATAATTTAGGGGCATAAAAACAATCAAATGAATCTGTAGATTTTAAGCAGTTTTCCCAGCAGCCCGGTGAAGTAAACAGGAAATAAAGTAGGATCTAGGTGGGGGGGGAGTTATGGGGGGGGTGTCAAGTAATTAAAAAACTTTATATCTCCCTCTCTCTCTGATCCTCCCCTGCTCATGCTCTCTCTCTCTCTCTCTCTCTCTCTCTCTCTCTCAGAAATAGATAAAAAACATTTGAAAATGTTTAAGTTTACATCGTTTGTTTTTAAAGAAAAAAAATCCATCTTCTTTGAATAAAACTAATACCAGAACAACACTCTAGATGGATTTTATCTAGCTACTTAACAAAACAGGAGACAGTAAGTTTTAATGTGCCCATGATCCTCCCAGTATAGATGAACACAGATACTGCTGCACTATGGGGAAATTTTTCTAACACATAAATGTATAGCCAAAAATTAACCAAGATGAAATGAAAGTAAGCTAAAATACTAACATACCCATAAATAAATGATGTGTCATTTTTTTCAACTATATTTCTATGCCAGGACCTTCTACCAGATTAATTGCTTTAAATTATTGACCTTCCACTGTCCTCTAACACTTTTCTGAAAATTATCCAGGAGTGTCTACCTGAATTTTGAATTTTGTTTTCTCCTGAGGAAATGTTTAAGCTTACACTGTATAGCCAGTTAGACTTTCACTGCATTCGTCAATTTCAGATGTTTACGAAATTATCCTAAAAATTTTATCCTGAAGGTATATTCCCTGAAACTCAAACTAAGAGAATCTCATCTTTGTAATGGAACCTTTGTTTTCCCACTTTTGCCTTCCCTGGTAACTCTTATTCAGATTTCTCCATGAGCCTAATCTAGCTTTAGGGCCATTTCTGAGAAGCACAGGAATAATATTACCACTCGGAGTCCAAGATATCAGTCAGGATGGGAATTAGGCCCCCTTTCACAGACTGCTAGGCCAATCTAAGCCCTCTCTACCTATCCACCAGACCCAGGAAACATCATGACTAAGGCTCACCTTGGCATATGTTTAAGCCCAGGACCAGTACTCCTCACTCACTCATTGGTCTACTGGAAATTTGGCTTTGATGTCCCTTTCATGGTGACTCCAACTAGCATACCTGTTACCCAGATGACTTCAAAAAACTGAATCTTGTGTGCTGTTTAAAAGTTCTCTAGAGCTAGACCACCCTACCAGATTTCCTACCACACGATGACATCTCAAAGTGGCCATCTTCCCATCCTACTTCTAGATGAAGAACCCACGTTTTGTTTTGTTTTTTTGTTTGCTTTGCTCAGCCTCCTAGTCCTAGACTTCCACAGACTTGCTCAGTGAACCCCTTTGCTATACCTTTGGCTACCTAATTCCTCTAGATAAAACCTGGCTCTAGAACTGGGTTTCTGAATTCTAGTCTTAAGGGGTGCTTGGGTGGCTCAGTCAGTTGAGCTTCTGACTTGGGCTTAAGTCAGGATCTCGTGGTTTGTGGGTTCAAGTCCCCAACTGGGCCCTGTGCTGACAGCTCAGAGCCTGAAGCCTGTTTTGGATTCTGTGTCTCCTTCTCTCTCTGCCCCTCCTTTGCTCACACTCTGTCTCGCGTGCGCGTGCTCTCACTCTCCCTCTCTCTCTCAAAAATAAGCATTAAAAAAAATTTTTTAATGAATTCTAGCCACAAGTCATCCAGCTTTCTTGCCACAGGTAACAGTAAAAAAGGGGGGGGGATGCATTCTCCACACAGAAAACCCAGTGTATTTTGAGCTGTCAATACAACTTGTCTCTAGTGAGAGAAGATTCATGTACATGTGAATACTCCTCCAATCAGTCATCTCAAGTATTTACTCAGGGGAAGAAAAGGCATTAAAATGAATAAAGGTGGGGCGCCTGGGTGGCTCAGTCGGTTGAGCATCCGACTTTCGCTTGGGTCATGATCTCGCGGTTCGTGGGTTCGAGCCCCGCGTCGGGCTCTGTGCTGACTGCCAGCTCAGAGCCTGGAGGCTGTTTCAGTCTGTGACTCCCTCTCTCTCTGACCCTCCCCTGCTCACGCTGTCTCTCTCTCTCTCTCCTAGAAATAAATAAAAAATATATATAAAAAAATAAAATGAACAAAGGTATCTTCATCCTTCATAAGTCATACATTATCTGCAATACCTGACACATATAGTTACTAATATTTCCCAGTTTTTAATAAGTCTTTGCAAATCTAAGTTTGGGCAGCTATAAATAGACTAATTTGGCTTAGAAGAGATAATTTAAAAATCTGCAACTGTTTCTATAGAGCCTACTTACTTAAAACTGAGCTTGTGTATCTTGTATAGACTGACAAAAGCAGAATTCAACAGAGCACAAGACAAAAACTAAGATCAGTGAAGCAGTACTCAACTGGAAATTGAAGGAATCACTTCAGAGAAAAGGCTGGAAGAAGGGAGTAAGGGAGCATATTGGAATGAATTATTTAACTGTCTTTCCTATACTTTTCTAAAAGTGATTAATTTCTCATATAAAGTCACTTTCTCTTCTCCAGTGCCTACCTAATCTTAGAGTATAAAAGGGGTGAAGTGATGATTGGTATCTTTTCCAAGTCAAATAGTGCATACATTATAGCATATGTATCACACAGTTAGGAAAAACGTTACTACTACTCTCTAATGCTGAAGACCACAGATAGCTGGCATGTGTCTATATCCCAGCCAGTGGGGCTCTAGAGGGTACATCATATTGTGAAGTTTTGAAGCTCAATGGGCTAATCTGAAAGTGGAGAAAGAGGTACCCAAATCAGGACCACTGGCTGGAGCAGAGTGGGAGGAGAAGGAAGCTTTGAAGAACAGGAAATAGTTATAAGAGTCTGTAATGTTTCAGAAATTGAAGCTTTATGGAATCTAACTGGGATATCATTCCTTAGAGGAGACTACCACATAACAGAAAACACAAGGAGAGTCGACTCCAGTAGTAATGGGGGGGATCCATGTTTATAGCCCTTTGAGTTGAGACTGCACAAAATGGTTACAGTAATACTCATTTTCTATAGATTATTATCAGTAGGTAAAGATATGGCAAATGTCTAAGAAGAATTTTCTAGCCCATGCCTTTCTTTGCATGTGCTCAGGGAGCTCCAGAAAGGTGAAAATCCTATCTATTCTACAATCCCACTTACAGGGAACTCTTCTTCCTAAAGCTAGTCTAATGCTTCATGACTCCACTAGCAGGGAAATTTCTTCATAAAGTTGAAAATCTTTTATAAATGGTAAATGTCTATATATAGTCCTAAACATCGTAACAATTTTAGGTTCCCCATCCTAAATGACTAGGTCTTATTTTAGTCAACAACCTGACTAATGTTTCTGGTCTTTCATGCTACCCTACAGAAGCACAATGTAAAAATCAAAAATGTTTCATTTGGTCTTTCCTTCTTAGTAAATCTCTTCCTCCCTGAGCATTCGCTCTGTACCTATACCTTCAAAAGGTCAACATGACTAAACAAGTCAATAAAACTCCAAATAATTTCTAGACTTGATGCAATACAAAGCTAACACATCAATCAGTTCAGCACAGATATTGATTACATTGGTGTTTCCAAAGGGGATAGCATGTCACAGTGCCATGTATAAAAAAACATGGGGACTATCCAGTAATGTGAGAATTAGGATCTTGGGGGTTGATAGGATAAGGATATAGTGGTTAAGAATTCCTCTGTCTTCTGGCATTTGGTGGAAGAAACATCTGGCAAGAGGGTACCAGTCAACACTCTCAGGACCTAGTTAACCCTTTGGAAGTGGGACAATGTAACAAGTATATAGGAAATTTGGAAGAGAGTGCCAACGAGATTATTGTGGCAGATAAAATGTACACAATGGAGACAGATTTGCAAGCACAACTGTCACTGTTTACCTAAAAGATGTTTTCTGTCAATAACTGGTCAACATAAAGATATGCTGTCACCACTGCATAAAAATAGAGAACCAGCACCCAGAATTACTTTGCAGCGAGGGAAGGGGAAGCCCTTGCCCCAGAAGAATAAAATGTCGCAACTTTCAATTGTGTCCTAAGCCAAATATTCACAAAAAGATCGCTTGCCAAGTAAAAAAATACTTTCCTAATTTGTTTCTTTTGTTGTGTTTTGCTTTGAATTTTAAAAGTTCTTTTTTGTTTTGTTTTAAAGGGCAAACTCATAAATATTTACAGAGATCTTACTAAGCAGAAAAAGAGATTAGAAAATGTTTTTGAATGAGTGCAACATGTTTCATGTAAATTGAATTATACAATCAATTTTATATTAAGAAGAAAGAACATATAAATCACAAAATATAATCTATTTTATGAGACAACATCTTAAGTGATACAAGAAGTTAAGATAAATCCAGTGTTTTGTATCTGTTATGGCTCAAGTTAAATTTAATAAACACATTGGCACCTAAAACAGTAAGCAAAAACTATATAGTATTAAATGTCACTAAATAAAAATACTAATAGTTAATAAGTTTCAAGATTTTAATTTAAACATTTCACACATACTGCTAACCATTTAAAATTCTGTTTATTACATGGGCATCTGGGTGACTCAGTTGGTTGAGTATCTGACTCTTGATTCTGGCTCACGGTTTGAGAGATTGAGCCCCACATCAGGCTCTGTGCTGACAGTATGGTGATGTTTGGGATTCTCTCTCTCTCTCTCTCTCTCTCTCTCCCCCTCCCCTGCTTCTGCACACATGCTCTCAAAATAAACAAATATTGAAATAAATAAACAAAAAATAAAAATAAAATTCCATTTATTACAGGGTCTTATAAAACCTGATTTTCTATTTTCCTGTATGTCCAAGATTAGAGTAAAAGTATATCAGTTACCACTTTACAAATACATAAAGTTGAATCATCCTTGTGATTTATTGGATAGTGATAACTAGTGTAAAAATCATATTTGTATTTTATTGAAAAACAAGCTGGTTTCTTAAAAACAAAAAACAAAAACAAAAACTTTCACTTTAATCACTAAAAGCCTCTTTGCAACAGCACCACCACAGACAAATTTAAATTTCTTGTTTCAAAAAAATAAAAACAATCTTTTTGTTTCAGATAGTCTTGTTCAGGGGCGCCTGGGTGGCTTAGTCGGTTGAGCGTCCGACTTTCGCTTGGGTCATGATCTCGCGGTTTGTGGGTTCGAGCCCCGCGTGGGGCTCTGTGCTGCCTGCCAGCTCAGAGCCTGGAGCCTGTTTCGGTCTGTGATTCCCTCTCTCTCTGATCCTCCCCTGCTCACGCTGTCTCTCTCTCTCTCCTAGAAATAAATAAAAAAATAAATAAAATAAAAAAAATAAAAAGATAGTCTTGTTCATTATGAAGTGCTTAATGAGGAAAACAGACTTTTTATTTTTTTAAAATAGTTTGTTGTCAAATTGGTTTCCATAGAACACCCAGTGCTCATCCCCACAAGTGCCCTCCCCCATGCCCATTACCCCCCTTTTCCTTCCCCTTCACCTCTATCAGCCCTCGGTTTGTTCTTGGCATTCAAGAGTCTCTCATGGTTTGCCTCCCTCCCTCTCCTCCACTATTTTTGAAAACGGACTTGTTAAAACAGGATTCTTTGAAGATGGTTTACACTTAAAATAAGCTTCGTCCCCAAATTATAGAAGCATTTAAATAAAAACAGGTTAAGCTCCATTTATTCTATTCTCTTATGTATTCTATCAGTTCTCCTAGAATCATAGTAGCCCCAAATAGAACTGTCACATATATAATTAAGGGAGCCCTTGGCCACCAAGGGTGAAAAGCTAGAAGTTTATGATTCACCAAAGTTCAGCTATAAACTGGGCATCAGAAATACTCTTACCACCCATGTAAAGTTTTAAACATAGCCTCAAAGAAGATCTACATCTCCTTGGTCTGTGGTTTACTAACAAGCTAAGAATTCATGAAGTGCCTCACAGATCCTAACAAGAAAACAGAGAAAGTGCTAACAAAAAGAAGCTTCCACTACCCTGCAGAAAATACTGCATTTCCTTTTAATAAAACAATAAGAAAATGAACACAAATCATCTTGTGTCTATAGGCCAGAGGTGTTTGGAAAAGAGTCATCTATATTTTGTCTTTAAGTTGCAGAAAAATATGGAGAAAGAAACTGGTCACTAATAATCCATTCATTTATCAAATATTAATCAAGGGCTCTTTAGAAAATAAAAGTTACCATGGCATATATCAACTTTCTGAAAAGACGGCTGCAATGCTAAATGCTTAGTCACATTTCTTCATATCCTAGGAGATTATGTGTTCTCACAATAACTTCAGAAGACACCAGTCTCCATAACTGCTTTAAGAAATCCAGCATTAAGGTAATTGTTAGGATATGAAGAAGAGCATGAGTTTCCTTTGATAAATAAAAAACTCCAGTGACAATGAAAAATGTGAATTCCCCAAAACCTCTCCTAGCTTTTCCCCTTTCCCTAAGGTCTAGTAGATAGAATTCCATAATTAGATCACTCTCTAAGTGTAGGAAAAGTAAATCATGGTTTATGTATCTAAAGGTCAATACTTATGGAATAGAATAGGCAATTAAAATACATTTTCAATGTATAATATTAACAATATTATGTAAAGATTAGAGTTGAGGCAAGAATTAGAATTTACATAGTTTTGATTTTTACAAGAATTCTAAATAGGTCAAATAGAGGCTTTTTTTAAACCTAAGTTAAATGTGTATTTCTCTAGCAAGCCATCACTAGTTAATAATTTCTATCTTAGACTTAAAATTATATTGAGTAATTAAAAACCACATTTGCAACAGAAGTTGTTGAATAAGAATTAGAAAAAAATAATGAAAATATAATGAGAGTTCTAAAACACAGTGTGGTTATTTGGATAAATAGAAAAACTTAATCTGGTTTTGTTTTTTGTTTTCTTTTAATTTTCCTTAGCTTCGAGACAAGGAGATATATACCACCTTTTGCAGTAGGATTATATGAAATTTAACCAATTTTATGTCTAATCATTTTTTAAGTTTTATTTATTTTGAGACGAGAGAAAGAGAGAGAGAGAGAGAGAGAAAACGAATGATGGGGGAGGGGCAGAGAGAATCCCAAGCAGGCTCTACACTGTCAGTGCAGAGACTGACTCAGGGCTTGCCCCCACAAACCATGAGATCATGACCTGAGCCAAAATCAAGTCAGATGCTTAACCAACTGAGCCACCCAGGCACCCCTCCAATCATTTTAAAAGCAATTTAAAAGCGGGAAAATAACTGTTCTGACATGAATGTTGATTGAAAACAATCAAAAGGGTATAGTAGTTAGACAGACACAACCCAATGCTGTAATACCCTCTGATAAGAAGCTCTAAATGCAGGTTTTAAAGATAGAAATTATCTCACACACATAGCATCACTCCATCCAGTTTTCTTAATATTTCCAATTCCTATTTCCAAATTTCTGTCCATATTTAGGATTCTCAGCTTGGTATCAAATTCTGCCCTTGGCTATAAAGTCATTATTTTCATTGTCTTGTAAAACATCCATGTGCTAAGAGAAAAACAAATGTTATAACTCATACTTATTTGCATTTTTCTTTCTAAGCACTGCCCAAATTCAGAATTGCTCCCTATTTCCTTGTGCAGCACTTTTCCATTGACAAGTATGTCGTCAATTCGAAGGTTCTGCAATCATCGTTGTTAATAAAACAAATCCCAAAATCAAAATGCTAAGTTTCTTTTAAATGCTTTCTTTCCAGAAAGGTTACAATTGCTTTAAAACTATGTGTAAAAAAAATGCATAACCTTAACATTCTATTAAATAAATTATATCTTAAATATTAATTAGCATGTAATAAGCTATCTTCATTAAAAAGGGTGAGGGAAGCCAGGGAGGCAAAGTGTCTACTGAAAGAATGACTTGTTTGGAGAAGTTCCTTAGCAAACTCCTAGATAGAGGGAGAGGCAATTCCCATCTTCCTACACTCCCCTGAGATATCCCTGCTGAGCTATCATGGAATATGATCAAAACCCCACGATCAATACCGAGCAATTTCCAGAGAGAATAGGAAAAGAAGAAAGAACAGCATACAATCTAGAAAATTTGCCTAGTTTAAGGAAGGGAGAAACAGAGCTAAGTAAAAAAGCACCTGTTAAACATCTACTTGGGGAGTGGGGAACGGGGGGGGGGGGGTTGTCTTCAGAAGTTATGAATAAATCTAGAAATCTTGACTTACTATATTTCCAAAGTTGGGGGATAAAGTCAGACAATTTTATTTCAGGTATGAAATTTAAGTAGGAAATGGAAGTTTAGTGTAGGTAGTGTAGGTATAAAGTATCTAGTTATACCTAAACTTGTACACTTATTTGAATATTACTAGATTCTGCTAATACTCATCAATAAGTATGCTTTTCTATTACAAAATTGTTTTACTGTCATTATAATTAGCAGAATTAATGGAATTAGAGTTTCTTAAATCCAAGATGAAAGTGTCCCATAAAAAACTAGACCAACACCACATCCTCCTGGAGACATGGACATGTACCACACGCACTCCCTTTCAAGAAGGACTCTATCCAGTGCCAAAGAGTGCAGCTAATTGCCAGCCTAGGGGGTGTCAACTCCTTCATGTCTGCCTCAGTTTTTGCATCCAGGTCATGCCTTTCTCAAGGTGTCATCAGCCATTGATTTTGGAAGACCATGGTAAAGAGCCCAGCCACATAATACGCAATGCAAGACTGCTCCAAAACCAGCAACCTTTGTTTCAGGTTTCCCATTGGGCTGAGAGACTGTTCAGTTCTGTATTACAATCCTACCTCCAACTCACTGCCTGATCCTATTTTCTTCCTTTTTCCTTTCACAGTGTTAACCTCCAGTAAGCCTTTTGCATCCCACCTCAGGCTCACCATCTTTTCATCAGAGAATCCAAGCAACACAGTGGACAAGTCATGGCCCAAGAAATCAGGCAGTAAAATGAGGTATTGGGACTGGATAATTTAATGTCTGGCTGGCAATAAGGAACCATTCCAGGTGTATGTATGGCACAGGCAGTCCCTTCTCAAAGCATGCTGCCAATAGGTAAACCTTGGTAATGTGTGCCTGTGGAAGAGAGCACTCCAGCCACTGTGATAGGAATCAGGAGTCTGAAAAGCATAGAGGGGCAATGCTAACACGGTCAATGAAAGTACCTGATAATTATTAAATTACACTGACCCCTATAAGGGGTTATGACAATGTGAAGACAGGTAAACAATTGAAAACAAAATAGAAAGGCCATAGGGCTTCTTTGGTACCTTAAAAACAGGCCTTTATTTCTTTTTTCCCTGAAGTGGGAGAATAGGAACAGCTAAGGAGAAAACTCAGAATTTAACAGGAAGAGTCTCCAAGTTTCCAAAAAGACTGAATACTCAGCTGAGCTAGGTTATGCCAAGATTAGGACCCCAGCTGGGAAAACGTGACGCCCAGAAGGGATCCCATGAAATGGAAGCCTGTGAAGATAATTTCTTGAGACCACTCTTTTTCTTTTTTTTTTTTTTTACAAATAGTTTATTGTCAAATTAGTTTCCACATAACACCCAGTGCTCATCCCCACAAGTGCCCTCCTCCATGCCCACCCCTCCTCCCCCCCACATCCACCAGTCCTCAGTTTTTGTCAGCATTCAAGAGTCTCTCATGGTTTGCCTCTCTCCCTTTCCCCCACCATTTCCGCCCTTCTTCTCCCCCTTGGTCCTCTGTTAAGCTCCTCCTAATCCTCCTATACATGCACACATATGATATTTGTCTTTCTCTGCCTGACTTATTTCGCTCAGCATCACACCCTCAAGGTCCATCCATGTGGCTACACATGGCGAGATTTCATTGTTTCTCATTGCCATGTAGTATTCCATGGTATAGATAAATCACATCTTCTTGATCCATTCATCTGTTGATGGACACTTAGGCTCTTTCCATGTTTTAGCTATTGTGGAGAGTGCTGCTATGAACATTGGGGTACATGTGCTCCTATGCATCAGCATTTCTGTATGCCTTGGGTAAATTCCTAGCAGTGCTATTGCTGGGTCTAGGGGAGTTCTATTGTTAGTTTCCTTAGGAACCTCCACACTGTTTTCCAGAGGGGCTGCACCAGTTTACATTCCCACCAACAGTGTAGGAGGGTGCCCGTTTCTCCACATCCTCGCCAGCATCTAGAGTTCTCTGATTTGTTCATTTGAGCCACTCTGACTGGCGTGAGGTGGTATCTCAGTGTGGTTTTGATTTGTATTTCCCTGATGAGGAGCGATGCTGAGCATCGTTTCATGTGTCTGTTGGCCATCTGGATGTCCTCTTTGGAGAAGTGTCTGTTCATATCTTCTGCCCATTTTCTTCACTGGGTTGTTTGTTTTTCGGGCGTGTAGTTTGGTGAGTTCCTTGTAGATTCTGGATATCAACCCTTTATCTGATATGTCATTTGCAACTATCTTTTCCCATTCCGTTGGTTGCCTATTAATTTTCTGGGTTGTTTCCTTTGCTGTGCAGAAGCTTTTAATCTTGATGAGGTCCCAACAGTTTATTTTTGCTCTTGATTCCCTTGCTTTTGGGGATGTGTCAAGTAAGAAGTTGCTGCGGTGGAGGTCAAGGAGGTTATTTCCTGCTTTCTCCTCTAGGGTGTTGATAGTTTCCTGTCTCACGTTCAGGTCCTTTATCCATTTTGAGTTTATTTTTGTGCATGGTGTGAGAAAATGATCTAGTTTCATTTTTCTGCATGTTGCTGTCCAGTTCTCCCAACACCATCTGTTAAAAAGGCTGTCTTTTTTCCATTGGATATTCTTTCCTGCTTTGTCAAAGATTAGTTGGCTGTATACTTTTGGGTCCACTTCTGAGTTCTCAATTCTGTTCCATTGGTCTATGTGTCTGTTTTGGTGCCAATACCATACTGTCTTGATGATGACAGCTTTGTAGTAGAGGCTAAAGTCTGGGATGGTGATCCCTCCCGTTTTGGTTTTATTTTTCAGGATTACTTTGGCTATTCGGGGTCTTTTGTGGTTCCATACAAATTTTTGGATAGTTTGTTCTAGTTTTGAGAAGTATGCTGGTGCAATTTTGATTGGAATTGCATTGAATGTGTAGAGTGCCTTAGGTAGTAATGACATCTTAACTCTATTTATTCTTCCTATCCATGAGCATGGAATGTTTTTCCATTTCTTTGTGTCTTCTTCAATTTCCTTCATAAGTTTTCTATAGTTTTCATCATACAGATCTCTTGTATCCTTGGTTAGGTTTATTCCGAGGTATTTTATGGTTTTTTGTGCAATTGTGAATGGGATCAGTTTCTTGATTTCTCTTTCTGTTGCTTCATTGTTGGTGTATAAAAATGCAACCGATTTCTGTACGTTGATTTTGTACCCTGCAACTTGGCTGAATTCTTGGATCAGTTCTAGTAGGCTTCTGGTGGAGTCTGTCGGGTTTTCTATGTAGAGTATCATGTCATCTGCGAAGAGTGAAAGTTTGACTTCCTCTTTGCCAATTCTGATGCCTTTGATTTCCTTTTGGTGTCTGATGGCTGATGCTAGGACTTCCAGCACTATGTTAAACAGCAGTGGTGAGAGAGGAACCTGTCGTGTTCCTGATCTCAGGGGGAAAGCTCTGAGTTTTTCCCCGTTGAGGATGATGTTAGCTCAGGGCTTCTCGTAGATGGCTTTGATGATGTTTAAGTAGGTTCCTTCTATCCCAACTTTCTCTAGAGTCTTTATTATGAAGGGATGCTGTATTTTGTCAAATGCTTTTTCTGCATCTATTGACAGGATCATATGGTTTTTATCTTTTCTTTTATTGATATGATGTATCACGTTGATTGATTTGCAAATATTGAACCAGCCCTGTAACCCAGGAATGAATCCCACTTGATCTTGGTGGATGATTCTTTTTATATGCTGGTGGATTCGATTTGCAAGGATCTTGTTGAGAATTTTTGCATCCGTATTCATCAAGGATATTGGCCTATAGTTCTCGTTTTTTGCTGGATCTCTGTCTGGCTTGGGAATCAGTGTGATGCTGGCTTCATAAAATGAGTCCGGGAGTTTTCCTTCGATTTCTATTTTTTGGAATAGCTTGAGAAGAATTGGGATTTATTCTGTTTTAAATGTCTGGTAGAATTCCCCAGGGAAGCCATCAGGTCCAGGGCTGTTATTTGTTGGGAGACTTTTGATCACTGATTCCATTTCTTCACTCGTTATGGGTCTGTTCAGGTTTTCTATTTCTTCCCGTGTGAATTTTGGTAGTGAGTGTGTGTTTAGGAATTTGTCCATTTCTTCTAAGTTGTCCAATTTGTTGGCATATAATTTTTCACAGTATTCCCTGATAATTGCTTGTATTTCTGAGGGGTTGGTTGTAATAAGTCCATTTTCATTCATAATTTTGTCTATTTGGGTGCTCTCTCCTTTCTTTTGGATAAGTCTGGCTAGAGGTTTGTCAATTTTGTTTACTTTTTCAAAAAACCAACTCCTGGTTTCATGGATCTGTTCAATTGCTTCCTTGGTCTCTATGTTGTTTATTTCTGCTCTAATTTTTACTATTTCTCTTCTTCTACTGGGTTTAGGGCGTTTTTCTTGCTCTGCCTCTAGTTCCTTTAGGTGAGCTGTTAGCTTTTGGACTTGCGCTTTTTCTAATCTCTTGAAATAGGCCTGGAGAGCAATGTACTTTCCTCTTAGGACTGCCTTGGCCGCATCCCATAGATTTTGAATTGTTGTGTTTTCATTTTCATTTGTTTCCATATATTTTTTAATTTCATCTCTAATTGCCTGATTGGCCCATTCATTCTTTAGAAGGGTGTTCTTTAACCTCCATGTTTTTGGAAGTTTTCCAGACTTCTTCCTGTAGTTGATTTCAAGTTTCAAAGCATTGTGATCTGACAGTGTGCATGGTAGGATCTCTATTCTTTTATATTTATTGAGGGCTGCTTTATGTCCCAGTATGTGATCTATCTTGGAGAATGTGCCATGCGCACTTGAGAAGAAAGTAAATTCCCTGGCCTCAGGATGTAAAGTTCTAAATATATCCGTCAGGTCCATCTGGTGCAATGTGTCTTTCAAGTCCATTATTTCTTTAGTGATTTTCTGTCTGGTTGACCTATCCATTGCTGTAAGCGGAGTATTAAAGTCCTCTGCTATTAGCACATTCTTATCTAAAAGCTTGTTTCTGTTTGTGATTAATTGTTTTAGATATTTAGGTGCTCCCATATTCGGTGCGTAGACATTTATGATTGTTAGTTCTTCCTGATGGATGGACCCTGTAATTATTATGTAGTCCCCTCTTCATCCCTTGTGATTGTCTTTATTTTAAAGTCCAGTTTGTCTGATAGAAGTATCGCTACTCCGGCTTTCTTTTGATTTCCTGTAGCATGATATATATTTCTCCATCCCCTTACTTTTAATCTGAAGGTATCTTCCCGTCTAAAATGAGTTTCTTGTAGACAGCATATAGATGGATTTTGTTTTTTAATCCATTCTGCTACCCTATGTCTTTTGATTGGAGCATTCAGCCCATTTACATTCAGTGTTATTATTGAAATATGTGGGTTTAGAGTCTTTGTATCTTTTGTAGGGTTCATGTTTGTGGTGGTGTCTCTGGAATCTTTGTTCCTTGCAACCTTTCCTTCAGAGCATCCCCCTCAGGATTTCTTGTAGGGCTGGCTTCGTGGTGACAAATTCTTTCAATTTCTGTTTGTTTGGAAAGGTTTTTATCTCTCCTTCTATTTTGAATGACAGGCTTGTTGGATAGAGGATTCTTGGCTGCATATTTTTACTGTTCATCACATTGAAGATCTCTTGCCATTCCTTTCTGGCCTGCCACGTTTCAGTAGATAGGTCTGTCACCACTCTGATGGGTTTCCCTTTGTATGTGAGGGCCCTTTTCTCCCTAGCTGCTTTCAAATGCTCTCTTTGTCTTCGTATTTTGCCATTTTTACACTGATATGTCATGCAGAAGATTGATTCAAGTTACGTCTGAGGGGAGTCCTCTGAGCCTCTTGTATTTCCACATTTACTTCCTTCCCCAGGTCGGGGAAGTTCCTGGCTATAATTTGTTCCAGGACTCCTTCAGCACCTTTCCCTCTCTCTTCCTCTTCTGGGATTCCTATGATACGGATATTGTTGCGTTTGACTGTATCGCTGAGCTCTCGAATTCTTCTTTCCTGTTCCTGGATCAGTTTGTCTCTTTTTTTGTCAGCTTCTTGTTTTTCTATAATGGTGTCTTCTAATTCACTTATTCTCCTTTCTGCCTCTTCAATCCGTGCATTGGAGGCCTCTAATTTATTATGGATCTCATTTATCGCATTTTTTAATTCTTCATGCCTATTTTTATTTTCCATTCTGTCTGTAGCCATAGTTTCTTTGATGTCCCCTATGTTGTTTTCAAGCCCTGCTATTAATTTTACCATTATTATTCTAAAATCTTTTTCACTTATGCTGCTGATATCTGTTTTGAGCAGTTCATTAGCTGTCATTTCTTCTTGGAGTTTCTTTGGAGGAGAGCTCTTTCGTTTCATCATTTTAGTTAGCTTTCCGGCTCTTGTTGGTTTTAAAGACCTGTTATGCTCTCTGTTTCTATGAGCACTGCTTTATCCAAGATGACTCTTTGACTTTCCAGGGCCTATCCTTTCAGAGATTGTTTTTTGAATGGTATCCCTCGGTCTCTCTTGTTGGGACCTTAGTTATTTTATTTTCCTATTCGTAGTGATATTTGGGACTCTTCACCTTGTGTACTCTAGCTTGTTTCTTGAGGTAGCCCTGGAAAAGAAAACAGACAGACAAACACACAGGGAGCAGGAGCACACAAGCGCACAGGCTGATTCAACTAACATGCAAAGCGAGAGGGAAAACGAAAAAGTTAATAGAAAAGACGGAGGAGGGAGGGCGAATAATAGGGAGCCTAAAATACATAAAAGGGTCAAAAAGGGGAAAAGAAAAGGAAAAAAGAAGAAAACCGATGGACAAAGAATGGTTTAAAGCATATACCTGGATTTCCCAGCTACAGTTAAATAGCCGTGTGTATGCAGTGCTGGTTGAAGAGCATAGAGAAAAAGAGAGAAGGCAGGTCGAGACGAGGTAGAATTGGAAATAGAATGAACAGGAAGAAGGGATAAGAAGCTTTTTTCAAAGAGGTAAAGGGTAGAATATGGTTGGATAGGTGAGAGAAGAATGCTGGAGTTATCCAGAGAAACTATATAGTCTAATTACTCCTGAGAGAAATAGCTGAAAAAGTCGGTAGGTGTAGAATTTACATTTACAGAATGGACTTGTTGTGATTGTTTAAGCAAGCTGGCGACCAGAGTTAATCAGGTCAGTGTTTTGGGGAAAAAAGCGAGAAAAGAGAAAGAAGAAGAAAAAAAGAGAAAAGAAAGGGAAAAAGGAAAGAAAGAAAAAAAAGGAAAAAAAACAAAAAAAGGAAAAAAGAAAGAGAAGAAAAAGAAAAAGGGAGGAGGGCACCTCTCAGGCAGGGATGGGTGTGGCGTGATCCGATGCCTCAGGCGGGGGTTCTGCCTTGGCGATTGTGGGGAGGAGAGTGACGGTGCTCCAGTCCCTTCTTGAACCCCGCGCTGCAGCTCGCTTTTTTTTTTTTGGCGTGTCAACTCCCCGTTCCGGGGACGCAGCCGAAGTTGGTTGCACTCTTCAACCCAGGCCAGTTCCAATCTCCAAATCCCAGTCCGCGTGCCCCGCTGAAGTTGTCTTAGACACAGCTTCCCAGACAACCCCCTCGGGCTATTCCAGGCTCCCTGCTGAGCTCTGGGGGCGGAGTCAGAATCGCTGCTTCCTTCTCTGGGTCGGGCTGGCGCGCATGAGCGGGGGCTTGCCTGCCGGGTCCGCATAGCCTGAACCCGCTGGAGTGAGGAAAACCGGGTCTCTCTATGGCTGGTCACCCGAAACACGAACTCACAGGCAAATTTCCCAGTTTTTAGCTCTTTGCCTTCCCTCTCGAGTTCAGCCAGCCAGGAGCACGGACGCCCGGTGTCTGCGCGGCTCTTTCAGGGGTCCCAGCCGCCCTGGAGCTACAATGGCAGCAGGCGCGGCGCCGCTCTGAAATCGAACCTCCAGAAGCGGCACAAAGAAGCAGTTTGTGTGCTCAGCCTCCCCCAGGACCAGTTGGCGCGAGGGGACCTGGTGTGCAGGTATTTGGCAAGTATGGTCTTTCTATGCACCGAGCGGAGGTTTTTCTGTTTCAGACTCTCTCTTTTTCCCCTCTCACTCCCCGTAGAGGGTAGAGAGGGATCACCTCCCACCCTGGAGTCTCCGATCCCGGACCGATTTTACCTTCCCCGGTTCGCACTCACGTTAGAAGGCTTTCTCAGTGGATTCTGCGTCCTTTTTCTTCCAGTCTCTCAGGTTTTGTAAGGTTTCCAATGGCTTCAGATCTTTTCTGTGTGATGTATGGGCGCGAGTGCAAGTACGGAGCTCCTTACTTCTCCGCCATCTTGCCCCCTTCCTCGAGACCACTCTTAAATCAAGAACCTGCAAAGGTGAGCTAGACCTCCCTATTAAGATTTAGCACTTTTCCATGTAAAAATAATCTGCAGAACTCCCTGCTCTGCAAAGCAACAAGAGCCCCCACTCAGGATCTGCCCTCACCTCTTACGCCAGGTCACCCCAATAAACAGGATTGGTTTGCAGCAATAATATATCCAGGCAATGCTAGGCCTCAGAAACAGGGGCTATCTCCAAAAAGACATGCAAGAATCAGCCAACACATATTAACAAGGAAGGAGAACATCTAATGACTTGATTTTGAAGATGCTTAACCAAGGAGACTGCACCATAGGCCTGGATTTATGGAGTATTAACTGATGTAGAAGTCTTAGGACACAGAATTACTGCTCTGGAGAGGGCCCTTGGAGAAGGTATAAATCAGCCACTAGGTTTGCTCCACGTAGCCTGGAGAAAATGAGGTCTCATGCCAAG
Organism: Proteles cristata cristata; assembly: GCA_017311185.1. NCBI lineage: Eukaryota > Metazoa > Chordata > Mammalia > Carnivora > Hyaenidae > Proteles > Proteles cristata. Next base: position 45,721 of record JAESUZ010000476.1, on the reverse strand, counting down.
AAAGGCTGAACTGCCTGAATTACCATAGCGGATGGTATAGCAAAGGAGTAAAAGGCTTACAGAGCCCAGCGCACTGGCACAGCTATATTATGTAAGCCTGACAACCCAGCCAAGGATTCTAGGCCATGAGAAGACCCAGAGGGCACACCATTCATCAAAGTCATCAGTAATGTGCTGATGAGAGAAGCACCATCATTATTAAGTTCATAGTGACTCTCTTCTGCAGATCAGAGTTGATGACAGGAGATGGCATAACAGAATTTGACTCATCAATACCAATGAAGATACTGGGACTCTAATGCAAGGGAGACTAGGTGATGGTACTTAACCACAGAAGCCAGGGTTGCAATCAACATAACAAATGGTTGGGGCGCCTGGGTGGCTCAGCTGGTTAAGCATCCAACTTCGGCTCAGGTCATGACCTCACAGCTCATCGTGGGTTGAGCCCTGTGTCAGGTTCTGTGCTGACAGTTACTTCAGGGCCTGCAGCCTGCTTTGAATTCTGTGTCTCCCTCTCTCTCTGACCCTCCTCTGCTCATGCTGTCTGTCTCTCTCGGAAATAAATAAACACATTTTTTAAAAAAAACATAACAAATAGCAAGGTCAATGGCTACATATATGAATTTGTTAACAAATGATATTGGAACAACTCAAAATCCATATGTAAAATAAAGTACCTCAACCCTTACCCCACACCATAACAAAGACTAACTCAAAATGGGTCAAAGACTAGATGCAAAAGTTAAAATTATAAAACTTCTAGAAGGTCACACCATTCTCAGTATGGCACTCACCAATGACTGAACAAGACTCTGGTACAAGGGTCTAGCCATGACTGTCCAACTGAGGACTCCTCTAGTGGGCAGTCCTTGAACCCCAGTTCTCACGGGGGTGAGAGAGACTTCATCAAATCTGTTTCATTCTGAGAGCTGCCATTGCACAGGCTCACTTTTGCCCCCTTTCCTTTCACAGGTGTTACTGATAAATCTTTCACACTCCCAACTTCACCTCAGGATCTGCTTCCTATTTTCTTACGGTTTTAAAAAACAAGTTCCTATCTTTCAAAATGTACTACAAATGTTCTGCATGTAAAGAGCCTAGAAGTCACCACTCTGTCCTAACAACAAATAAGAGCTGAACAGACTGAAAAAAAATCAGCTTTTCTTAGATCCATAAGAGAGGGGAAGACACAGAACAAACCAACTGTCCCCAAAATTGGAGAGACAAAGAGGCATATACAGAGAGTCACAACTTACCTGAGCAGAACTCTACAAGCAGCAACCTCCATGGCAACCGGAGTCAGGAAAGGAAAATCCTAACTGTAACCAACAAATTGCTGGTAGCTCAGGATGAGCAACTCTGAGCATTAAAAACTCCAGGGAGATCCAGTCATAGGGAGGCACCCACAGTATCGTGATATTTACCCCCAGGAGCTCAATCAAATCCCCACAGTAAAGATCAGAGAAAAATCCCCCTTGTTCTTCCATCAGGGAAGGGAGGAAGAGGCCATTTTGAAATACATGAGAGCCCTCTGTTCTTAATAAGGCCGGATCACAGGAGAAACTGGTTAACCAGAGCCCAGATTAACCACAGCATGGGTATTATCAGAGCCTAACTGACCTGGGTGAAGGGAAATACCCAACCCCAACATTCTTTACCTTTCCACATGGGAGAAGGAAATGTCCAATACAGCCCACTCTTCCATCCTGTCTCACCCAAGGGAGGAAAAAAAAAAAAAACTCTGAGAAACGCTTGTGAAGTTCACAGTCTAGAAGCATAGAATAAAAGACTGAGACCTAATCATAGGAGTACAGAATGTTTTCCTTCCCCCCCAAAATTCACCACTACATTATTAAAGACCTATTTACTTCATGTTTGGCTGTAAGGAAAAAAATCACAAGGCATACCACAAGGCAAAAACAGAATTTGAAAAGAGAGAACAAGCATCAGCACCAGACACAGCTTGTAATTACAGACTGGGAATTTAAAACAACTATCATTAATATGCTAAGGGCTCCAATGGATAAAGTAGACAAGCATGCAAGAAAAACTAGGCAATGTAAGCAGAGAGATGGAAATTCTAACAACCAAAAAGAAATGCCAGAATTAAAAAAACACTAAAGCCAAAATGAAGAATTCCTTTGAAGAGCTCAATAGTAGACTGGTCACAGCTGAAAAAAGAATCATTGAGCTGAAGGATATATCAATAGAATCCTTGAAAACAAAAAAGCAAAGAGAACAAGGGCCAAAAACAACACCTTAAAAACACAAAATATTCAGGGGCGCCTGGGTGGCTCAGTCAGTTAAGCGTCTGGCTTCGGCTCAGGTCACGATCTCACAGTTGGTGAGTTCAAGCCCCTTGTCGGGCTCTGTGCAGACAGCTAGCTCAGAGCCTGGAGCCTGTTTCAGATTCTGTGTCTCCCTCTTTCTCTGACCCTCCCCTGCTCATGCTGCCTCTCTCTCTCTCTCTCAGAAATAAATAAAACATTTTTAAAAAAACACAAAATATTCAAAGACTGTGGGATGACTACAAAATGTGTAACAAAGATGTAATGGGAATACAAGGAGGAGAAGAAGAAAGGAAAAGAAGAAATATTTGAAGCAATAGTGACTAAGAATTTCCCCCAAATTAATGTTAGAAATCAAACCACAACCCCAGGAAATTCAGAGAACATCAAGCAGGACAAATGCAAAACAAAAACAAACCAAAAAATACTATACCTAGACATATCATTTTTATACCACAAAAAAAATCAAAGATAAGGAAAAATTTCTGAAAGAAGGCAGAGGAAAGAAACACTTTACTTATAGAGGAACAAAGAATCACATCTGACTTCTCCTTCAACCATGCAAGTAAAAACAGAGTGAGATATTTAAGGGTTAAGGGAAAAAAAGACACTAACCTAGAATTCGGTACCCGGCAAAATTATCGTTCAAAAGGGAAGGAGAAATAAAAACTTCTTCATACAAACAAAACTGAGGAAATTTGTTGCCAGTAGACTTGACTCACAAGAAATATTAAAAGAAGTTCTGTAGTGAGAATAAAGAAGTTATGTATATCAAGTTCCACATAAAGGTGTAACATCAAAGGAAGACTAAGTCTAGATAAATTAAAACCGTTTATTTTTCTTATTCTTAATAATCTAACAGAAGACAGTTTCTTCAAAGTAATAATACTAACAATATATTTGATTATACATACTTATGTGTCTATTTTATGCACGCTTATAAAGGTATGCTTATTTATATATGCTTATATATAAGTGAAATGAATGACAATAATGATGCAGGAATGACAGAGAGGAACTAGGATTTTTTTAATTTATTTATTTTTTAGATTTTGTTTTAATGTTTATTTTTGAGATAGAGTGTGAGTGAGGGAGGAGCAGAGAGAGAAGGAGACACAAAATCTGAAGCAGGCTCCAGGCACTGAGCTGTCAGCACAGAGTCTGATGCAGGGCTTGAACCCATGAACTGTGAAACCATGACCTGAGCCAAAGTTGGACATTTTACCGACTGAGCCACCCAGGTGCCCTGGAATTAGGATTATTTTGTTATTATAAGTCTTATTTTTTTTAAGTGCTAGAAACTCAGCATTTGAATCCTATTCTTAAAATTACAAGGTAAATTAACATATTAAACTTACTGAGAATTCTTCCAAAAGAGAAATCCATTCAACTTTGTTTACTCAGTGCTTCCTAAAATAATTGGACTATGAACCCCTCTTTCTCCTTACAACCATAACATCCCACAGAAGTAATGGCCTAAGGAACATACTTTGGGAAATACTAACCAAGTGGCAGTTTACCAAATTCTAGATACGGCCCTTGAGAAAAAATAAACAGTCTCTTAAAACGTATCCTGCAATTACACATGTATAAAATAGAAGACTCACATGAAAATGAATTAGACATTTAAATGGTTAGCTGATTCTAATTTGCTTCATCCTTGAAAAGGTTTGGAAAAGTGTTGAGATTAACAATTTCCAAAATTTTACAAGTACTGGCATCAGGAATTTTCAAAGAAGGAACAGCTATCTCCAACTGTCATATTTTTTAAGTTAAATTACTTCTGGGTTATCAAATGGTAGACAGATACCTTACAGGCTACTTCCCATCCTCTCCATTCCTACTATGCTCCAGTTATACCTCTCAAAGAAGGTTATTCATAATGTGGCCCGACCTTATCAGCCTAATTTCTTACTACTTCACCACACACCTTTCCCTGGCCACCAAACATTCTGGATCTAACTACTAAGATCCTACAGCACATTTTCTCTGTACATTGTACACATAGTCTATTTAACATTTTCATGTATATGTTTCTTTTCCCAAAGAAGATTATCAGCTTCTCAATGGTTGAAAGGAAGCCCTATATACCTTTGCAACCTCAGCAGCTAAGATGGTGCATATAATGATGACTTATCAACCCCAATTTATCTATTCTTATATTCACATCAAAAGTCTACTTGATGGGTACCTTGGTGGCTCAGTCGGTTAAGTATCTGACTTTGGCTCAGGTCATGATCTCACAGTTAGTGAGTTTGAGCCCTGCGTCACACTCTGCTAACAGCTCAGAGCCTGGAGCCTGCTTTGAATTCTGTATCTCTCTCTCTCTCTCTCTCTCTCTCTCTCTCTCTCTCTGTCTCTCTCTCTCTCTCTCTGTCCCTCCTTCTGTCTCTCTCTCTCTCTCTCAAAAATAAATAAAAACCTTTAAAATGTTTTTTAAAGTCTACTTGAGATCATTGCTGTATGTTAGCTCAGAAACTTCACTGCCTTTTTTAAATCCATCTGTCATCTCAGCTGCATAGGATGAGCCAATATTTTTTTTCTCTATAGGGAGTATAAGTGCCTTCCAGATCACAGATGGACACAGTCATATGCTCTCCTAAGATATATCCAACCAAAGCACCATCCCATATAACTACAGGGGACACTGTATTTACATAAAAGAAGCTAAGAAAATTCAAAATACTAGATAATCAGAGTGACCATGTAATTCATAATCCAAATCCAAAGTGAAAGAGACATTAGGTCACTAATCATTAAACCAGAACAACACACATAAACTAGTAATGTCCCAGCAAACCCCTTCAACCCATTCTATCTACTGTCCAATTTCTGTAACAAGTTTGCTATAGAAATTGCATGTCACTCATTCGACACTTAATTCAATGCCAGATACTTTGCTAGACATTGAAATAAAAAATCATACACAAGGCAAATACAGTCCTTACCTTTTTGGAAGAAATATAAACATGGAATAATTACAAATTGTGATTTTAAATACTTCAAAGCAAAAAAAATAACTTTAGAAGAAAAAGGAACTTACTGGAGATAGACTATTCACAAAAGTCCTCTCTGGAGTGGTGATGTCTGAACTGTGACTTGAAAGCTGAATCGGATTAGCCACGGGTGTGACTGGCAGATAGAAAATAGAGGAGTATTCCAAACTCAGAGAACAGCGTGTGCAAAGACCCTGAAGGGAAAAAGTTTCGGTTAAGTGAGATGAAGAAGACTTGTTTGCATATAGTTGAGTGAAGTAAAGAAAAAACATCTGGAGCAGACTGGAGAGGTCAGGAGGCTTGTGTTCCTTATCGAGAATCCTCAGGTAAAAGGAAAGGAGAATCTTAACTGCCAATGCACAGAGCAGAGCAAGTTCAGTAAGCATCTACTGTATCTCTTAACACAGGGTCACCCAAAGAGGTAAATAAAGTCAAAGAAAAAAGGATACTAAAATTTAGTAAGGGCCAACTGCGTTCATTTCCTCTTCGATCACCATGACTTAATGAGGAAAGTGGAAAAGGAGCAGACGTATGCCTTACAGCAGCAGAGCAGGAACAGAATCGCCCTTACCACACAACAAGCTTCCTCACTGGGTGTTGCTATGGTTACCTCTACCAAACTGTGACCTTGTGTCTCTTTCTTCCACATCTTCAAAAGTCCTTCGGTTTCATCCCTTTTCCAAGTGACCACAGCATGGGGGGAAATTCTAGACAGCTCACACAATACTTTGAAGTTTGAATAAGATGTAAAAATCAAGATTGCACAGTTACATTCAGGGAAGCAGAATGCATTTCTTCCACCAAAATTTGGATGATAACATGAACATAAAGTTGGATGCATCCCTCTGAGCATCAGGGCTTTTATCAAGAACAAAGGGAAACACCAATCCAGGGAAGAAATTAGAGGTCAGAATAAAGCCATTTTCAAATATAAAAAATAAACAGTATTAAACCTAAACATGAATTAATTTTAAAAGAAAAGAGACTCCAGCATAATTTGGGGGTCCAGGAAAACTTTGAGCTTTATTCTAGTGTTTTGGGTTCAGCAAAATACATTTTGCCAAATGCTTTCCCCCTTAATTCAGAAAAGGCATGCATATTTCAAAGGAAATTTAATCCATATGTTTCTGATTCATTTACACTTAATTCATCAAAATGTTGTTTTGTAAGAGTTATTTGGTGTCCAAGAAGTCTTATAAGACTCTTCTCTTTGAACCAGAAAGCCTTGCGTTGCCAGGACTAAATAGAACTTTATATGCAAAAAGTGTAGGACCTGGTGTTCCTCTAGGAAGTTTGGCTCATAAACTAGGCTCTACTCCTAGAGTCTTGAGGTCAAGAGTAACAGGTAATGCTGAGAATTAGCAGGGATCCCTTAGCAAGATAAAGAGAAAACTGCCAAACAACACACTTTTTAGTGAGACAAACTCATCATTCTGTTATTGAGAAGCAAGGTTTTTTCATTTTTTATTATGGAAACCCATGCCAATGTTCAATAAGAAAAGGAAGGACTTTGGTCCTTAGCATGGAATGTTATACTTAGTTATTAACCATGAATAAATATGTTATTTTATAAAACAATAGCAAAAGTGTATTTCCTCTGGTATTCCAAGCATTTTGTTACACAAATTGGGAGCTTCCTCAATGCCTTCGTGTACTTCACTACTTGTTGTGGACCTCTGAGAATGTTCTCTTTAAATCTAATTGACATTCAAGTTTTCTACTAACCAGTAGGCTTTTTCTCTTTAGGCATGTATCAAGAATTGATTCTTCCATCTTCTTTTTCTTTTTTAATAAGCATGTAAATCTCTACATTTAAGGACGTGTTATCCTGTGATGCATTTAGTGTGCTTGTTGACTTGATTGTGCATACATTATGGCAACAGTTCAAAACAGATTTTCCAATGATCCAAACAACATGATGCAGTTACAGTGCTATCCCTTGATAGATGTGGTAAAGCCCACAGTCTCTTGAATGACAGTGAGACACAGGGATCTAAAAATACAGACCTCAGATTTCAAATGACTATGAAGATTTCCTATGATCAAAACCAGGAAATAGTTCAGTGAAAATAACTTGAGTAAAATATCAAAAAGTAACAAAAATAGTTTCTGTTAATGTTTTAAATAATCAATTTAAACTAAAAAAAGTGATCTGAGAAAGTACACTATAGATTTGTGTTATTTGATACTATTGATTGTACATCCTCATATATAGTGACACTCTAGTGACACAGCTTTTTCTTTATATATATATGTTTTAGGGAGAGAAAGAGAGCAAGCAAGCAGGAAAGGGACAAAGAGAGAGAGAGAATCTCAAGCAGATGGAGCCCAGTGCAGGGCTTGATCTCATGATCGCAAGATCATGACCTGAACCCAAAGCAAGAGTCAGATGCTTAACCAAGTAAGTCACCCAGGTACCCCAATTTTTTTAAGTTATCTCTACACACAACATGGGACTCGAACTCATGACCGCAAGATCAAGAGTCACTTACTCCACCAACTGAGCCAGGTGCCCCACTAGTGACATGATTTTTAACTCTTCTTTTAAATCTACAATATTAGAGCTATATAACTTAAATAAATCTCAGTTTTCTTTGAAAAGCAATTCCCAATTATAACCACAAAAATTTTGCTGAGTGCAACTACACACTAAAGATAAAGGCTGGTGAATACTGGAATGTATTGAGAGCCTAGTACGCAAACAACATTTTTTTCAGTACTAAAGGGTTGAGCTGTGTAGTGTAAACTGTAAGATTTGAAACATACCTCTTACTGCTAACTATATTAAGAGAAAGAGTCATCTACAAATGGAACTCGGATGAGGTCCCAGCTCGACCATTTAAGAACTGTTCACTTAGGCATGATTTTTTTAATTCTTTATCAACCAGTTTCCTTATCCTTAAAAGGGGTAAAATAGTATTTCTATCTCAAAAAGCAAAGAATTAAATACATGTGCATTAAAGTAATGCTAGCTGCTACAACAAATCAGTGACCGAATTATAACAACTTCAACAATACAAAAATTTATTTCTCACACACATGCAATCCTCAATGGATTTTCTTGATTGTCAGGGGGCTCTACTTCAATCAGGAACATTGGAACCACAAGCCAGCAGAAAAGGAAAGGGCACAGAGCATCATATGGGGGAGGATTTTATGGGCTAGACCTAGAAGTCTACATATCACTACTATTCCATTGGCAAGAAATAATCCACATGGCCACATCTACTTACAAATGAGCATGAAAATGGACTCGTTGAATTGCTAGGAAAGAGAGGAAACAGGATGGGAGAAAACGAGCCACTCTCTGCTGCATGTAAAGTGCATAGCACCTTCTTTCATGTAATAAGTATTCAGAAAAATGTTGGTTATTTTTCTGCTCTCGCCATTATTAATAAAGTTATTCCTAAGGGAATTCATTTAGCTTAGAAGACAGTAGCCTCATTGACAGGGCAGGTGCATACACATTTTTCTGCATCCTTACTATATTATACGGCTTAGAGAAACTCACACATGTTCAAAGTTAAAATACAATAGCAGCATGTTTTTGAGAAAAAGCTTTACACATTTAATGTGTAAATTTATATCAATTTAATTTATATCAAATAGGGTTCTAAACAAAAGACTATCTGTATATTCTTTAATATTACTACGGTAATAAAAAGAATCAAGCAGGCTTTCTCAGGCTTCAAATGTTCAAAGATCCAAGCTTAGTAGATTAGAACAAAATCCTGAGAAAGTAGCATTTCAAATGCTATTACAGCAAACTTCAAGCTGCTGTCCAAATCCCTTTGCTGCATTATCTTCCTACTGCAAGGCCTGCAGCCTCCATGATGTGCAAGTTGAAAATTGCTTTTGTTGTAGGAGTTCCCATTGTATTAATGTTTTCTATCATGGAATAAAGCCTATGCAGCCCACCAATATCTTCAAGGAATGACTTAAAACTGTATCTATGTTTCTTCAAGTAAGATTGAAAACTATACCTCTCTATCCAGGGCAATGCAGAAAATCTAAAAGATCACTCCTTTCTTCCTAAAGAAATTACTTTGTGAAAAATTTAAGTGAAAGAAAAGTTCAAGATGTTTCAGGTCTGTCTGGTTCTAATGGTAAAGCATTGCCAATCCAAGAGGCAGATTTCAGCAGCTTTAAAAGGAGTTGGTTAATTAAAATCACCCTTCTCTTAACTTGCCTCTTTTTTCTGTCTTTAGTTGGCCCAACTTGTCCATTAGTATAATATTAAACAAATGAAAACAAAAGGAAAAATGAAGCGACGTTCTTTCTATGCATATTTCTAAGACCAGGCAGTGTATGCTCCAAACCCAGGTCCACAGAGCCAAAATTATTGAGAAAATAAACCAGCTTTTTAGCTGATTGAAAACTACTTGAATTCAATGCTTGTTTTACATACCAAAAACAATTCATACCCTTGCAGTTTAAAACGTAACAGCAAAACAGACACTACTAAAATACAATACATACTCCTTTCCACATACAAGGCTCTGACGGGCCTCTGAAACATACCCAAGAAAGCAAGTTACCTCTTAATCCTATCAGAAAATGTCTAAGGAGGCCTCACATTACTTTCCCACAATAACTTGTTAACTTTGGAAAGTAAAGCTCTCTGAATGTCCCAACAACCTTGGCTTTCTGATCATGTGATCAGAGAAAGAAATACACTCTGGCTTTCATTAGTTTGAGGACATCTGCAAGTAGAACTTATAACACAAAACAATCTCAGTTGCTGATCTTGTTCTCTCATCTGGACCAGTGTTAGTGTCAACAATTGCAGCAAATAGCATGGCCAGAGCTAACGTAAACATTTCAGAAATCAGAGGTTTAATATCATTGTTCAGAAGTTGGACCAAACTATGACTAAACTCTTCTGCACTCTAGACGCAGGCTAGAGACTGACTTTGATACATTTCCAGAAAGAAAGTGTATCCAAACCTGCACACTGGGAGAAAAGTAAACATTCCTGGCTTTGGAAGCAGACATGGCAACAGGTACCATAGGTGGGAGAATAAATGAGGAACACAGGACAAAGGGCAGTAATGCCTGTAGCAGATGGGAGGCCTTCTGTGGTCCCCACTGCTGTTAAAGTCAGGTCATAAAAGTAGATCCTGTTTATTTCTGCGGTGGTAGTTCAGCTCTAGCTCCTCTGGCCACATTTTTGAAAATCGCTCCATGCCATTCCTATTATGTGCAGGCTTTCTTTAGACCCAGAGCAAAACAAAGGAAAAACCAACCTAAACAAAAACAAATGGAAACTAAATACTTTGGGTTTACTTTATAAACATGTCAGCCACAAGATAGGTAATTACCTTCAAATAAAGGAATAACTTGCTGGATCACAATGCCCAAGTGAGAATTTCGATGTCATTTATGAGATCATAATGTTCTATTTAGATGTTTTTATCATCTCTAAGTCTATGCAGCTAAAGATACTTTTGAGCTTCATGTTTATTCCCAGGGCTAATCCCAGGATAAAGATGGACTACATTGAATGGTACCTACTCTACTGCATCCACAATGGTGTGCTTACCATCACTGGACCACAGCAAAACAGTTAGGCCCCAACCTTTCTCTTTACAGACTTTTCAAGTTAGAAGAATAGGAATGTTCTCGCTGTTTTTATAATTACATTAAGACAGCCCTTTACAATTTCTCATTGGCTTTGCCATGATTGCCCACAGCAGCCCTGAGAGGTAGACCAACAGAAAGTTATGACCCATATTTGGCAGATAACAGAACAGGCAATAAAAAGTAATTTGGGATTTGAACCCAGGGCACTGGATGCTAATCCCCACACTCTTTCCTCTTCACCATGTTATCTCTACATAAGTGTAATGAGCTGCATTACAATTCCTAATTATAAAATGAACTCTGAAACACAATAAATAATTTATTCAAGATCACTTTGCTAATGAAGGGCAGAGGTAGGATCTGACCCCTGAGTGTTTCTGAGTCCAGAACCCATGCTTTTGGCACCAGGTGGCACTGCCGTAGCTCAAAGTCAGCCAAAGACTGTAAAGTCTGCACCTAAAACTCACTAATAAGAAACTATCAGAACTTCCTATACTTACTCAGCATCTTATTCAGCTCCTTCCTTCATTCTAGATCTTTTTATCTGTCAGTACTTAGATCTATAATAAGATTTCAGGAGGGGCGCCTGGGTGGCTTAGTCGGTTAAGCGTCCGACTTTCGCTTAGGTCATGATCTCGCGGTTCGTGGGTTTGAGCCCCGCGTCAGACTCTGTGCTTCCAGCTCAGAGCCTGGAGCCTGCTTCAGTCTATGACTCCCTCTCTCTCTGACCCTCCCCTGCTCACGCTGTCTCTCTCTCTCTCCTAGAAATAAATAAAAAAAAAAAAATTAAAAAAAAAAAAAAAAAAAGAAAAAAAAGATTTCAGGATAGCTCTTTTTTTTTCTTTTTAATTCTCCTCAGTCTTATGAAGGTCACATTCAACAAATAGGTGCTGGGCTAATTCTGCAACTTCTGTTACATGGCTATTTAATGTTCTTCTTCCTGGGTCTGAAAACTCAACCGAGAAGTATGTAAGTGCTTACTTTGGACCAAGTACTATGCTACATTGTACATTTTATACATTGCAAAGTATATAAAAAAAAAAAAAAGATATTAAATCACCTTCAAGGAGCTTACAGTCCAGCTAGAAATATATGATTCCAAATGACAGCAGGAAACATTTACACGCTCAACTCAAAAACTCTTAAAAAGCATAAAACACTCAAACAAAAGAAAAATGCAGTGTCAGGAATCTCTGAGGTCCTGACTAAGAAATAAGCAACTAAGTGTAATAGTTGCTATAATATTTTGTCTGTCCCACATTTGAGCAGAGATCTTTTGATCATAAGGGACAGAAGCAACTCAAATTAGGTTAGGCAAAAAAGGGAATTTATTTGTTCATATTTATAAAAATTCTCTACAAACACATCATAATTTGCAATCCTGGCCCAAGAAGCAAACTCTCAATGAAAACAGTCATCTAGATCACTATATGAACTTTTTGTTCATGAAGATTAAACAAGGCTTAATTTTAGTTTCATCAGAAGTTTTTCAATATGTAACTATGCAGTTGAATATATAGTGAAAAAGAAATGATTGTTTTCTTAAATATCTTTTTTAACCATTTATTTATTTTTGAAGGAGTGCATGAGTGGGGAAGGGGCAGACAGAGACAGAGTGAGAGAGACAGACAGACAGACAGAATCTGAAGCAGGCTCCAGGCTCCGATCTGTCAGCACAGAGCCCGACGCGGGGCTGGAACTCACGAACTGCAGGATCATGACCTGAGCCAAAGTTGGACACTTAACCAACTGAGCCACCCAGGGGCCCCAAGATATTATTGTTTTCTTTCTTTTTTTTCTCCTGAAAGAAGAATCTATCTTTGCCAATCAAAATGTCCTAATCTAGGTGGTAGCTTCCAGGGTCTCTGTCTACCATGGTTGTCATCTGGGGCCCATCAGAATAATTTAAGAACGTTTAAGAAAGAAATCAATGCCAGGGCACCTGGGTGGCTCAGCTGGTTAAACCTCTGACTCCTGAGCTGGGCTCAGGTAATGATATCAGAAGTCCTGCATCAGGCTGTTCAGCACGGAGCCTGTTTGAGATTCTCTCTCTCTCTCTCTCTCTCTAATACTAAATAAACACTAAAAAAAAAAAAAGAAATCAATGCCACCCCTCCTCCCTCAGCACAAGACCAATTCAATCAGACGCCCAGGAATAGGGACCCAGACAACAGTATTTCTTATGTGCAATGAGGATTAAAAACCCATCTTTTATCTGGTATCTACATTATAACATCTACTCAGTCAAAAAGTTGGCAGTGCACCCCAGTTAATGACAAAAGGATGGAAAGCTAATTTTTGCTACTAGACAAGGGTAAAACAAGAAAAAAATGATTTACAGAAGAATTCAGGCATACGTATTGTTTCCACAAATGTGGCAGTGATTCTTGGCCATGGTACCCAGAAACCATTCACAATTTCCTTTAAGGATCTCTTCCCAACCATAAAATTCTAGAACCTTTGTATGTGCGCTCCATTCTTTGTGGGTTTTATTTATTTTTGAATTATTCTGTGCCCATGACATTAGCCAGAGAATGATTTGCCACTATCCCATAGGCTTTACAGAAAATATGAGCTGAAGTTTACCACTACCTCCAGGTAGAAAAAGGCAGAACTGAGTGAATGGTATTCTGGCATCAAATACCACCACCAGTGGGCAGGTTGTCCCACAAGCTATCCTGAAGCAGAAGGCCAACCACTTGACATTGTGAAAGGACACTTACTTTAAGGAACTTGTTAGTGAACCACGTGAAATGACAGGGGCCATAAAGTTGCGCATAAATGTCACTTGTAATTAAAGATAATGCGTGCATAGTGGTTCATTTAAGAAAACATAGGACTGTATCAGAAGGAAAAGAGCAGCTTAGCTACCATTGTATTCACACACTACTAGTGACAAAAAGAAATTAGAGCATTATGTGGAAGAAGGGAGTCATTTACACTGACTGTGTTGGAGGAAAAAGCCTTAAAAGGTGGCAGCTCAGCTTAAGGGGTTTATTTTCTGCCAACTAAAGGGGATCATTTGGCTGCAGCCCAGTCTTTTCTTCTGTTACCTTGACTCCATGGCCATTGCTGGCCCATGAAGGAAATCTACATCTTCAGAATCAACAACTTACTCTCAGTGGCCCAATTGGCAGAAAATAAATGTAAATAAAACACAAAAACCTCTTATTTTGCAATATTAATGAAAAAAAAAAACACTGACCTTCCACCTCCAACCTAATCTACCCCCAACTGCTTCTTTGACACCATGCCTAATAAAATGAAAAGGGGCTTTCAAAAGAAGAAACATCTGCTTGGACTTCAGATTCCCCTCCAAAGCAAAACCAAGCCTAGAAAGGTTACATGTTTCAAGGAGCCATGCAAGACAAAGGAGAAAGTTCAACTGCTTATCCCACTTGACCTTGGCTTTAACACAGGATCACGTTGATCCTGATGGAGAGATTAAACCGCCGAGTCCAGAACTGCTCACCAAGCAAATTCACAAGGGGAGTTCTAAGAGTTCTTTGGCACTCTTGTTTCATATGGAATTAGCAGGGACGATCCCAGGCCACAAATGTAGCAATATTTTAACTCAGTGTGCAAAATTTCAAAGATAAAGCCTGAGATTGGGAGCCGTACTGAACATTTCAAACAGTGCTTCCCTGGTAGGCTTTGTCAGGAAAAAAAAAATAGTAATAATAATAATAATACAGGCACATGTATGAGAGCTATTTAAAGATTTCTTTATGGAGGGGGAAATGGAGGTCATTAGAGCCATCAGAGGTAAAGGATGAAAGTGGGGGATGACAAACCCAAAAACATTTTGTTTTACATATCCCTACTCTAGATTATAGGTTCATGCTACCTTGCATGAAAATCACTTTCATAGGACAGCAAAACTGTGTTGTCAAACACCAACCTCTGTGCTTCAGGGCCAAAATATTATGTGAAGACAGAGTTGGGGATAAAGAGAAACAATTGCTTTATTGCCTTGCAGGGAAAAAGAGGGCGCAGCAGGTGCAGCCTTCAAAAACCACAAGCCCATCCGGAGGAAGGGGTTTGAGGGTTTCATAGGGAAATACAGGATCTAGCCAGTTTCGACAGGAATTGTGTCTGTGCAGCCAACCTCATTAGTCATTTTCAGGGTGGTGCCCAGTGTCTGAAACAACAGACTAAGTAAGAAGGGATCAGGGAGGTGTGCATAAGAGAGGAAAAGGGTTAAGTGCTTCACTGAAGCATTAGTGCTGCCATTTCATTTTCATCCAACTTTATGCTTTCAAGAGGTCTCAATGACACATATATGATCACATCTTTCCACAGTAAACACAGTAAACACTGGAGCAGTTTTTCTGAACAATAAATCAGAAATACAAACTTCAAACTTAAAATTTTGAAAATCTGAACGAAGGAGTGACAACTACAAAGGTCAGTGCTCGTCCACTAGCCCATCCTTAAACTGCTCCCACAGAAAGCACTGTGGGGGCACCTGAGTGACTCCATCCGTTAAGCATCAGACTCTTGGTTTTGGCTCAGGTCATGATCTCATGGTTCCTGAGTTTGAGACCCATGTCAGGCACTGTGCTGACAGCGTGGAGCCTGTCTGGGATTCTCTCTCTCCCCCCCTCTCTCTCTCTTTCTCTCTTTCTCTCTCTCCCTAAAAGTAAAAAAACTTTTAGAAGAAAAAAAAAGAAAGCACCTTGTGCCAATGGTCTGGGTAACTGGATTCCACCCCACGTCGGCCACTGCCTGACTGCACCTCAGGCAAGCTTCTTCTGTTCTTTGGGTCTCAATTTCCCCATCAGTTGCAGTAGAGGAATTCTAGAACCAAAGTACTCATAGATGATATGGAAATCATGCAGAGCTGCTCATGAATATCATGACTTTGTTTCCAACTTGTTTTTCTAACTAGCCCAACCAATAGCAGTTTCTCTTTCTTCCCTGTTCAGGCTACTCATTAACTCTCCCACTGCTCTCTCACAGGATTATTCAATTGTTGTAATGTCTTCTCTCTCTGAAAGACTGTAAATTCCCTGAGGGTATGAAACAATTTGTTTCTAACTGCATCCCTCACCGAAATAAAGAATGTTAAACACATGGTAGATGTTTACACACTTTTTTTGAGGTATATCTGAATAAATGGCTATTTGGCACTTACTTAATATTGATTTAATTGACAAGTCACTACTGATCACAAAAATAAGCCAAGAGAAACCACTGATTTCTAGAAAGCAGGTTCTGGTCACTGGACCAAAAACTTACCTGAGCTACATTTGTTAGACAGAAAAAAAAAAAATCGTATCCCCACTTTAAAATCCCCCTGTTAACCCTTTTATGACAGAATCACAAAAGTTATAAACTGCATCTGAAAATCTTACAGATATATAATAAACAAATCAATGACACAAAATTCATTTGTTGTTAGAGTACCTTCATAAAAATAGGAAGAAATTCTACATCTTCCTCACCCTTACTAATGTACTGTACTTATCTTCTAGTGTTTCTTGGCATTTTGTTCTATTTTACTAATTAATATAAAAACATTTAACTCTATTCATTATACCCATTTAAGAATTCAAGGTGTCACACTTTTTCTGTTTCTGTTAAAACTAATTCTGCATAGCTAGTATAAATTTATTGGCCATCTTTGTTAAAGGTGTTTTCACCATTCTCTACCACATATATACTAAACAAAAACTCTTAATGGATATCAGAATTAGTGTGTTTATGGATTTTGCCAATATTACTGGCTCCTGTGGCTAGACGTTCTCAGTGGTCATCATCCCAGGAAAGTGCTACATCCTAAGACTGGACTGGAGAAATAATAGGTTAACAACTATAGGTAAAAGGGGAAAATAAGAGGCTCTGACATTGTAAGAGTCTTGCAACATCACCGACAAGAGCTCTCTCCCACTAGCATATGGAAAGTTTTCTTACTCGCTCATTAGACTCTACCATCCCTTTGCTCTTTACTGCATAAACACCAATTTTATCCTATGTATGACCTCAATTAGTTTTTCCTATGTTAATAGCTAAGGAGACATGGTACACATTTTTCTCTCCTAAATTTTGGTTATCAGATTATATTTGAAAGGAAAGCACATAGAGAAAAATCATAGCCAGATAAACGGAATTAATTCCAAAGAGAAATAAGTCGCAAGACTAAATAAAGGGCCACAAATTAGGTAAGCAACAAATATGACGGCCTTATTTTGTTTGCTAGATATTCAGCCAGTGGTTAGGACTTAAAGAAATAAACATTTCCTTTACATGTGGTTTTCGGTTCTCCGTTAAAGTTTACTATCACAGACTTTAATTCTGGGTAAAGTGTATTTTAAAATATTTGTCCATCTCATCTGGTCACAACAAAATCATTAGGAAACCCCAAACCAGTTGAGTCCATTATAAGTTGGTTAGAATCATAAACACACGCGCACGTGTGCACACACACATGCACACAACCAGTGACTATCCCTTTTGTCACTGGCATTTTGTTTTAGAAAGAGTGTCCCTTTTCCCATAACCCTACCTTAAGAGAACAGTTTTAATTCCAAGTGTCCCAGATAGATAAACAGAAACACTGATAAAGGCAGCCGAACTTGAAATAAAGCCAACAAGAATAATGCATGGCACACACTTGCTCTTCCTGTCCTGTGATGATCGAGTTCAGATGGACCACCACTAGCACGTGGTGTTTGCCAGTGAATCTCACAATAGTCAAGCTGGAAGCCTGAACTCCAGACAAACCAACAGGGAGAAGAGGCCAGGAAAGCCAAATCACACCTGCAATGTATCTTCTGGTCTTGACTATAAGAGAAATGTGGACTAAAGTAACTCAGAGTCACTGAAACAAGCAGAGCTGTTAGGCCTATTTATCAGATTGACCCAAGTTTGATATGACAGAAACAGCATGTTCCGCTATTCAATAAACCCATTGGTGTAAATACCAGTCAGGCAGCCCATGAACTCCAGTGGAGTTCTGTTTATTTTGCACGTAACAGAAGGAGATTTTTCTGACATTTTTCCACTGAAGTACAGAGAAAAAAACTTAACCACTGAATGGACCTGACACAAAAAGAAAAGAAAGCAGTTGCTTGAAACCGAAACACATCTCTGAAAAATGGTCATTTTAAATACTTATTAGTGACCATCAAATGAAACCCTTTTTAAGGAATTATACTTAGTTGTTCTCCTAAAAACTATACAGTTAACTCATTATTCACTTAGAAGATGCAGCTCAAGAACAATGTTAAGCAACACAATCATTCTGAGTCACTAAACCTCATGTACACTCAAAGATTCTCGGAAAATGCAAATTATCTCCAAAGACAAGTCCTTCGTTTCTCAAAGAAATCATGTTGCATTCTGTTTCTCCAAAGCTAAGTGAAATCCCTTAGAAAAATGAAGTACACCACTGAGAGAAAGGAGTGCTCTGGTTTTTATTCCAGTATAGTTAACAGTGCTCTATTAGTTTCATGTGTATAATATAGTGATTCAACAATTCTATACATTACTCAGTGTTCATCATGATAAGTATACTTACTCTTAATTCCCAACACCTATTTTATCCACCTCTCCTCTGGTAACCATCAATTTATTCTCTATAAGGGTCTGGGATGTGGAATTTGGGAGAGGAAGGGCTCTTTTTAGTTTGTCTCTTTTTTTTTTTCTTTGTTTTGTTTCTTAAATTCCACATATGAGTGAAATCATGGTAATTTGTCTTTCTCTGATGACTGACTTATTTCACTTAGCATTATACTCTTTACATCCATTCATCTTATTGCAAATGGCAAGATTTCATTCTTTTTCATGGCTAAGTAATACTCCACTGTGTATACATACAACTTCTTTGTCCATTCATCAATTGATGGATACTTGGACTACTTCCATAATTTGGTTATTGTAAATAATGATGCAACATAGGGGTACATATACCCCTTCGAATTTGTGTTTTCACATTCTTTGAGTAAATACCCAGTAATGTCAGTATTGGATCAAAGGCCAGTTCTATTTCTATTTTTTTGAGGAATCTCCATACTGCTTTCCATAGTAGCTGTGCCAATTTGCATTCCCACCAACAATGCATGAGGGCTCCTTTTTCTCCACATCCTCTCCAACATCTGTTGTTTCTTGTGTTTTGATTTTAACCATTCTGACAGGTATGAGGTGATATCTCACTGTGGTTTTGATTTGCACTTCCCTGACAATGAGTGATGTTGAGCATGTCTTCATGTATCTGTTAGCCATCTGTATCTCTTCTTTGAAAAAATATATGTTCATGTCTTCTGCCCATTTTTTAATTGGGTTATTCGGTTTTTTGGTGTTGAGTTGTGTACGTTCTTTATATGTTTTGGATATTAATCATTTATCAGATATATCATTTGCAAATGTCCTCATAACTGAGCACTCTTAAACATTGGTATTGGGAGTATAAAATGGCGCAGCTTTTCTGTAGAGCAGCTGGGCAATAATTACCAAAGCCTTATACATGTTTAAAACCTCTAGAGTAATTCTATTTCTAGGAACTTTCTTTAATAAGTAGACTGAGATGCAGATAAAGAGTTATATACAATAATATTCATTGTGGAATTAATACTGAATATGACCTTCATGTCCAAAAAGAAGGAATTTGTTAAATAAATCTGTTACAGTCAATGTCAGAGAACACAATTTAGTAGTTTAAAATGATATACAAACACTTAACAGCATTAGAAAACATTCTTAATATTCTATTGAAAGAAAAAGCAGATTATAAAACAATGAGTATAGGGGCGCCTGGGTGACTCAGTCAGTTAAGCATCTGACTTCAGCTCAGGTCATCATTTCGTGGTTCATAGGTTCAAGCCCCACACTGAGCTCCATGATGACAGCCCAGAGCCCAAAGCCTGTTTCAGATTCTGTGTCTTTTGCTCTCTGCCCCTCCCACACACGTGCATGCACATTCTCTCTCTCAAAAATAAACATTTAACAAAACAAATGAATAAATAAATTTAAAACAGTGAGTATAAAAACAATCACAATTTTTAATTTATATAAATTCATAGGAAAAAGACTTGGCATATATCCTATAGATCAGGGCTGTCCGAAATATGGTACAAGCCACACATGTGATTTTTAGTTTTATAACATCCACATTAAAATAGCAAAAAGAAACAAATGAAATTAATTTTAATAACATACTTCAACCAAATACATTCAAATATTACCATGTCAATGTATAATCAGTATAAAAAATTATTAATGGAATATTTTATATGTTTTCATACTAAGTCCATGAAATTTGGTGTGTATTTTGCATTTATAACACAACTCATTTCAGGTTACCATACTGGGCAGTACACTTTGAGAATGTCAGAAATGGCCGATTTCTGTGTTTATATTTATGCTTTTCTATACATTCCAGTTTTATAATAGTTGGGGGGTGGTGAAATCTGTACTTCAAAATATCTAAATACAGCAGCCTGACAGAGAAAAAATATATACCACATGGGTTTTGGAGTTGGAGACCCACGGGCAGAGGTTTCTGATTCTGTTACTTTGCAGCTGTATTGCAAGTCTTCATCTGTAAAATGGGAATAATAATATCCATTTCATCAAAACACTGAGAATAACGACCTAACTGGAGAAAAGCACACAGCAGAATGCCTGGAAAACAGTGGCTACTTTAAGAAAGTTAACTTTTTGTAACCAGTAATTTCCCTACCTAAAATTTCTCTATATAGAGAACACCTCCTCAATCAATGGTAAAGTTTAGATATGCTGTGAGCCCTCTGAAGGAGGGAGTTTACTGTTTTGTTGTTTAGAATCTAGCATAGCACTTGCAACATTGGTTATATAAATTAATAAATAAATGAACAAATGAATGACATTTGGATAGGCTATACCTTTTAAAAGCATACTCAACTAAATGAGTCCTTTATATGTTCTTCCCCTTTACATATTAATAATTTAAAATCATGCGAAATGCAGGGTGCTTGGATGGCTCAGTCAGTTAAGCATCTGACTTCAGCTCAGGTCATGACCTTGCAGTTTGTGAGTTCAGGCCTCACATCGGGCTCTCCTCTGCTGTCAGTGCAGAGCCTACTTCGGACCCTCTGTCTCCCTATCTCTGGCCCTTCACCCGTTCTCTCTCTCTCTCTCAAAAATAAAAACATTAAAGGGGCGCCTGGGTGCCTCAGTCGGTTAAGCATCTGACTTTGGCTCAGGTCATGATCTCATGGTTTGTGATGTGCTGACAGCTCAGAGCCTATAGCGTTCTTAAAATTCTGTCTTCCTCTCTCTCTGCCCCTCCTCCGCTCATGCTCTCTCTCTCTCTCTCCCCGTCAGAAACAAAATAAACATTAAAAATTTTTAATAAAAACATTGAAAAAATGAATTTAAAATATAAATAAAATCATGTGAAATCAAAAAGAAAAAGTTCCCATCTTTTTACGACCTCCCTAATTTTCCCATTCTTTCCTCTGTTGGCTCTTGTCACCCTCCACCAGCCTCCTCTAAGGATTAGAAGTTTGACATTCTTTCTTAGAACTTCCACAATATTTTATGTTTTCCTCTATTTCAACATTTATTATGGTCTATTTGACTTCTTTCCATGCATGGCTGACTCCCTCAATAGAGTGAGTTCCTTGAATGTAAGCAGCATGTTCCTCACACAGTTGCTAGAACAGAATAAGTGTTCAATACATGTCTCCTCTATGTTTGACGGGCTGAATGAGTAGGGGTTCTAGATTGTAAGCACCTCAAAGTTATTTTATTCATTCTGTATACCTCAGTAGGCCTTTCATATTTGTGTTTAAATATGTGTGGAGATGATAATTGCAAGTATTAACTTGCTTCTTTCCTGTTCCCAACATTACCCTGTCCCCCCAGCTCACCAAATTCTCCCCCTTGGTCCCCTCCTCTGCCCAACTTCAGAACAGAATTGTCACCTACAATGGGAAAATAGCAAAGGATTGTGCAAAATGAGAAGTTTAGATATGGAAAGGCAGGTTGAGCTACTCTGTTTTTAAAGAAATCCAACTAGAAAGGAGAAGAGAAAGTAATGTGAGTCTACATAAACTGGAGAGGAAGGAATAACCACCTCAGTTTTGGGAAATGGGAAAGTCTGCTCAGTGAAGGGCAATGCTGTCTAATTAAGGTAGTGTTCTCCTTTAAATAACTGTAGCCCAATGGAACACTTGTGAGGCCTTTGTTTTTGTTTCATTTAAAAAACATTTTAAGTTTATTTATTTTTGAGAGAGAATGAGCATGAGTGGGGGAGGGACAGAGAGAGAGGAAGAGAGAGAATCCCAATCAGACTTCTCACTGTCAGCACAGAGCCCAACTCGGGGCTCTAACTCACAAACCATAAGATCATGACCTGAGCCAAAATCAAGAGTCAAACACTTAACCAACTGAGCCACCCAGGAGCCCCAACACATGTAAGTCATTTGTATAGACAATTGAACAAATTGCCTTCCATGAGGGACAATATAATGGTGACATTAAAGGAAACTCTACCTCTAGCCAAAGTGGGATTAAGTGAACCAATTTAGAGCTATCCAATTTATGCCTATTATACATATTCTGAATATAAAAATGAACAAATAAAGAAAGTTATTTTCTTCATCACTCTTAAGCAGTTTTAAACTTGGCAACCAAATCATGTAGAGCAAAACAAGCTGTACAAATTCTTGGCTAATACATAGGCAAATTCAAGTTCCATAAATATGTTTGTATTATGCTTTGCTGATATCTAGATATATATATTCCTTATATTTGAATCCAGCTTCATATGACTAAATTTATTTTAGATTTTCAAATTCTGTGCTTAGAATTTGGGGGGAGAGGGGGAGAGGGCTGATTGGTTGGTTGGTATTTTAGAACTCAACTATAAAGAGTTGAATCAATCATGTTCTTCAGTCCATAGCATATTATCCTTATCAGCCATGGAAGGCTATTCTTTTGTTTATTTGTCTCCTTCTTATCCATCTTCATTTTCATTTTCTTCCTTTGCAGAGACATCAACTCTAGTATGTTTGAAATATGTCCTTAAATATTCATGTATGCTTATAAAATTTTCAGTGTTGTTTACGTATTTTTTATTTATATGAATGCTATGCTATAAATATGATTGCCATTCAACTTTCTCAACACTGTCTTTTTAATGTCTATCCATTATCCAGCAGTAATCCATTCTAACTGCTATGCAGTATTCCATTGTATATATCTACCATATTGTATTTATCCAATTCACCAATGATGGATAGCTATATTGATAATTTCCAATTGCTATAAACCACATCAAAGTAAACATCCCCAAACTATCCATCCTGCCAGGTTATATACTTAGGAGTAGCAATACCGATTCAAAGAGCCAAAGTAGATTCAATTTCAGTAAATAAAAGTGACAGATGTATGTGAAATTTCTGTGCCCATTTATATTCTCCATAGCACATTATAAGAATTCCTACCTCCTTGGGCAGATTGGATGGCTCAGTCAGTTAAACATCTGACTCGGTTTTGGTTCAGGTTATGATCTCACGGTTTCAAGGGTTCAGGCTGTGTGTCAGCCTCTGCACTAGCAGTGTGGAGCCTGCCTGGGATTCTCTCTCTCTCTCTTTTTCTCTCTGCCCCTTCCTAACTCGTGCTGTCTCTCTCTCTCATAAAATAAACTTAAAAAGAAAGAAGAATTCCTACCTCTGTATGTCATACAATATCATACCGCCCGATGTTCTCCATTTTTTTAAACTGTCTTTAGTGTGTCTGTGGTGAGAAGACTGTGGCTTCAGCTCCAATGTGTAAAGAGTTGGGAAGTTGTCAGCCTCATCCTTCCAAGAAGAAAACTGGAGGAAAAAGCCCCTAAAATCAACAACGTTTCTTACACTTGTTAGAGAACTGAGGTTGTAGAGCAAACTGCCACCTCAAAAACTGGAGACAGGAAAATCCAGAGAGACAGATTTTTCAGGAAAATCAAGAACAGAAGCTCTGGGACCATAAACTGGTAGAAACACTACCAGTGTTTTTTGCCTGGGATTCTGCTGGAAGTTGAAGATGGACTAGCATGAAGTTGAGAAACTTCTAGAAGCCAAAGCCTTAGATGGCTTTGAAATGGTTATTTTGAAATATTGCTGGAAGTTGAAGATGGACTAGCATGAAGTTGAGAAACTTCTGGAAGCCAAAGCCTTAGAAAGGCTCCACATTTTCATGGATTTTACCTCCTGGAACACCATCAGATTCACACAGTAAAGAGCCAAGACAGTTCCCTCATGGCTCTAATAGAGGCAGGGGAAAAGTATCCACTGTGTAATACACCCAGAGCATTCTCGACAACAAAGGCTTATATGATAGGGGCAAGAATTTAAAAGACTTTATCAGGGCATCATCCTACCTGAGGAAGAGAATTTCCCATAATATATGCCCTTCTGGTTTCCTGTCCCACCTAAGGCTAGAAAGCAGCTATAAAGTATTTGTAAGGGTCACAGTCCAGGGACCCAGAGCTGTTAAACATCTGAGACTTAACCACAATAGTATAGAACACTGTTCTTCCTCCCCACCCGACCACACCCACGGGACTCCAGTATAGTAACAGTACGGCACTGCTAAAAGAGCTGTACCTTTCTCTAGTCCAGTACTGTCAAATGCTCACTAGACCTCCTCAATCCTATTATAGTTTCTCTGCATGTATTGCTTTAAGCCTGAGATAGTTGGGTCCCTCAGTCTCCTTCCAGATTTATCTATAATCTATCTCCCCCACCCCCAATAGGCCGAGGTAACTTGGAGCTTAATATGCTCAATGTAGTTTCATGGCTCAAGGTAAACTTCCCATGTGCACTCCACTCATGTTTGTATCTTCACCATTTACCTGCCGTTATTCTGTGTATGTGAATACACAGAGGTCCTCAAACAGATTTCAGGTCTGTTTCAGAAGCACTTAGTGTGCAGTATTTGGATATTAAAATTTAGTTCAGGAAGGTATGGTGTATTTCAAAAGCCTGGACTGGAAACCAGGAAATAGTCCTTGCTAACTACATGAGCTTCATGAGCTTCATTAATTGAGCATCTATTTTTTCATCTTTAAATGTGATAATAATCTACATAGTTTGTTGTGAAGATTATACAAAATAAAATAATTTATATAACATCAATTATCAAAGTGCCTAGCATATAACAAATGCTTTAAGAAATGTCTGTATACATTTGCTGGGATGAGCACTGGGAGTTACACATAGAGGATGAATCACTGGAATCTACTCCTGAAATCATTATTGCACTATATGCTAACTAACTTGGATGTAAATTTTAAAAATAAATAATAAATAAACAAAAATAAAAAAGTAAATAAAATATTAAAAAAAGAAATGTCTTTTTACATCCTTAAAAATAAGTTACAAAACTAGATAAAATAGAATGTTCAAGTGAAAAAATTATTATTTAATTTTTACTATAAATTAAATGAAAATAAAGCATTTTGGAACTTTATTTCTTACTTCTAAATTTTATAGTAATTAACCTTCCATTTTGATTTAGCCATCAAAGAGACAGACTTTTCCACATCCCTTTAATTTTTCCTGATATGCTGCCTCTCCTAAAAGTTTACAGTATTCTTATGAGATTTTAAAGTATTACAACTAAATTTTTCATTGTTTGGCATTCTGTATAAACTCAGATTCATAAATGAACTGAGGCATATAATCAAAACATCCTGAAAGAGCTGGACCCTCTTTTAAACTGCCATAAGACAGTACTTCAGAAAGGAGTTTCCGTGTAGGTCAAAATAAATCACTCTAGGATCCATATACCTACCCAGTAATTCCCTTAGAAAGCTGGAATTGAAAAGTCAAGCCAATATATTCCATGGAGATAGACAGTGTGAAAATTTTCAACAATCAGGTTTTTTTTCCAACCATAAATAGAATCATTTAACCAAAGTAGAAATGCTACAAAACAACAACAAAAAGAAAAAGAAAGAAAAAACAGAACTGTCTTCCACTAATGCTTACAGTTAATCTAGAAGAGTTTGTCACAAAAGATTGCTATAAAATTTTCTACATTTGGCCTATATGCTGAGCAGAGAAATAACCCTAGGAAAGTGCCAAAAGAATGCAAAAAGGGAATTCTAAAAGCAATACTTAGCATTGCTTGATCTTCTGTGTCACTGGAAAAGACCAAACAGCTCTCTGTCATATCTGGGGAGGGACCCCAGTCTGGAAGCCCAGGCTGACAGCAGAGTCTCCTGACCATAACTGGAGGGATCTTCAGCCGGGGCTCACGTCTCTACAGAGTGGACTGCTCTGATCATCACAAAGTCACCCCACTATCACTTCCTTCCGATTCCCCTTATGCAGCAAAGCTTATCTAGGCTGTATGGAGATAATATTTTTTTCAGGCACTTTCAAGAGAGTTGAAGAACTTAAGGATTTCTGTAAAACAAAGACTATTTTAATGTTGTCTATTAACTTTTAACTAATGTCATACAATAGGATTTTTTTTTCTCCCATACCCTAGCTTAAACCGAGGCCATAAGCACTACCTTTGGTACAAAATATAAGAGTGAGTGGCCTGTGTGGTGTGGCTTAAGACTTTCTGGGAAAACCAGTGCTCTCACTGGAAAATGAAATGGCACCCCCAAAGACCCACTCTCCCTTACCTCTTTTGCAATGCAAACGTTCCTAAGACAGCTAAGACAGAGTCACTACAACTGCCCAGTGGATGAATTCATCAGACTCTTCTTCCTGAGTGAAACAACCAAAGTGACCATTAGAAGTAAAGTAACCAAAGATAATAGTAAGAGGCATGAAAGATCCTTCCATCATCTTCCCGAACCACATTCAGCTGGGCACCTCAGGGACTCCAAACTTCAACATTTTTTTGTCTCAGGGTTGTTCTCAGTTCAGCCATTACATGGCCATTGCTATTAATCTTTTCCTGCAAGGTCTGGAACAGAATAGCTTTCTTCATCTCATACTTGAGTGCTAACAGATTGCAGAACTTGATTATTCTGAACTTTACCTTATTATTTAACAATAAAAAAAATCCTTAGAGGTGAAACTGATAAGGTGGGATAAGAGATTAAAGGCCTTGTCTTATCCATGTTCTGCCCAAAAGGAGAGTCCAGACAGAGATTTGTAATAGGTTATTCATTTGGGAGTAATCCTGGGAGTAATCCCAAGGACCTGTAAAAATGGACCAGGGAGAATGAGAAAATGAGGAAAAGCCAATTCATTACCAAAGGATTCATTACCCAAGGTCACTGCTGATAACTGGGACAACAAAGCTTGTTCCCACACTGCAATCTCTAAAAAGTCTATAGGATGCCCTCAGAATTGTCCCTCCGAGAACTGACTAGAAGTATTTATCTATTATCTCCTACATCTCATCGGTGAAGGTAGCCCTCATGAGGGAGTAATGCCCCCATACTTCTGAACAACATGTGCAATCTTGGGGCAGCCCAGAACAGAAAATGAAAGAAATATAATGCACTTAAGGCAAGGTGCTACTACTGTGATTTAAATTTGGAGCCTGCACAAAACTGTCAGCTATCATCTGCTATCCCTAAAAGCAAAAGGTAAAGTGAAAAAGATGCATAGTAAAGGTGTCTGATATAGCATAAATCCGACAACTATGGGAAAACTGAATTCTACCAACTCATAATGGAATTTTGTTTTACCAAATGAAATACTGGCCTTGATGCTGTAATACACTAGCCCATTCTAAACCTCTCCCTAGGGTTTAACCAACAATGAACAAGTTGTCTTAAAAATTACATAGTCAGAGGGGTTGACATCAGCAAGATGGTAGGATAGAAAGCCCCAAACTCTTCCTCCCCTACAGAAATAGTGCTTCAACAACAATACACAGACCAATTTTTAAATGAGAAATACAGAAAACAGTTAAGAGGCTTCTACACCCTAAGCCAGCATGAAACCAACTGCATTTAAGTATGAAAATTCATGGTACTTTCTGACCATAATCTCTCCCCCTGGCACAAAACCACATAATTAAGGCTCCTTGGGAAAAGAAAGAGAAGACTGGCCCATAAATATAATGTTCTGAACCATTGAGAAGGCTACCTGAAAGGGTGGCTCGTGTCTCCCCTGTCTCAGAGTACTAACAGGACCCAAAATACCCTAGATACCTGGAGGCACCTGAGAACACACACACACATACACACACACACACACACACACACACACACGGCTGAGTGGTGTATCGATGCTCCAGAAAAACCATGGTACAGCAGACAGATACAGATATCATAGAGAAAAAGAGACTGCAAGTCCCTGAAAAAAAAATGAGAGGGAGGGAGGCAAACCATGAGAGACTCTTGAATGCTAAGAACAAACTGAGGGCTGAAGGGGGGTGGAGGAAAGGGAAGGGAGGTGATGGGCATGGAGGAAGGCACTTGTTGGGATAAGCACTAGCTGTTATATGTAAACCAACTTGACAATAAACTATAAAAAACAAACAAACAACAAACTCTGGAAAAACTTTCTATGAATCTATATGTTTAAGTGCAGAGAAGCTGCATCCACAGAAAAGATTTAAGAGGCTGCAGAATATATAGCCAGGCTGCTTGGTGGTAGTCTTTCCCTGTATGAAGGCAGTTCATAAAGACTCTGGGAGAGGTGGTTTGTTTGTTTGTTTTTTTCAAATGCAGGGACACCAATACAAAATTGCAAGCAGCACAGAGAAACAGGGAAATTATCCAAACAAAGGTACAAAATAAATCTCCATGTAGGTGTATGAGTTACTCGACTTGACAAAGAATTGAAAGTAATTGTCATAAAAGCTGTTCAATATGCTCACAAAACTGAAGCATGAACAAAATGAGAATTTCAATAAAGCAATAGAAAATTTAAAAAGAGCCAAACAGAAAATTCGGGGCTGGAGAATATAATGAGTTCACTAAAAATTTTACTAGAAAGTTTCAACATCAAACTTGATCAAACAGAAAAATCAGTTAATTTAAAGACAAGTCATCTGAAATTATTCAGTCAGAGGAACAAAAAGAAAAAAGAATTAAAAAATGTTGAAAGCCTAAGAGGCTTTAATAAATGAATTCAGTAAAGTTGCAGGATATGAAACCAACATACTAGAAGATAGCTCTATTTCTATACACTAAAACCAAATGATCCAGAAAAAAATTAAGAAAACAATCTCATTTATAATAGCATTACAAAGAATAAAATAGCTAGGGATAAAGTTAATCAAGGTGATGAAGGACTTGTACACTGAAAATTATAAAACATTGCTGAAAGAAATTAAAGAAGACATAAATAATTGGAAAGACATCCTGTGTTCATGGGTTGAAAGATTTCATATTATTAAAATGTCCATACTACTTAAAGGGATCTACACATTCAATGTAATCTCTATCAATATCCCAATGACACTTTTTCCAGAAATACAAAACATATCCTAACATTCATATGGAAGCACAAGGGGCCCTGAATAGCCAAAACAATCTTGTGAAAGAAGAACCAAACTGAAAGTATTATACTTCCTTATTTCAAAACATTTTATGAATCTACAGTACTGGAAAGAGTATGGTACTAGCATAGAGGCAGACATGGAGACCCAACAGAACACTATAAAAGCCCAGAAATGTCCATGCATATTTAGTCAACTGTTCTTCAACAAGGATTTCAAGAAGGCTCAATGGGGAGAAGATAATCTCTTCCATGAATAGTTTGGGAAAACTGGAAATCCACCTGCAAACGAACACAACTGAACCCTTATCTTACACCACACCCAAAAATCAACTCAAAAATGGATGAAAAATTTAAATGTAATATGTGAAACAGTAAAAATCCTAAAAGGAGGGGTGCCTGGGTGGCTTAGTCGGTTAAGCGTCCGACTTTCGCTTAGGTCATGATCTCGCGGTTCGTGGGTTCGAGCCCGCATCGGGCTCTGTGCTGACTGCCAGCTCAGAGCCTGGAGCCTGTTTCAGTCTGTGACTCCCTCTCTCTCTGACCCTCCCCTGCTCACGCTGTCTCTCTCTCTCTCTCCTAGAAAAAAAAAAAAAAACATTAAAAAAAATAAGATATATAACTATCTTATGATCCAGGAATCCCTCTTCTGGATATTCATGCAAAAGAACTGAAATCAGGATACATGTACATCCAAATTCACTGCAGCACTATTCTCACTGCAGCACAATTAATAATCACCTAAATGGCCATCAGTGTATGAATAAACAAAATGTGATACTTACCTAGAAGGGGATATGTATGTACACAATGGCAATATGGAATTCAGCCATAAAAAGGAGGAAATCCTGTCATATGCTACGATATGGATAAACTTTGAGGACATTATGCTAAGTGAAATAAGCCAATCACAGAAGGATAAGTAGTCAAATTCATTGAAGCTGAAAGTATAATGTTTTTGAGGGGCAGCTGGGAGACTCAGTTGGTTAAGCATCTGACTTAGGCTCAAGTCATGATCCCAAGGTATATGGGTTCGAGCCCTGCCATCGGGCTCTGTGCTAACAGCTCGAAGCCTGGAGCCTATTGCCTATTTCAGATTTTGTATCTTCACCTCTCTGCACCTCTCCTACTCATACTCTGTCTCTCTATCTCTTTCTCAAAAATTTAAAAAAAAAACCTTAAAATAAAAGTAAAATGGTTTTTGATTATCAGAGGCTAGAGGGAGGGGGAAATGAGTTGCTGTTAAATGGGCATAAAGTTTCATTCATGCAAAATGAGAAAGTTCTAGAGATCTGCTGTATAATATTTTAGTCCACAATTCTATGATTTCTGGTGACTTTTCTCCATATTTCAGCATCACTGCCAGCATGTGAGATAAAATCCCCCATGATAAGTAACTTTTCAGATGCTGGGAATGCTATACTGGGTTTCTCCAATTCCACTAGAATCTTTCCTTCCCATCTGCACTTGGTATGGTCATGTGGTAAAATTAAACCACAATAATGTCTGTGTCCCAATACTCAATTTATAAAGAACAGAGATTCCGGCTCTACCTATGCTCACAGAGTTAAGTATACTTCTTTTCATGGAAACCCAGATGAAATTTCGTTAGCAACTTACCATCAC
This sequence comes from Proteles cristata cristata, assembly GCA_017311185.1. Taxonomy (NCBI): domain Eukaryota; kingdom Metazoa; phylum Chordata; class Mammalia; order Carnivora; family Hyaenidae; genus Proteles; species Proteles cristata. The sequence goes on along the minus strand of JAESUZ010000476.1, from coordinate 14,839 downwards.
AATGAGCTAAAAGTGGATAAAATTCCTGCATAAGAATTCAGTGCTCAGAGGAATAATCTTCCTCAAAATGGAACTGGCACTGACTCCTCTGTACTTTAATCAATATATCTGCAGTTTCTGTTTTGCATCACTAAATTAGAAATTACTTCCACTGAAATTAGGTAATGCTCAAAATCTTTTCCAGTATGTTCTTAAGATTTGGTATTAAGAAAAAACTTACACTTCTTAAATATCCATTCACTTAACCTCCCCTCTTTTTCTTGATTTCACATTCTTAGTATCTTTGTCATTACTACATCTATATCTCCAATTTACTAGAATTTTTCATATTCAATTCCTTAACTATATAAATCACATTTCCATTATTTTTTCAGTCATATATTCTTCTGTCCAGCATTTCTTTAATGATATAAATTTAATTTCAAGCTCCTAAGAAATATTAGTCTTCTATTAGCTTGTACAGGGATATACTATATAATATCCTCCTGATATTTATGCCAATATCCGTTTTGAAAAGGGTACATGAAAACAAAATTAAAATTCCACATTAGTGTTATAGGAATTTAGTGGAATTTGGTGTGCCCAGGTAGTTCAGTCAGTTAAGCATCCAACTTCAGCTCCGTTCATGATCTCATGGTTCATGAGTTCAAGTCCTGCAGAAGGCTCTGTGTTGACAGTTAGGAGACTAGAGCCTGCTTTGAATTGTGTTTCCCTCTTTCTCTTCCCCTGCCCCGTCCCTCCTTCCCTCTCTCTCTCTTTCAAAAATAGGGGAGGCAAGATGGTGGAGAGCTCCTTACATTTCACAAGCCCCCATTCTCAAACACAGAAGGCTTGAAGCCGTAGGACACTGAACCACAGGAGTCTGGGGGGAAAAGAGACAGAGTCCACTAAAAAGACAATGTCGGGAAGCCTGGGTGGCTCAGTCAGTTAAGCATCCAACTTCGGCTCAGGTCATGATCCCACTGTTCGTGGGTTTGAGCCCCACATCAGGCTTTGTGCTGACAGCTAGCTCAGAGCATGGACCCTGCTTCAGATTCTGTGTCTCCCTCTCTCTCTGACCCTCTCCTGCTCACGCTGTCTCTATCTCTCTCTCTCTCAAAAATAAATAAAACGTTAAAAAAATAATAAAGCAGTGCTAAAAAAGAAGAAGACGACGACGATGACGACAACCTCATAGGTGCATGAGTGCGAACTGGGGAAGATAAAAACGAGCCACAGCCAGCAGACACGGAGGGAGGGGAGGGAACACCCTTCGAGGGAGCCTCAGAGAGTCTGGGGAAGAGAAAGAGTGGCTGAAACCACTCCTAGAACTGCCTCTGGAGAAGAGAAAAACCCTCAGCTCTGGAGAGAGAACGATCCTATTTCTAGCCGTGGCACTGACGTTGGGCTGGGTGCCCCGCTCCCAGGTGGCACCAGGATAAACTGCTCCGCTGCTCTCCCAGCTGGATCCCAGGCTGAGAAGCGGCCCAGGCTGCAGGATTATATTTCCGGCGGTATCAATATAGCGCAAAGACTAAGACCTGGACCCAAGGCAGACTTGGGACATAGAACACGGCCCCTGTTGGCTACACCTCCAGCTCAGGGAGATCAGACCCAAAAGAGTGATTTTCAATGTTTGGTTGCAGAAGGGACTGGGGCGCCGCCATATGTCTCCCCACAACCACCAAGGCGAGACCTCAGGGAGCGTCCCACGGGACCGCAGTGGAGGCTAAGACCTGCCTACACCAGACCATGCGGATCCCCACTAGAGAGCTGCTTTTTTGTTTTTTTACCAGAGCCCAGGACAAGACCAACATGGACACATTTCTGTGATTAATTCTAGATCAATTCTTTCTATTCAGATATATTTTCCCTTGTCTCATTCATATCCCTCCCCTCTGCTGGACTGGGCACTCTGGTCATTGGTTTGCTTAAACAGTCACATTTAATCCATTCTCTAGATGTATATTCTACACTTCCACCGCTACCTTTCTATCTCTCTCTCCCTCTGGAGTAATCATACTATATAGTTTCTCTGAGTAACATTATATTTGTTTCTACCTCCTAGTCCCCCACTATATTCTCCTCTTTCTCTCTGTGAATTAACCCTCTTAGTCTCTCTGTCTGGTCATTGTCCACTTTCACTCTCTCCCTGCCCTGTCATTTCTCTCTTTGTATACGCTTTTCCATCAGGACTGAATATACCCAGCTCTTTATTTCTGGCTGGGAATTGTGGTTTTATGCTTTCAGACTGTCCTTTCACTTTTGGATTTTTTCTTTTTCATTTTCTTTCTTTTTTCTGATTTTCTTTTTCTTTTTCCCTTTCAGTTTGCTTGTTTGTTGGATTTGTCTGTGCATTTGCGTGCCTTTGTTCCTTGTGTGTTTGTCTGTCTGTTTTCCTTTCCTGGGCTACCTCAAGAAACAAGCCAAAGTACACATGGTGGAGAGTCCCAAATACCACTACGAGAAGAGAAATAAAATAACCAAAGTCTCAACAAGAGAGCCCAAGAGACACCACTTAAAGAACACTTCCTCAACGGACAAGCCCTGGACAGTCAATGAGCCTTCTTTCATATAGCAGTACTTGCAGGTGCAGAGCACATAACAAGCTTTTAAAACATACAAGGGACAGAAAACCAGCCAAAATGACAAAACAGAAGAACTCTCCTCTAAAGAAATTCCAGAGAGAAATGACAGCTAAAGAACTGCTCAAAACAGATATAAGCAACATAACTGAACAAGAATTTAGAACTATAGGCATAAAATTAAACACTGGGCTTGAAAAAGGCATGGAAGACTTCAGAGAAGCTATTGCTATAAACACTATGAAGCTTAAAAATAGCTGTGATGAATTAACATGCTATAAATGAGGTGCATAATAAAATGGAGGCATCCAATGCATGGATTGAAGAGGCAGAGAGAAGAGTTGAATTAGAAGACACAATTATAGAAAAAGAGGAAGCTGAGAAAAAGACAGATTAACTGATCAAGGAGCACGAAAGGAGAGTTCAAGAACTGGGTGATACAATCAAATGAAACAATATCTGTATCATAGAAATTCCAGAAGAGGAAGAGAGAGGGAAAGGCACTGAAGGAGTCCTTGAACAAAGTTTAGCTGAGAACTTCCCCAATCTGGGGAAGGAAACAGACACTGAAACCCAAGAGGCACAGAGAACTCCCCTCAGACGTAACTTGAATCAATCTTCTGCATAGCATATCATAGTGAAACTGGCAAAATACAAGGACAAAGAGAGAATTCTGAAAGCAGCTAGGGATAAAAGGGCCCTAATGTACAAAGGGAGACCTATCAGAGTGGTGACAGACCTATCTACTGAAACTTGGCAGGCCAGAAAGGAATGGCAAGAAATCTTCAATGTGATGAACAGAAAAAACATTCAGCCAAGAATCCTCTATCCAACAAGCCTGTCATTCGGAATAGAAGGAGAGATAAAAGTCTTCCCAAATAAACAGAAATTGAAAGAATTCATCACCACTAAACCAGCCATATGAGAAATCCTAAGGGGACTCTATGAGGAAAATTTGCAAGGAACGCAAGGTACCAGAGACACCACTACAAGCATGAATCCTACTAAGAACACAATGACTCTAAACCCATATTTTCCAATAATAACACTGAATGTAAATGGACTAAATGCTCCAATCAAAAGACATAGGGTAGCTTAATGGATTAAAAAAAAATCCATCTATTTGCTGTCTACAAGAGACTCACTGTAGACCTGAGGACACCTTCAGATTGAAAATAAGGGGATGGAGAAATATATATTATGCTATGGGACTCAAAAGAAGGCTGGAGTAGCCATATTTTTACCAGACAAATGGACTTTAAAGTAAAAGCAGTGGGACGCCTAGGTGACTCAGTCGGTTAAGTGTCCCAATTCAGCTCAGGTCATGATCTTGCAGTTCGTGAGTTCAAGCCTCACGTCAGGCTCTGTGCTAGCTCACAGACTGGAGCCTGTTTAGGATTCTGTATCTCCCTTTCTCTCTCTGATCCACCCTGGATCACGCTGTCTCTCTCTCTCTCTCTCTCTCTCTCTCTCAGAAATAAATAAAAATAGTTTTTACATTTTTTAAATAAATTAATTAAATAAAAAATAAAGGCAGTAACAAGGGATAAAGAAGGGCATTATGTAATGCTTACAGGGTTTATCCATCAGGAAGAGCTAACAATTATAAATGTCCCCGCACCAAATATGGAAGCACCCAAATACATAGAACAATTAATTACAAACATAAACAACCTTATAGATAAGAATGTGCTAATAGCAAAGGACTTTAATACTCCACTTACAGCAACAGATAGATCAACGACGGAAAAACACTTAAGAAACAATGGACTTGAATGACACATTGGACCAGATGGAGTTGACAGATCTATGTAGAACTCTACATCCTGAGGCCATAGAATTCACTTTCTTCTCAAGTGTACATGGCACATTCTCCAAGATAGATCACATACTGGGACATAAAGCAGTCCTCAATAAATATAAAAGAATTGAGATCACATCATGCACACTTTCAGATCACAATGCTATGAAACATGAAATCAACCACAGGAAGAAGTCTGGAAAACCTACAAAAACATGAAGATTAAAGAACACCCTACAAAAGAAAGCATGGGCCAATCAAGCAACTAGAGAAGAAATTTAAAAATATATGGGAACAAATGAAAATGAAAATACGAAAGTCCAAACTCTTTGGGATGCAGCAAAGGCAGTCCTAAGACGAAACTACACTGCATGTACTCCAGGCCTATTTCAAGAAATTAGATAAAGCACAAATACAAAATTTAACAGTGCACCTAAAGGAACTGGAAGAAGAGCAACAAGAGCACCCCAAGGAGAAAAGAATTAATAAAAATCAGGGAAGAAATAAACAATATAGAATCCAAAAACAACAGCTGAACAGATCAATGAAACCAAGAGTTGTTTTTTTGAAAAAATAAACAAAATTGACAAACCTCTAGCCAGGCTTCTCAAAAAGAAAAGAGAGAGCACCCAAATAGACAAATTCATGAATGAAAGTGGACTTATTACAACCAACCCCTCAGAAATACAAGCAATTATCAAGGAATACTATGAAAAATTATATGCCAACAAACTGGACACCTTAGAAGAAATGGACAAATTCCTAAACACACACAGAGTACCAAAATTTGCACCGAAAGAGACAGAAAATCCTAACAGACACATAACTACTGAAGAAATTGAATCAGTTATCAAATATCTCCCAATAGATAAGAACCCTAGACCAGATGGATTCCCTAGGGTATTCTAACAGACATTTAAATCAGAGTTAATACCCATTGTTCTCAAGCTATTCCAAAATAATAGAAATTGAAGGAAAACTTCTGGACTCATTCTATGAAGCCAGCATCATGTTGATTCCCAAGCCAGAGACCCAGCAAAGAGAACTACAGGCCAATATCCTTGATAAATACGGATGCAACAATCCTCAACAAGATACGGGCAAATCGAATTCAACAGTACATAAAAAGAATGATCCACCACGATCAAGTAGGATTCATTCCTGGGTTACAAGGGCTGGTTCAATATTCACAAATCAGTCAATAGGATACATCACATTAACAAAAGAAAAGATAAAAAACATAAGATCCTGTTGATATATGTAGAAAAAGCAGCATTCAACAAAATGCAGCATCCCTTCTGAATACAGACCCTTGAGAAAGTTGGGATAGAAGGAACTTACATAAACATCATAAAGGCCATTTATGAGAAGGTCTCAGCTAACATCATCCTCAATGGGGAAAAAGTGAGAGCTTTCCCCCTGAGATCAGGAACACGGCAGGGATGTCCACTGTTACCATTGTTGTTTAACATAGTGCTGGAGTCCTAGCATCAGCAATCCGGCAATAAAAGGAAATAAAAGACATCAGAAGTGGCAAAGAAAAAGTCAAACTTTCGCTTTTCACAGATGACATGATACTCTAAATAGAAAACTCAACACACTCCTACTAGAGTGTGCCTAGAAGCCTACTAGATCTAATCCGTGAATTTAGCAAAGTTGCAGGGTACAAAATCAATGTACGGAAATGCGTTGCATTTTTATATACCAATAATGAAGCAACAGAAAGAGAAATCACGAAACCAATCCCATTCATAATTGCTAAAATGACCATAAAATACCTAGGAATAAACCTAAACAAAGATATAAGGGATATGTATGATGAAAACTATAGAACACTTATAAAAGAAATTGAAGAAGACACAAAGAAATGGAAATACATTCCACGCTCATGGATCAGAAGAATAAATAGTGTTGAAATGTCATGACTACCCAAAGCAATCTACACATTCAATGCACTCCCAATCAAAATTGCACCAGCATTCTTCTCAAAACTGGAACAAACTATCCTAAAATTTGTATGGAACCACTAAAGACCCTGAATAGCCAACGTAATATTGAAGAAGAAAACCAAAACGGGACGCATCATCATCCCAGACTTAACCTCTACTACAAAGCTGTCAACATCAAGACAGTATGGTATTGGCACAAAAACAGACACAGAGCCCAATGGAATAGAATAGAGAACTCAGAATTGGACCCACAAATGTATGACTGACTATTCTTGGACAAAGTGGCAAAGAGTATCCAATGGAAAAAAGACAGCCTCTTTAACAGATGGTGCTGGGAGAACTGGACAGAAACATGCAGAAGAGTGAAACTAGATCACTGTCTCACACCATCCACAAAAATAAACTCAAAATGGATAAAGGACCTGAATGTGAGACAGGAAACCATCAAAGCCCTAGAGGAGAAAGCAGGAAACAACCTCCTTGACTTCAACTGCAGCCATTTCTTACTTGACACATCCCCAAAGGCAAGGGAATCGAGAGCAATAATGAAGTACTGGGACCTCATCAAGATAAAAAGCTTCTGCACGGCAAAGGAAACAATCAATAAAATTAATAGGCAACCAACTGAATGGGAAAATATAGTTGCAAATGACATATCAGATAAAGGGCTAGTATCCAAAAGCTATAAGGAACTCACCAAACTCCACACCCAAAAAACAAATAATCCAGTGAAGAAATGGGCAGAAGACATGAACAGACCCTTCTCCAAAGAGGACATCCAGATGGCAAACAGACACATGAAACCATGATCAGCGTCCCTCATCATCTCAGAAATGCAGATCAAAACCACACTGAGATACCACCTCACACTGGTCAGAGTGGCTAAAATGAACAAATCAGGAAACTATAGATGTTGGCGAGAATGTGAAGAAACGGGCACCCTCCTACACTGTTGGTGGGAATGTAAACTGGTACAGTCCCTCTGGAAAACAGTGTGGAGGTTCCTCAAAAAATTAACAGTAGATCTCCCCTATGACCCAGCAATAGCACTGCTGGGAATTTACCCAAGGGATACAGGAGTGCTGATGCATAGGGGCACACGTACTCCAATGTTCATAGCAGCAGTTTCAACAATGCCAAATCACAGAAGAGCCTAACTGTCCATCAACTGATGAATGGATCAAGAAGATGTGATTTATGTATACAATGGAATACTACATGACAATGAGAAAAATGAAATCTGGCCATTTGTAGTAACATGAATGGCACTGGAGGGTGTTATACTGAGCGAAATAAGTCAGGCAGAGAAAGACAGATACTATATGCTTTCACTTAAAGGAGGATTAGGAGAAACTTAATGGAGGACTATGGGGGCAGAGAAGGGGAAAAATAGTTGGGGAGAGGGAGGGAGGCAAACCATGAGAGACCCTTGAATACTGAGAACAAACTGAGGGCTGATGCGGGTCGGGGATAGGGGAAGGGGGGTGATGGGCATGAAGGAGGGCACTTGTTGGGATAAGTACTGGGTGGTATATGGAAACCAACTCGACAATAAACTACGAATGAAAAACAAAAATAGATAGATAGATAGATAGATAGATAGATAGATAGATAGATAGATAGATAAAAATAAAAAATAAACTCTAAAAAAGTGTGCACAGCAAAAAAAAAATAAAGGAAAAGAATTTATTTTGTGTCTGTGTGTTTTATTTATTTCTGAGAGAGGGAGAGAGACAGCATGAACAGGGGAGGGTCAGAGAGAGAGGGAGTTACAGAATCTGAAACAGGCTCCAGGCTGTGAGCTAGCTGTCAGCACAGATCCTAACGCTGGTCTTGAACCCACAAACTGTGAGATCATGACCTGAGCTGAAGTCGGATGCTTAACCAACTGGGCGAGCCAAGCACCCCAAGGAAAAGAAATTTAGAGAAATTCTGTTATATTTAGTAAAAATCCCTCTTCTAACTTATGCATTGTGTACCATTGCTCTTACATGTTTTCTCAATTTTAGGAACAAATTTAAGACTTGCACTAATAGCAGATTATCAATCAACCAACATTTCTACCAAAAGGTCATGAAAATTAAAATTTATATCCTTAAAAATCAGGTAGTATTGTATTTCCTAGATATGGAGATATCGAATATCGAAAGGCAATAAGATTACTCCTACTACTCTTCTGGCTTCATCTGCTCAGTTCCATTAGATCAAAATGAGAAATATATTATTACCTCTTATTACAAGGGATGCATAAATATAAAAATTACATTAAAATCAACAAAGACAGACTATGAAACAACTGAAGTAGATGAAAGTCCTCATAGCAGAAGGGAATGCTGCACAAACACTGAACAGTCCAACCTGCTAAGTCCCTCAAGTAAGTGCTATCAAAGCAGTGCTTAGAAAAGTACTACTCTCCACTTATGGTAGACACTAAATATTTTATCTAGAAAAAAAAAGAAAAGAAAATTCAGGTAAAGCTTTTAAGATAAATAGATGGAGTTTCCAGAGAGGAATTTAAGAAGTTTCGCTGTGGTCATAACAGTGACATCAATAATCAGGGAGTAGGGTAAGAGGGAGAGGTGGGAACAGTAGTACTATTCCTAACAATTCTAACTAAAACAAATTTCCTAATTATCACATCTGAGATTTGCCTTTCTTGAGAAGAGAAGAGATAGAAAGCAGCAAGTCACAGCCATATTTGTCCCGAACACCACCCAAATTCATAGACAAAGTTTCAGACTAAGTGGGCCTAAGTTATCAGGGCTTTTTGTCCTTGATCTTAGTCTTTTAATTTGTCTTTGATTTTAACTAACGCCCCCCCCCCCAATAAAAGACAGAATAATTCTGTGGTCCCTCTAGACATTTTCCAGTAAGTTGGAGCAACTTCAGGATGTCTCCACCTGACTGGACAGTTGAAATATCCTAGGACCATTCCAAATACATAGAATCCTCCCAACAAAGGGTAAACTAATATAAGACACCAAAGTCATGCCAAGACTGACTGGAGCTAAAGAAAGCCATACCAGTCTCAGTTTGCTTTTTCACACCATAAGCATTACATTGTTGCCCAGTGTATATATAGAACTGTATATCATATAATGTCCTCTAGAGCACCTTGATATTGACTATTCAATTATTGTCATTCCAATGCCTGGCTTCCCATACTGCCACAGCATTCCATGTCCAGCCTCCAAAAACCCTGAATCTCATCTTGAATACCATCCAGGGAATTTTAGTATATATACCAAAAGTATTTATCAAAAGGCAAATATATACATAAAGTAACATTACCTCCAAGAACTCCAAAATAGCATCTGTCAAAGCCCAAAGAATAACAGCTAAGAAAACAATGCTTTCAGCTATCTCATTTTCCAGTTATGGATAATGTTTATGTTACTAATAATTAAAGATTGCCACTGGCATCTTTAAGGGTGATAGAGAAAGTATCTAAAATTATTCTGATTCATAACCCTGCCCATGTTCTCCTATTTCTAAATGTGGAAAGTAGAGATAATAAGAATGGATAAGACAGGGCAAATGCAGAAGACTCAAACAAGGTCAAAATAAACCTAATAATTTTAAGGTATGGCTACTTTTGTTTAGAACTATCTTTTGCTATTTTACACCAAATGGATGGAATAGCAGGGACCCTAAATATGCTAAGAAAATGGCTTTTGTGTTCAAATTGCAAATCAACAAATGGAATGAGCCCTTGTGAGTGTGATTCACTTAAAATTCACAGACTATATAGAATTTCTAAGATATGCATTGTCCAATCCAATGGCCACCAGCCACAAATGACTACTTGAAATGTGACTACTTCAACTAAGGAAGAAAATTTTTTATGTTATTTAATTTTAATCCATTTAAATTAAATTTAAAAACTGATACTTTAAATAATTAGAAAATTTTCAAGTATGTTTGAAACAACCTAGGTATATGAATCTATTTTTTCAACTATTAATTTTATGAAATATAAATTTATATTAAGCACTTCTAATGAAAATTTCTCATTCTGATTGTGATGTGCTATGAATGTAAAGTATACGCTAAAATTTGAAGATTCTGTATGAAAAAAGAATATAAAATATTCCATTAATAATCTTCATGTTAGTTATATGTCAAAATGATTTTGGTTTAAACTCATCATTAAATTGATTTCATTTGCTTATCTTTATTTTTTGTGATTATACAGAAAATTTTTAATTTCATATGTGACTCATATTAAATATCCATTAAGTGAGTGGTACAGATTCAGAGCATAACATTACTGTAACCCAGGGTTTTCCCTTGGTGCTTCACACAGAATCATGTACATAATTGACCCTAACTAAATACATGCTGTCTAAATAAAAATTGTCCATATAGTTGGACAAATATTTCTTGTTAAACTTTCCAAAAATTTAATTTGAAAAGGTGTTCATTTTTCAACAGAAAGACAGTTTTAGAGATAGGTCAAGCAATAAGAGAAATGGGGACATTTTTCCTCCTCTTATTCAGAGAACCCACAATTAGCGGAAAGAGGTCAAATCCAACTCATCACATTTATATCGTGTCCCCATAATGTTCCAAGCATCTGCTAGAATCCCCTTCGCACTGGGGTTTTTCCAACACATCTTCATGGCTGAATCCAAAACTTAGCAAAATTCAAAAAAACTCCCCAACAGTTCCAAGAAACTATGGGAAAGATAATAGAGAAATGAGGCTAGAAGTACAGTTATTGGCATCATACAAAATTAACTGAGCCTTGGCTTTGTCACACATCAACAATGAAAAGGTTGCTTAACCTCTATAATTCTCATTTCCTCATTCATAAATTAAGATTAATGATAGTAACTACCTGTTACTATTTATTTGCTAAATAAAATAGATTACTTAATGCCTCAAACATAGTAGGAACTCAGTATATGGTAGTTTGATGATACTGATGATTAATTATTACTGTTATTACTACAAGTAATAACAAGTACAAGTATACTATTTTTTTTCAGCAACTCTAGGAAATTCTAAAGTCTTCTTAAGTAATCTTCATTTTGGTGATTCCTAGCTTTTCCAGGAATAAAACTCTCCTTTAGATTTTGTTTCTTACTTTTCCTACATGAAATTATCCATCAAGCTGATAGCATGACAGGGCCATAAACATAAAGAGAACTAAAAAAGGATTTTACAATCTAATGAGTTCCAGAAATTTCACCTTTCTCAAAGAAATCTAAGAGACCCACTCCAGGTATTTCTAGATTTTCTATACTGACAAAGATTAACTGTAGCCAGATAGGATAATGTTGTGTACACTTGTTTTATTCATAATCAGAGCATCTAATGTCCAAGCATCACTATAACCAAGGATGTCACATGTGACTATTTTATATTTTGAAGCAAGCAGGTAGCTCCTGAGCCAGGCTGCCTTATCGATTAGCCACTTGTAGACATAGTGCTTAGTACCCACGATACTTTAAGGGTCCAAAAAAAAAAAATGTTTTAATTTCTTTTAAAATCAGAAAAAATGCACTTTTAAGTTAAAGAAAATGTTTTACTATATATTATTAACATTTTCATCTTTTGACCAACAGAGTCATAAGATCTAATTTGTAATATTTTATGGAGGAAGGGCCCCACAAAGGGAAAGCCTAGTCGTAACACGGAATGTATCTAGAGTTAACACTACAAGAGGATGTTTTGACAATTTTATCCCTGGCTCTGCACCAACCATAAAGCTTCAAACTCACAAGGAGAGTCCATATCAGCACAGAGAAACTGGCCCCTAATACCTGGGAATTGTTTCCAGCCTCACTAATGCCCTGTTCTGTCCTTCGCATCTCGATCTCGCCTGATACTTCAGGCTGTCACCTGTACAATTAGATTTCTTTTTTATATCTGCCTCTCTCGGCAGCCTGTTGAATGATGCACACTGCTATGTCTTGGGCTGTGACTTTTTGCCTATTTTCATGAAGAGTCTCCTCTCCTTGTGCTGCCTCGGACCAACCTGGGGACATTCTGCCCATCCCACTCTGCTCTCCCAACCCCTTGGCAGAACTTTCGTGCCGTTGGAAATCCTCAAAACAACAAGAGAAATTTATGCCATGAGTGTACATACACCTAGGAACCAGACAATGTGATTTTGAGTTTCTGGTTCAGCCAAATGACATTCAGCTTAGACATCTCTGATACTCCGTTTATTTGGCGATAACATGGAGATAATGAACAGCACTCCTCATTCACTCACTCTGTCCTTTATAAGTGGGAAGCAGTTAGCATATTTAATAAGCACTACTTTTTTTACTTCTGTTTCATATATAAAGATCCTGAATTAACTTATTCAACATTTATAGATTACCTACTATGTGTACATATTGCTCCAGATACTATAAATATACAAGAGATCAAAGTATAGTTTCTGACCTCAGAGAACTTATGCTAATGTATACAGACAGACAATTTAAAAAATACGGTAAACAACAGGTTAGATAATCAGATGATAATAATTATTATGGAAAAGATGAAAGAGAGTGAGGGGTATAGTAACTGAGGTGTGTACAGTTCTATTACATAAGAGGGTTAAGGAAGGTGACATTTGAACAGAGTCCTGAAGAAAGTGAGCAAAAAAGCCATATCCGAGGAGAGAACCTCCCAGAAAAGGGGAAAGCTAAGTAGAAATGCACTGAAGAAAGGATATGTTTGGCATATCTGAGGAAGAGCAAAAGCTGGAAAAGAAGCCTTTTTTTAGCCCAAAGGCTGGTAGTAAAGCTTACTGTGTTTTCAGTCACCATTGCTCCATCCATGAACAAGTATGTATCGTTCCTTTCCCACTTGGAATGGGAAGTAGGAGAGAGACTGAACAGGATGCAAGGTGGGGAAGATCCATGGTCAGGTCTGGCAGTGCATTTTCAATTTCAATTTGACAAAACATTTCTTGAATACAGGCAAGCCCCTGTATCAGCCTCTAAAAGAAGATAAAGATACAGAGAAGGTCACTGGTACCAAACAGCTCATTTTGTCTGAAAAGTTGCATGTATTCAGAACTTTACAAGCACTACTTTGAATAGAACTACAAAACCCCTTCAAAGAAAAATAAAATTATTTTTGGACTTTCTATCATTTTGGTTCATCTATCCCATACCACTTTTCCCTAATTAAGTGCAGATAATTGAAAGTTAACTTTATTTTCAAAGTGGAAAATAGCTAATTGGCCCACCAGCTGATAAGTGGAGTATTTCCAGATTGTAATTTTAATGGTCATTTTAAGACCAGAAGGGACTCAAAAATGTCATTTAATCCATCTCTTTGCCTGCAAGCAGGAAACATCTCCACTTGGCTCTGGCAGAGAGTGCCCACTGCTTTCAGTTCATCTCAATCAATGTACTTGGCCAAGTTTTATGCCAAGCAATATGTGTCCATCTCTTAGCATGGAGGTAACACTGCATGATAATTTTTATGTATTTGAAAATTTTCATCTCTACTCACTTACAAAGCATTACGTACTCATATTAACATAGTAATAAACCTATGAACACAATAAATTTTCAAAAAAATATTCCAAATGACAAAATTTACTCTATATTTTTGAGTCAGTAGAAATTTTTAGTTCTTGCTGTCTTAGATTGTTGAACTGGCCACAAATTTTTATTTTTGGATGGAAAACTATAAGAAGGCAGTAAGTCCCTTTCCTGTTATTAAGGCTAAGCAAAGCAAACATTATTTTAACCTTTGTTATATTTCTGGCTCACATTTTCTCCACCATTTTACTGGACTTTCTCTTGCATTGCCCAATGTTGGGTGTTTATACTTTTTTTTTCTACTACATCTGTTTTTCCTCAAACTCTCTTAAGTTTCTGCATTTTCTGTATAACTTTCATTTTCCTGCTATGACTTTTTCTCCTGCTCCATTGTTTTTGTTGACATATACCATTAAGCTACATCTTTACACTTTTGTTTTCGCTCACTTTTTTCCTTTTCTTTTTGTTTCCACCACATTTTAAAATCCTACTTTCTCTTTGCTCTGGTAAATGTAAGTCCCATGCCATTTTGAAATGTAACCATGGTATTCCCTCTCTCCCATGATGTAGTCAAGCCCTGGGTTCTTAGTCCATTTGCTTAAAAATCAAGTTGGTCAGAAGAAGCAGGAGAGACAATATTCAATTCTAGGGTCTCAATCCTAGCAAATTACAAAATTAAGAAATATGGACATTATACCACTGCACACTTTCATTTCACATTTTATCTATAATACATAAGGAGAAAATAAGGCTAACATGAACATCATTAAGGGACTTACCAAAATGAGAGAATATTTTACTTCCATTTTTAAAACTACTATATGATTTTTTTTAATGGTTTTTTATTTATTTCTAGGAGAGAGAGAGAGAGAGAGACAGTGTGAGCAGGGGAGGGTCAGAGAGAGAGGGAGTCACAGACTGAAACAGGGCTCCAGGCTCTGAGCTGGCAGTCAGCACAGAGCCCGACGCGGGGCTCGAACCCACGAACCGCGAGACCATGACCTAAGCGAAAGTCGGACACTTAACCGACTA